>OZ010585.1:54948112-54980612 GCA_963932145.1 Acanthosepion lycidas | reverse complement strand
AATTGTTCCCCTGTTCAGGTTGGATGCTAGTATACTCTTCTGATTGAGTGGCAGCTAAGCTTTGTTGCAGACATATGCTTAGTACATTTGCGTTTGAACAATGCCCACATAGCCAGCCAGTGCAACTATGCTCAGTATACCTTAGAGTTTCTAGGTGAAAGAGTGCATAATCTGGTGTGATCAACAGTTTTGGGCAAGGCCAATACACTCAAACACTCGGTCACGATGACTTGCGACTTCGCGTTAGCACAAGTAAGGCTTCTGAATAGTTCCGTTAATTTCACTCACAAGACTTGGATCAACCTGTAGTATGTTTTCAGACACTTCCAAAGGGTGATGCCCGCTGAGATCGTTTCCACGGGCCGACCATGGTGAGATTCGAACCCGGGTCTAATGATCGGAATGTTAACGTTTTAACCACTCAGACGCACAACGTATTGTCTGAGATAAATCAATATCTGTAATGTAAAAGCTGAAAGATGACTTGTCCCTGCTTTTCCTTTACTCACCGAAAGGCAGTAAACAAGTTCAAAATTTCTGATAAGCTTGGTGAATTAGTTACCTGTGAACTTAGTCATGGTCATCGTAACGTCGTTTAGCTCCCATTGTAGCCCATCTGAGTGAGTTGAGACATGGGTGTGTTTAACTTTGAAAGGTGTTGAATTCGGGGGTCTAACAAGCAAGCAGATGTGATGATCCAGGAGCGTGTATAATAGTAAGCAAGTACACAGGAGAATTTTATAGACGTTATTCATGGATGCCATGGTCGATTGAAGAAATTAGCATAGGCTACGCTAATTTCTTCAATCGGCTATCGCACCCAGGAAAAACGTCTTTAAAAATCGAACTTCTTCTTCTTCTTCTTTGTAGTGTGTCCCTTAAGCACGTTGGCGAACATGACTCTCCACAATTTCCTGCTCTTTGTAGCTCTAAAAAATGTATTTTTGTTGTCTCTCCCAAATCCTACTCCGACATCCATTCACTCAAACTCGATATGCGTTGTATTTCCCTGTTCCTATTGCTTTCAATTTGCCATGTGCATATCAAATTTTCCAATCCCTCTTTCCTCATTATGAGTCGTAGAAATTTCTCTTTCTGATGTTAAGTATAAGTGTCCTTTTTGTTTCCATTTTCTCTAGAACTTCGTCTCTTCTCATATTGTATTCTCAGAATCTTTCTGTAGAACCAAATTTCTGTTGCTCCAGGTTTTATAGGAGGACTGATATTACATAACAGTTCAGTACTCTTGTCTTTGTTTCTAACGAGTTACAGGTGTGTAATTTAAAATTAAACAGGACCGAGACAAATTATCGAATAGAAATATAATCGAGAAAGACGTGGCGAATATTATGATAAAAAGCAAGAGGGTAGAAGAATTATTAAGAAAATTCGTTTTACGAACAGCGTCGGTGAGAGCCAACAGAATCTACATAGTTTGAAAATAAGAATGAAAAAGGAGGATGGTTTTACATAGAAGACAATTCTGAAATTATTTCTCCTTAGTTCCTCGATATGCACCCGTACTTAACTCCTCCACAGGTTAATCCGACCCTTTATAAAATATAGTTATAAGTTTTACATAGATTCTCTTTCTACTTTACATAAATGATCTGTCAAAGTGTATACTCCCATCATTTGTGAATATCTATTATGATGATACAATAGTATATGGGTGCACCTCCAAAACGCTAGATGACCAGAGCTTGGCAGCTGATCTCTCCTCTGAACTAGCTTTAATAGCTCAGTAGGGAAAAACTAGCTAATCTCATTCAAATATCTCGAAAACCAAACTAGTGACATTCCACCGTCATCAAGCGGACCCTGAATTTGTCCATCATCACCTAGCGGACCTTGAATTTTTACTTATGAACGTGTGCTTTCTTAGGGAGTTCCCGTGCCTTGAGCGCTTACTGGGACAGGAACTCAACCCAGACCTTGTGGAACGCTTAGATACGATCCATCGCTAAAGATGCTGAAAAATAGTCGGCTCCTTGTACCGCTCCAATAGTAACTGGGTCCTCCCGTTATCCTCCACCTTTATAAGAGCCAGATCAAGCCGAAAATGGAGTACTGCTGCCATATATTGGCAGGAGTTGCGCAGTCATCGATTTCCAGTCTCGATAGAATTCATAAGCGTCTCTGCGTCCTTGTGGGTGACCAATTATTTTACACCCTCCAACCCCTTTCCCACAGACGAAACGTTGCAAGCCTCTCGCTGCTCCATCGTTATTTCCACAGAAAGTGTTCAGACGAACTACATTTGTTAGTTCCACCAGGTCTAATGTTCACGGCTAAGACCCGCCATGCCACGCGCATTCTAGCGATCCACCCTCATTCCCTTCGTATTTCATTGGTGAGATTAAGTTTCACTCGAGTAGCTTCTTCCCACTAACCGCTATTTTGTGGAACCGATTCCAAAGAAGATGCTTCCCTGATCAGTACAATCTTGGCCTGTTCAAGTCTAGGGTCAACCGTTATCTTCCCTATATATCCGTATAAACTGTGTCTCTGACTCCGTAACCCTCTACCTCGAGTGGCTCTTGGGCCTAGTACAGGGTGAACATCAGTGTAAAAAAGTTAAATTTCAGCTCTGTAATTTAGTATCTTCTGTGTACAAAATAAAGAGTGTCTTTTCGACGTAGGAAAGATGCCCAGCGTAACCTAAATAAGATAGTAAATTCTGCCATTTGTAATGATAATAAGCAGTCGAAGAATGTTTTCGCGGTAAAACTTCAAATTTCAACAATAACATTATGATAACAGGTTAAATTTCAAAACACATCAAGAGCATAAAAATATAAAATATTATAATAGATAAAAATATTAAATCGATTTTATGGAACAAATAATGGCATTTTTATATAAATCTCATAGCATAAAAACAGAATCGAGGAAGACTGTTAGAAATTAAACATAAAAATTTATTAAAATTTACTTTCTTAAAAGAGACTTTGCAACATTTGTTAGAAATATAGATTATGCTAAAATATTAAAATTTATTATTAGCGTATTTGATTTTATGAATAAAATTTTCTTATAAAAGAATATTAAATGAACTTTAACTGAAAAATGTTAAACCATTGGTTTTCAACCGGGAGTCTATGTAACATTACTGGTGGTCCACGCAAAAAATAGCAAATTAGGGGTTCATGGTAATATTTTAGTGGTCAATAATGCAAATTCACTTCGGAAAGGTTGCAATTACAACTGAGAATTGGATTTTCTACAGCAATCTACGCTATATTAAAATATTAAAACGTGAAAAACAATTATAAAACTAGCAGAAAACGAGATCAAGCAATGTGAGTTAGCGTCTCTTTTACTCTACCAGATGTTCTTATTGTAGACATTTTTTAAATGGTTTATTATAAGTTATAAATGTTCCATAGAATTTAGTTGTTAAATAAAAGTTTATTTTCATTAAATTAGTTTTACTTAATAAAGCAATAACATTTAATATTTTTATAATATAATTCCTGAACTTATCTATTAGTAAAAAATAAAATAAGCTTTTTTTTTTCATCGAATGGCTATGGAGGCCACGAAAAAAATTAAGAATGAAAGTGGTCTATGGTAAAAAAAGTTCGAGAACCACTGTCTATAATAAACATCCAAGTAACAAGTCGAAGATTCCTGCATTAAATTTTTATTGAATTTCGCAAAAAATATTTTTAGCAATAAAAATAAAATACTATAGCAAGTCTAAAGGAAATAAATAAATTTTATACTTCCTTCAATTAAACAAGCAAAATTTATTCCAAGTGTAAAAAACAAGTGTTTCGTAAGCTGGCTATAACTGAACTAACGCAAACAGAAACCAAAACTAAAATATCCAGCTCCCAGTAGAACAATGAGATTTAAAATAGGCCTCCAGTTCTGTCTTTCAGGTACACTATGAGGTGGCCTGAAGTAAAGGACGTCATGCCTCCTGATGAAATAATTAAATCTCCAATTGTAATATTGTCAAGTTAGTAAAAAGACCAAGTGAAAAGCCTGCCGTAGCGCGATGTTTATCGGGCTCTTCTTGAGGCTTAAATTTGTTTTTTCCTGTACACTCCTTTAGTTGCCTTCTGCCAGACTAAGTTAAGCTTCGTGAAGAGCTAATCAGCGAACCTTGGAGAACTGGAGAATTTGTTAGTCACCTGATTACAGAAGACATCGGAAGAGAAGTCTGTTAAACAACAAAAAATTATTAAAATGAACTTTCTTTGGAGAAACTTCGTATGATTTGTCATAAGAAATACTAGAAAAATTAGGATTAATGAATTATTTCTTTAAATTAAATAAAATTAAAATGTTAATTTTCGGTATAAGAAGCATTGTGAAAATTCAAAAGTATTTTTTATTTGTTAGAGACAGAAATACAGAATACGTAAAAAAAGGAACAAATTTGATCGTTCGTGTAGTTGCTTTTATGAATACAAATATTACTGGGAAAGATATTAAATTAACTTTTAAGTGAAAAAAAAAAGTTAAATTAATTTTAAATGAAAATGCTAAAAATACACCCAGATGACAAAACCAAGAGGCCAAAATTACATTTTTTAATGAATTTCGCACAAATATTTGTTTTTTTTTTCAATAAACATAAACTATTATAGCAAGTTTGAAAGAAAGAAAATAAATAAATCTTATAGTTTAATTAAATAAGCTAATGTTATTCCATATATAAATGTAAATATTTCCTCGAATTTCTTAAACTGATTACAACACTACAGACTCAAACGGAAACAAAAATGCGTCGCTGTAAGTGGAATGAGGAGCTCTTGAAAATAGCCTTCAGTTTTGATCCTTAGTTTCATCTTAAGTAGGCCTGTAGTATAGAACGCCATATCACATTCTTACTCGATGCCTGTTAGGTATGGGTCGAGTTGGCTTGCTTGAATCGGTGAGTTAAAGACAAACGCCAGAATCGTGAAATATCGGTACACCACACCGATATTTCCCGATTACAGAGAACCGCTTTGAAATGAATTCCCCACTAAAACTTTTAATTTCAATGGGCAGTCTTAGAGGATGACATTTCTTGTTTTATTTAATTTTACCATATGAGAAAGAAACGTAGGACATTCCCTGAGTAAATTCTCAGATTTAAATCCAAGTAATAAAGCAGCGAAAACGTCATCAATGTAAGGCTGCTAATTCCAACAAGAGAATTATGTTAAGAAAAAGATAATTTTCAAAACTTATTAGAAGAGAAGATATAACATTTCTTACATAGGAAATGCAGGACAACCATAGTGTTTACCAATTTGCAGAGTTAAGTTTGACTTTAAAATTGAGAGAGAAAAAAAAAAGGATTATCTGAATGAAAACATCTTAAGAAAAAACAATCGAAAATAACAATAACAAAGGGAAATAACTCAAAGTCAACACTAGAAATGTTCAGAGAGACGAGAAATATGGCGGCAAATAATAAGAGAGTTCAAACTGAAAATGCAGGATTAAATAAAATTAAAAGACGAAAATAAAAAGGATGAAATTGGAAACATTTGAAGATATAAAGGAAGGAAAAAGCTTGAACACACGCTAAATCCGTAAATAATAAGGTATAAACAACAATCGATTGTATTGATACCAAGAAACAAGAAAGTTAGCAAATTTAGATTGATTCGTTTTCTACGGGTTATCAACACTTTGTAGGTTATTTAAAGCCAGAACATATTTTTTAGATTGTAAGAATCTTTTTCTTTGGTGGGAGTGATGGTGGGAGAGACAATAATGATTTAATGATACAAGTATTACTAATTAATCCATAGATAGGGGAGAAGTGGTGGATTCATATCTTTCTCAAGTGTATTGGCGCGTAAGTGAATATAACGAACCCAACTGAAATTGGAACTCAGCTCTCCGATTAACAATTCCAAGCCATTATCCATTACAAAACCCACACATCCAGCAGTTGGTATTCCAAAGCGATCACCCATGAAGGTACGGACCAGACTTGACGTTACTAAATTTCGGTGATTGTACGGTAACTGCTGTTTTGGACGTGATGTGGCCCTAAACCAGCAAATGTAGAGACAACATGTTAAAAATAACTGACGTGAGAGTGGCTAACGTTCATCTAGTTGCGTTAATTTTTAACGTTTTAAGTTTTCTAAGATCTTGCCTTAATGACTGTATTTGTAATTCTCTAAGTTTCTTTCTTTGTTGTTGAACTCCTTTTTCTTCGACGAGATCTTTCAGCAGCGTAACTGACTATAATATAATCGACATGGTTCTTAACCACCTGCCAGCATCCCATTTTGATGTCGTTCTGAGAATTTCGCTGACATCATCGCCGTAGCTTTTCGATGCGTTGTTGTTATTTGCTAATGGCCACTTGATGCGAGTTCGAATTACTGTGCTTGGTGTTACGTTGCCAGGTGCATGGAAGTTCTGGGCTCTGTGATGTGATTCCTGGCCGGGCCCCTCCTGCATCTCACCAGAAGTAGCTTCTGTGCGGTGCATCTGTCGTGGTTCGACCAAGCATTTCATCCGGGCTTGATGCATCTGTAAGCCATGTTGATTCTTACATATTTTACCACAAATGCTTATGTCTATATTATACAATGAAACATGGCAACTGTGACTGTAGTATTCTCTTATGCCGGTAAACCTCTTTATTTCATATATCTATCTTCTGGTCTTTTCCTTCTGCGTTTTCTACATATTCAACACAAATCAAACAACCTTTTACTCCATCTGTTATCTTTTCATCTTGCTATATATCCAACTCGCTTTCATTCTTTTCTTTTAATTACTTCTCTGATATTTCTTATCTTAGTCCGTTCTCTCGCCCATTTTGACAACTTTCTGTCTGCCCCCGACTCTCTTTCCACTGACATTTGTGAATTTATATTCAAGTCAATTTTATCAATTTCCATGTTTCGTACCAGCACGTTATAGCTGACATTATACCTTCATTATAAGGTAAAGTAATAGCTGACTACACGTTTCCAAGTATAGCCGTCTGCTAGGGTGGCTGCAGACGCTTGCTCAGGAACATTTGTGTCTCTTCTACAGCCAAGCTGTAGTCTATACTGTATCTATGTTCCAGTATTTTTGTTTTCATTCTCGAAGCATTTTAGAAGCATGCACGTTTACATCAAGCCCGGAAGAAATGTTTGGTCGAACCACGACAGATGCAATACACAGAAACTACTTCTGGTGAGACGGAGGAGAGGCCCGGTCAGGAATCACATCACATCACAGAGCCCAGAACCTCCAAGCACCTGTCAACGCAACTCCAAACATGTTAATTGGAACTTGCATCATTGGCAAATGACAAAAACGCATGGAAAACCTTCGACGATAATATCTGCGAAATTCTCAGAACAACATCAAAATGGGATTCTGACAGGCAGTTAAGAACCATGTCGACTATAATAGATGAACGTCAGCCATTCTCAGAACACCGGGGCATTCTAAGGAAAAAGATGAAAACTTTACGCTGAGGGTCACAGGAAACGGAGGAAAGTGAGATCAAGGAAGAAAAGTGCCTTTATATCAAACCTGTTTGGCTTTACAAAGCGGTTATTAGGGGACAAACAGAGCAGCCAGCTCAAAGACTCCGTATAAGAGATCAATACATACACGTAAAGAATTCTGAGTGCCCCAAACAAGGAAAAGGTTCTTCGCCCTATCAGATCTCTAATTAGCCCGTAATCCTCAGGGACAGAATTCAATATGAAGGAACCAAACTTGAGTGAAGATCAGGAAGTGATAAGATCAACGAGGTCGTCTTCTGCTCCAGGTCCAAACGGAGTTCCATATACGGTTTATAAACAATGCCTAAATCTTCGCCAATTACGGAGGCTACTAAAATTAATATGGCTCAAAGACAGAGCAGCTGATCAAGGGGAATGCTCGAAAGGAGTACGGATCCCCCCCAAAAAAAAATCTCCAGAAACATCAAGCAATTTAGAAGTATATCTCTATTAAAGACAGAGGTGGGAATATTCTTCAGCATCCTGTCCCGACGATTACCAACATTCCTGTTAAAGAACGAATACATCAACACATCCGTTCAAAAAGGTGGAATCTCAGGCATGCCAGGATGCATAGAGCATACAGGAGTGGTGACACAGCTTTTCAAAGAAGACTTGACAGTTCTGTGGTTGGAAATGCGTATGGCTCAATTTCACACAAGTTAGTGGACGAGGTACTGAAAAAACACCACGTGCCCAACAAAATCAGAGACCTAATCATGGACTACTATTACGACTTCAAGATAAGAATGCGGGCAGGGATCAGCATTTCGAATTGGCATACGTTGGAAAGGGGGATAATAACTGGTTGCAGTATTTCAGCCACCCTTTTCTCATTAGCCATGGGCATAATTGTAAAATCAGCTGAAACAGAAGGCAGAGGCCTAATTACAAAACCGACAGCCATCTACTAGAGCTTATATGGACGATATGACATTTACGCATCATCAATATTTGAAGGAAAATCACTACTAAAAGGGCTAGAAAACCTCAGTTTTTGGGCTAGGATGAGTTTTAATCCGGCAAAATCAAGATCACTAATTTTGAAGCAAGGCAGGTTAGCTGAAAAGACACGCTTCACAGTATCCGTATCTGCAATTGTCTTTAATATTGTCGCTTGGGGGAGAGAATACGATGTTGAGAGACCCGAAATTCTCGAGGAACCCAGGAATACCACATCGCTGACGACTCCCTCCTGTTCATTGAAGAGATGTATTTTGCAAAAGAAGACATATTATGTCTATTTTTATAATCTTTTTTAGTTCTCTAATTAGCTTCTTAATGTTAAGTTGAAATTCATCACAAGTACTTTCGATCTCTGTCATCTTGGGGATGAATTGCGAAGACAAACTTAATGTAACTGTGATCGTTATGATGATGACTTTTGTAAAGACGCGTGAATACGCTCTGTTATAATTATTTAAAAATTATCCATTGTAGCCATGGTGTTTTGCTAGCGTCCCAATATAAGAGAGCTAACCAGAAATTGTAGAAATGCAACATTAAATTAAATGTTGGTCAAATGCATTTTAACACATTGCTAACTACACTACTAATTTTGTTCAGTGTTAGTTGGTTGCTTTTGATATAGAGGTTACAAGAAGTTGAAGTATTTTTATTATTTTCTTGGTGTTGTATATTGGTATTGCCAACAAGTATTTTCTTGAGGAATTTCAACTTAACATCAAGAAGCTAATTAGAGAAGTAGAAAGGATTGTTATAAAAATAAATAGACATATGTTTATATTATTCAATGAGACATGCTTGAATGAAGATATGCTGTCTAAATGTACACACACACACAGATATATATATATATATATATATATATATATATATATATATATATATATATATATAAAGAAATATAGTCTTAAGGTGTGCTATATTTATGGAATAAAGTGCTCAATATCAGAGATAGAGCGTGTGTAAATATAAAAGTGAACATAGAAGTCAACACTTAGAGGCGACAGTCTGTTTCATGCTATATGCAATCGTCAAGCCACGTGTGCAACTTGTAACTTGCAACTTGTAACTTGCAACTTGTAACTTGCAACTTGTAAGTTTGCAACTTGCAAACTTTGCTCGGAGGAAAAAATAGCTATCATTACTTTTCCCGACCAAAATAAATTATTAAACAAAAGATCCGAACTCATCTCAAAATGCAGACATGAAAATAAATTTTTACTACGTAACCTAAAAAATTAAAAAACGGAAAAAATAAAATAAAAACAAATAAATATACTAATAAGGAAAAATAACAAAATAAAAAAAAAGAAAAAAATAGAAATAAAACATAAAAAAATACTATGTTACTTAAAAATCGAAAACCAAAAAGAGAAAATATACAAGTAAAATAAATTAACCTAAATTCTTCCAAGTAAATAAATAAACAAACCAATCCCAAATAAAGATAATCAATTAAAAACTGTTCCCGCCAAAATAATACTTAGAATGAACTACAACAATCAACCCCAAAACTGAACAAATAGTTTTAATTAAATTCCCAAACCAAAACAAAACTGTTAAATAATTTTTACTACGTTAATAAATAAATAAATAAATAAAATAAGAAACAAAAATAAAAACAAGCAATATAATTTGACCTAAATAGATAAACAAACGACTTCCGGTGAAATAACCGCCATAATAGAATACCCACAATGCACCACTAACCCGTATATATATAAATAGCCGAGAAAAATAACAGCACACGTGGCTTGACGATTGCATATAGCATGAAACAGACTGTCGCCTCTAAGTGTTGACTTCTATGTTCACTTTTATATATATATATATATATATATATATATATATATATATATATATATATATATATATATATATATATATATATGTATGTATGTATATTTAATTAAAATTAAAAAAACAGACAACCTTAAGGGTCCATTGATTATATTTTATTTCACCAGGAAGGTGTTCTTTTCCTGGTTCATCAGATCTCACACACACACACACACATATATATATATATATATATCTCAGATTGAATAAAGGATCATAACTTAGGCTGTATCATGTTGAAACACCGGTTTTCTGTGTGTTGGGAAACCGTTTAGGGATACTAGTTTCTGTAAGCTTGGATGTGCAGGTGGTTTAATGGATAACGGTTCTGAATCAGAGAACTGAGTTCCAATTCTACTCGTGTTCGTTATATTCACTTAGGCGTAAATACCCTTGGAGAAGGTATAAATTCTCCTCGTCTGCCGTCAACTATGGATTAGTAGTAAAAATATTATCAATAAAAATCATTATTGTCTCCAGCACTTCTTAAAATCTAAAAATATTTTCTGGCTTTGAATGATAAGTTGTAAACATCAATCAATCAATGATCACAATTTATATATATAGAAATACGATTAATATATATGAGCTTGTGTATGTATGTGTGTGTGTTGCTAATAAATTATTTGAGCCCAATGAACAGTGTGTGTGCGAAGCTTTTAGTCTGTAGAAAGGTAAGTCAACTGAAATTTTCTTAAATTATTGGCTCTTGTCGCTAAAGTTCTCTATTGAGCAATTAATAAAAATTTTGCTTATTCTGAAATACATTAATTTCTAGTAATTTTATGTATCTTGATAGGTGTTATTGAATTGCATTATATATATATATATATATATATATATATATATATATATATAAGTGTGTGTGTGTGTGTCAATTATTTTCAGATAGAGTGTATCTGTAAAGGAACAAAATTAATAAAAAGAGACAAGAGAGAAAACTATTTATCAAGCAATGTAGAATATATTTTGTTGCATATGTTTATATACAGAGGAAATCGTTCTCAAATTTAAAAGACTTGATAAACCAATGACATCCTCGCTTTTGTATATAAACATGTGCAACAAATATATATATATATATATATATATATATATATATATATATATATATATATATATGTGTGTGTGTGTGCGTGTGTTTGTGTGTGTGTGCGTGTGTGTGTTCATATGTATATTCTGTGTATGTAGGCAGTAAATGTTCTTTACGGCAAATATTACTAAAGACAACAGATATTTTGAGTATATTCATTTCAATAATCGACTTTTCTTCCGAATTGAATTTCTTCCTTCTCTGAAAACGATTGTTCGTAATTTTGAAAAGTCGATCATTAAAATTAATCATGGCTATATATCTGTCTCTAATATATATATATATATATATATATATATATATATATATATATATATATATATATATATATATATACTTATATATATATTTTAATGCATGTTTCATTAAATAATATAGACAGGTTTTGTCTATTATTTTAAGTAAGTTTCTTTCATATTGTCTGATAAGCTTAATAACATTATCATTGAAAGACTTACACAATCCATTATCAAAGATGACAATTTCAATAAATCAAACAACACACGGACGAAACAACAATGATAGTCCTCCTTTGCTGCATGAAAATTTCCAAGTAACGACAAACTCGTATATACGGGACGCGGAAAGTTTAGTTTGGATTTAAACATATATCAATATGGTGTTTTCCTTTCGTCTTTCAACGATAATGTGATTAAGCTTATCAGACAATATGAAAGGAACTTACTTAAAATAAATAGACAAGACTTGTCTATATTATTTAATCAAACATGCATTAATGAAAAATTACTGCCTAAATATATATATATATATATATATATATATATATATATATATATATATATATATATATATATTTCTAAGAGAATGGTTAAAAATAAGTGAAATTTTCTCTTGGTAAACTAATCGATCGGTTGATAATTAAATTCAAATCGAATTACCTATATTTCTGTAGCGGGTGTATGGCGTAAAACGACCCGAGTATAGCTATAAAAAGCAGCAATAAGGAGACAGTAAGAATATAATGAAAAAGTAAAAAGAAGATGAAAAATTAACAATAAGATGAAAATATTATTGTATTTTAGCATTCATGTTATTGTTAATAAAATGAAAGCTAAAATACAAAAAAAATATTAAACACTTTGTCAGAAATGTGATTATATATATATATATATATATATATATATAAACATTTATTTTTAGAATATTACCCTTAAATATAATGAAACAATTCTGATAGCATCTTCAAGCAAGATGTCATACACTTCATCTTGATTTTAGTGTCAAGTGTGCGAAGAGGGGGCGTATTTAAAGGCATTTATTTTTAAAACGTTTATACATCTTTCCTAAAAATACTATTTGCTCCCACTGATCTCCGAAAACCATTTTTTTTGGTAAACGTTTTAGATTATTTTGGGATAAATATAGTTTTTTTTTTTTTTTTTTAAATTTTTTATACGTTGGCACCCGCTTGAGCGTATTTCTACACGCCCTTTCACACATCAGATCAACAGCTTTCAAGTTATGAATCACTCACCAAGTGCTCAGTTAATACTTCAGTGCGTTGTTTGCAGCGGCAAATTAAGATCATCTGATGGGCATTAAACTGTTTACCATTTATATTAGGGTGTATCAAAAGTACTTTTTTTTTTTTTACAGAACTTTACTTCAATAGTTACTTTTATGTACAATCATCATCATCATCATCATCATCATCGCCATCATCATCATCATCCATATGATCATGTGTGGTCATAGAGTCAATGCGCAGTTGGAGTATCTGACAAGCTCCCTCCATATGTCTCAGTTGTGCGACAATATCTGAGTTTCTGTGAATGATGTTCCATTTCAATCAGTGACGTTATTGTGAATGTGAAAATGTTCTAATGAAATAACGGCTAATAATGAGATAATTAGAGAGCCGAGTTCGAATTCTAGTTGGGTTCGTTACATTCACTTACACGCAAATACCGTTGGAAAAGATATGAATCCATCTCCTCCATTCAGCTATGGGTTAAATAATATGAATTGTAAAAAGATCATTGTCATTCTAAAAAAAAAAAAAAAAAAAAAAAAAAAATTAATGTAATATTCACTCGTAAAAAATTTAAAATAAACTTTTTATAATCCAAAAATGTAAATGTTAAATAACCCATAAAGGGTTGGTAAGCCTTAAAAAACAAATAAATCAATCAAGAGTGACTTTATCAGCCGATTTTCTCCCTTGTCTGCCTTTTCTTCTTTTTCCTAAGGTGGTAGTTTATAGGATGCTAGTGGCCATACCAAATTCAACTTCCTCTTCTTGAGGGTGTCTATGAGGTCTTCCAACGGGTCTATTTTTTGTTTGATGGTATTTCCCATTGCGTTGTTTGTGATACCATTTACATAAGAGATGCGTAGGATGGATCTGTAGCATCTCATTGGATTCTTCGTTGTAATTCTGCAGTTAATATCCAAGATTTGCAGGCGTACAGAGAGACTGGGGAAGTCAATTCACTCAACAATCTGGTCTTTGTTTCCAGGCAGACGGCCCTGTATTTCCAGATAGTTTTGCGACAGCTGCTATTGTTTGAGCTGCACTTGAACTTAATCTGTATAAATCTATATGATTCATATTATGCTTATATACATCACATCCTTATCAGTATAATACAGAAGGAATTTTCGTTTCAGATATTATAATAACGGATCTAAGTATTGAGTTTCAGGGAATTTTCTTTTAAGTGGGTGGGCCTCCAAGTCATAAAAGTTCTTGGCAGAATCCCGGAAATGAAAATAACTGAAATAATATCCGATTCTACGTTCCAAAACTGATTTAAGCATTTTGAAAGTAATGACTTGTGCAATACTATAATATCGACGACCATCAGCTCTCACAAGAATAGACGCAAGATAAACTTTTCCCAAACAGAAACTATTCTCTGGAATGGGAATGAGAGTAATGATGTCACATGCCCTGAATCAATCATAAAACTTCAGAATGTAGAATTAATACACTATAAGCATTTCAAATACCTCGGTGTATGGATTACTTATAACAAATGTAGAATAGTGAATAACGAAATTGAACAGAGGTTAGATTGCTCTACGGGTAGTTTTGTCCAATGCTGTCAGGTGCCACAAAACCAAAATTATCCTAAGAACTCAATTCATAATTGTTTTAATCATTTCTCTTCAAACAATGCAATAAAGCCACTAAGATGCAATGTGTTACTGAGTACGAGAGAATATGTGAAAAAAAATTTATTAAGGCGAGAGAACAATAAAATGTGACGTCCCCGCCCCCGGTGTCGCTGCGCCAAATGTGACGTCTGCCTAGCCGCGTCCGTCGTGCTATCCTGTCCTGTGACGAACAACTGGCTTGGTATTGGTCGCGGCACCAAATGTGACGTTCTAACCTTTTAGTGATTCGGATGGGAATCTGGTTAGATTCGGTATCAGCCTTGTCGTTCCCAGCTCGCCTCCAACGTCTGGTTACCGAAGTAACTGTTTTGATTTCCAGTCTAACCTACCCACGTTGTGAATTGATCTTAGGCAGATGAAATCAATCAGTCGCTGGGCCGTAAGGCAAGCCGGGTTCGATCGCACAAGAATATGTAAAAGAAAATAAAATAATAACTCGAAAAGTTCAAATGTGTTAAAAAAAAGGATAACAATATTTTATATCTGGTTGCTGAATACAGGACAACGTTTTCTTCCCAACCCGCTATATGGATTCGTGACACTTTGTGTTTGTTAGGCGAGTCTTAACATCTTAAGTTGTTTGTTCTTTAAGAAACTGGTTCTTGGTGTATCTTCAGGCAATATTCGTAAAACTTGTTTTGGTGGTATGAGTCTAAGTCGTTCTTCAAAAATAAATTGTTCTTGGCTAGAAGTTGAAGTCATGATGCCTGGGATCTTTCAAGTCAGCTATCTGCGAGGCGGGTGCAACTCCAACTGCGAACTTCACTCAACTGCTTCTCAACTGAACTGGTTTTCACTCGTTGCGACTCTGCTTATATGGACGCCGACCAAAACCGGGGTGGGCTTGTCGGGGTTTGAGGTTCCTTGATAATTCTAAACCCACAATCCACTTCTTTGTTTTCGGTCAGGAAAATTTTATTATTTTCCATTTTTGGAAGTCTTCTTCTGTTTTCATATTGGTATCTCACCATGCCCTCAGAGGGTGTCAACGGGTTTCCCCTCTCTCTCACAGTGGCATCTCACACCTATTCCTTCAGGGGGGCGCAACAGGCCTCCCCTCTTTCTTCACATGATTACCTCCGCCTAACGCTCATGCCACCATCCAGCCAATGGGCGCTCAGCGGCGTGGGTGTGGCCAGACTAGCCTCGGTTTAAAAAATCTTGCTCAAAGAAAAAAAAAATTATCTTCCTTTTTCTTTTTTTTCTTTTTCTTTTCTTTCTCTTTCTTTCCTTCTGCCCGACAACAAACCTTAGACTCTTATCATAGTCAAATGTCACTTGGACTTTATCACCCGGGGCCTTCGCCAAACAAGTGGGTGGTCAATTGGACGTATTTGCATTCTGTTGTTAATTAATTGTTCTGATAAAATAATTTCGCTATCATAGCCAGCCCTGACGATAAACAGGTGTTTTCCCAAATGACATGGAGGTGGTTCCACGGACATTTTGGTTTCGGTCAAGCTTGACCTAATTAATTTTTATCTCCCAGCACCCTGCGGGAGGTCTCTTGTCCAACTTGAAAAAATCTTTTTTCTATCATTGCCATGGGCAGATTGGATATATCTTACTCGCCGCCCCGTAACATAAATCAGATTAAATTCTGTGTTTTACCTTCTCAACAATGGAAATAAAAATCATACCACTTTTCCCTGTCAGAAAAATAACACCGCTAAGTGTCCTTTTCGTGATGGCTTCTTATCACCTAAATTTAATTCTCGCCTTTCATTTTTCTTCTTTCTTTTTTTTTAGCAAGCCAAATATTGTCACAAAAAGGACAGACATTACGAAGACAGACGATAACGATTGACATTGTATTTAAATTTTTGAAAATCAATTTTGACTGAAAAGCAAGACGCTGGAAGAAAGTTCCACAAGCAAGAGGTGCGATAAAAGAAACTGTTAGCATAGAACTTACGGTTACATCCAGCCATTTCAACTTTAAAATGATGAGAACCTGCTGTCAATTTAGTAGTGTACTTAAATTCATAAAGTCTCTGTACTAAAAAGGAAAGTTCATCCGAACAATTACGATGAAAATATTTATAGAAAAGGCAGGAGTAAGCTACGTTACGGCGGTGAGGAAGTGACTGAAGCCGAGATACCAGTCTAGGATCAATAACATTACAGATTCTTCTTTGCATTTTAGGAAAATAAAATACAAAGAGGAATCTAAAATAGCCTCGTCAGATCTAGGCTTCCATATGAATGCCATGCATGGCGTTCAACATATCTACGACAGTTTTCTAAGATCGGTGACTTAAAATGGGTTCAAGCGAATGACTCCTCAAAGTCTTAAAGAAGACAATTCTTCACCCGATCTTATAAACTGGCGCTGCAGAATCGCAAATAACTTTATCAAATAAAAAAAAAAAACCCATACCACTTGAAGACTTCCAACAGTAGCGACAACGTAGCGCGTGTAACTAGAATAATGATATTCAAGATGTTAACTTTCCAAGCTACATGAAACAAAAGGCTAGGAAGGAAATAAGAATCAATACTCGACGGGGCCGTAACGATTAATAATGTTGAGTAGCCTATATTTTGAAAAAAGAAAAAAACTCTTTGAAGAGAAAGACTTTTCAAATTTCAACCGACAGCAACACAAACTGTTCGGTCAATAAATGCTGAATGTTTCCTTATAAGGAAACGGTTAACAATACCATTGCCATTACGATGCTTCAAAATACAAGATAGAAGAGAAGAGAGAATGAAACTCAACTACCAGCACTCGAAACTTATCAGAAGAACTAGGATTATCGAAATATACCATATGTAGAGCATTAGGTAAATTTAAAACAAACTTACGGGAATTCACAAGAGATACACAAACAATAACAATTTTGAAAGACTCTAATAGTAAATATTTCCATGGCAACTATTTTGTAATTCTATGTTGACACCGCACTTAATTCTCCTTTACTGATGTGACTGAGTATGTAATGGAACAGAAAATATGGCCGCTAACACAGAGAATATCTTCAGCGCAATAACATTTGAATGAAATTTTAAAATCCTTGTTTACATAGACACGTTTGTATAATTGTATGCTGTGGATAGGTTCGCCTATCGCCCATCAAGTACTCCTATGTTTATTGAACAGGAGTAGTGGTTTATCCCTTGTTTTCTGTTTAAGGATATGGTTACCGGTTCACTTCTTCCATGATTTTACAGATTTAACTGTCTTGACTTTTTGGTAATCTGAGTGATCAGTGGTTGCAAATTCTCATTATAAGTGTTCCGGTTTAGTAGTTCTGTGGTTGTTGCATCCCGACTGGTAGTAACGAACCTGAATACTTTAGTAGCCCTTAGAGATAATAATCGGATAATATATCCCTGTATGTACTTCCGGTGCGTAGCCTCGATACCACATAATGCTTTTGTCTTAGGCACCTTCCGGCCGGTTTGTATAGACGATGCGCAGTGATAATTATTTTAGCCTTTTTCTACTAAAAAATTAATCTTAAAATTTAAATGAAATCTCAATCGTTATTTTCTGTTTTCTTAAATCCTGTTCTTTTATTGTTCTCTCTCATTAATAATGTTTTCTTTCTCTCATATTCTTTCATACCCAATAGCTCCTTGCGTCTTAGTGGCTTTATTGTCTTGCTTGGGATGAACTGATTAAAAATATATTTGAGTATTACAGTATTAAGTTGATGCAAACCTTTCCCCGTTCATAGCATCATTATTCTGTCAGCAAACTACAGTCCTGAATTTCTATCACTACACATGTTTCAGCTAAAGTCAGTTAGGTGCCATGCGTGATACAGGCTTAAGCGATCATGTATCTTTCGATACATTACTGAGGAGGCAGATTTTTTCCCGCAGTAGGTTGCCATTTCTTTCTGCGGTTGACCAGTTGCTATCGAAGGCTATGGAACTCAGTCTGTTCTGCTATTTACCCATAGTTGGTGGTTGGTGGGGGGGGGGGAAGAAGAGGTGGGCATTGGCACGTAAGTGAATTTAATGGATTCGGCTGGATCTCGAACTCGGCTCAATCCGAGCCGCTATCCATTACTCCACCGTGCCAAATATACATCTATATAAACAGCTTGTGGCTAAAAAAAAAATGTATTTAATGTGGCTCTGGAAGACTCGTATTTGTTATAATAAACAAAACAGTTATGTTCCATGCTTGATACCCGCTTAGGCGATCATGTATCTTTTGATACATGACTGACAAGGCAGATTTTTTACCGCAGTAGGTTGCCATTTCTTTCTGCGGTATACTAGTTGCCATCCAAGGCTATGGAACCCAGTCTGTTCTGCTATTTATCCATAGCTTGGGGAGAAGAAGAGAATTCATACCTTTCCAAGGGTATTAGCACGTAAGTGAAGGTAATGGATTCAACTGGAATTCGAACTCGGCTTTTCCGATTCCTCAGTTCGAGCCGCTATCTGTTATTCCACCATGCCTCAGCTAGTACAAATCCCGAGAGCCACTCCAGATAGAGCGTTACTTAATGAGGTAAGAAGAGAGAGTTTGAAGTGAAGATTATGAGGAAATGAATGATAGATAAGGATTAGTCCTTGACTTGAAGAGGTTAATGTTGTAGTCATCCACTGAGATGCCTAGTCCACAAAGTAGCAGTTCGTCGGAAGAAGCTGTATAAATGGAACTTCTTTCTTAAAAACACAGGGTGCCCAGTAAAAAAAATGGAAAGACGTGAGACAACCGTTGAAAAATGGTGACGACTGACGTATTTGAAACACTTAGGAAGAATTTCAAGGGACTTTTCGTCAATCCCCATGTCGGATGTTCTTTAAAAAGTACGATAACTTGATGCTCAAAATAAGGTGAGTTGTTTAGCCATACCAGAAGGGTAGAACGAAAAACAAAAGTTGACTACAAATAATCTTTAAATTACTAGTAATAAGATCGAGCAGCAGTTCTTTTTTCTTTTTATGTACCATGTCCTTTCAGGATGTAGGCGATCATGGCTCTCTACCTCCCTCTATCCCTTGTAGCTCTTAACAAGATCTTCCCTCTGCCATCTCCCCAGACCACGTTCTTTCCTCCACTTGCTGAAGCCCGATAGGTATATCATACGCTGTTTTCCCTTGTCTCTCTTTTCCTCTATTCGACCGGTGGGTATCAAATTCTCCAGGCCCTCCTTCCTCATTACATATCCCAGAAACTTCAGTTGCCTCTTTCTGATGTTATGTATAAGCCTCCTCCTTGTTTGCATCCTCTCTAAGGCTTCATCGTTGCTCACACGCTCGGTTTATGATATCTTTAGCATCCTTCTGCAGAACAACATCTCCGTTGCCTCGAGTCTCTTCTTCATCTTTGAAGAAATCGTCCAACATTCCCTGCTGTAAAGAAGGACAGATGTCACGTAACAGCTCAGTATTCTTTTCTTTGTTACCAAAGAAATTCTCCTGTCTCGCAATAATTTAACCAGCTTTTGGAATGCGTCCATGGCAATCCCAAAACATCTACGGATCTCGGTGTCGCATTTACCATCCTCTGTCAAAACGCTTCCTGGATATTTAAACTTCTGCGTCTGTTTGATTCTAGTGTTCCCAATCTGCAAATCACATTTCGAGCTCATCCTTTTACTGATGAACATGCATTAATCAATCATAAAAGAATCAGAGTTAAGTAATTACGTGAGAGTCGAATGATTAATTCAAGGGCATGAATAGTCAAGAAATTTATTCAAGGTTATTCAAGGTCAATTATTCAAAGATAAAACAGTTATAATAAATTTGCCATTCCCCGCCCCCCACCTATAGAGAATGAGGGGATTTGTCTCCGTAGAATTAGCATGGCGAGTCTTAGCTGCATGCATATGAATTGGTGGAAATAAAGAATAGAGATCGTCTGAACATTTGCCATGGAAATAGCGATAAGCATTTGACGTCTGTGAGAAAGGGTGGAAAAATGATTCATCACCCAGGCCATGTAAGAGATTTGAAACAGTGTCAAGACTGAAAAGTGAGAACTGGGCTCAAATATGGCAGCATTACTCCATTTTTTGTCTGATCTGACTCTGATCAAGGTAGAGGATAGCATGAGGATTTAGGTACTTACTGAAGCGGCAGATGGAGTCGATCATTTTATTTGAATCTTTAGCGATGGATCGTATGTACGAGTTCCACTTGAGGTCAGGTGTAGATTTATGTTCTCTCAAGTCATGGTGCCTCCTTGAGGAGACATCCATTCATCGTGACTGGCAGTAGTTCGGGGTCCCATCAGCGTTGATGGAATGTATCTAGTATATAGCAGCAAAATTCGACTTTTTGGTTTAAATGATTAATGTAAAGATAACGTTGAAGCCGTACAAAGAACTGACCATTTTCCAGTATCTTTAAGAATGGATCGTATATCCACGAGGTCTGGGGTTAACTTTAGTCTCAATAGGCGTTCAAGACGCAAGGAGGTTTATTGAGAATGAAAATAGCAATAAACATAAGTCAGGGTGGACCTGAGAACAACTGCAATTAAGAGATGGTCCCACGCTCTCAATCAGAGGCCTTGCTGCTGAATGTAGTTTATCGTCATACTCAGGACGAAGGACATAGTGGAGGCCTGCATTGATATCATGGGCTTCAGAAGACTGATTATTAACAACGATCTCCATGGACCTACCTGAGAGAAAGTGATTGATTGTATAGCTGGAGAGTCTCTGTAGCGATCTCTAATACCTCACATTGTCATAATCTTTTGAGATATCTATAGTGATCAATCTCATGTTCATCATGACAGGAGAAAATTCATAAACTGCTCGGTAATGTTCCTAGCTTGGTTTTGGAGATATTGAATGTTACAAGACAGTTTCCATCCCACATTGAGCTGGTAAGGCTAAGCCACAGGAGAAATCCACTCTCAGGCTCTGATCATCACAATTTTTGCGGATACACCTGTAATATAAGTTATTATCTGCCTGGACATTTATTAATGACCTGAGAATGTTCCATGGCAGATTGTTAAAATAAATTAGAAAGCGGGTAGGACCTGGGGTTGGCTGATTTTTTTTAGCGGCATATCAACCTTTATGTGTTATTTAATGCCGAAATCTATATATTTTGTACATAATTTTATACTTTCAGAGTAAAAGTTTTTTTTTATATACTGTTTTTATATCATAAAATATATTGTTGGTTATTTTACTAGAAAAATGTACTGTTGATTTTTTGTGTAAGGGTTTACTTTTTGCTAATAACTGGCACCCTAACAGGTCCTACCAGCTCAGGTCAGGGTGGACCCGAAAACAACTGCAATTAAGAGATGGTCCCACGCTCTCAATCAGAGGCCTTGCTGCTGAATGTAGTTTATCGTCATACCCAGGATGAAGGACATAGTGGAGGCCTGCATTGAGGTCATGGGCTTCAGAAGACTGATTATTAACAACGATCTCCATGGACCTACCTGAGAGGAAGTGATTGATTGTATAGCTGGAGAGTCTCTGTAGCGATCCCTAATACCTCACATTGTCATAATCTTTTGAGATATCTATAGTGATCAATCTCATGATCAATTTATTATCGAGTGTTTTGCTGATTCTGTGTCTAATGACGGTGTGTATCGTATAATAAAAGAAGGGTTCCTATCTGAATAACGACCATTTCTTCAAGTTATTTTTCAGTAACTTGAACTGATTAATTGAATTTAGAGATGAATTTCCTCGTTTGTGGATTCTCTCAAATAAATCGATTTCTTTTTATCATCAATAACTATCCTTTCCCTAGTAGATTTTCTTTGGGCTTATAAAACTGTCCTGGATCAGCCATATTGGATTATCGGAATAAATGGATTCTTCTTTCATATCAGTGACTATCCTTTTTTTTCCGGTAGATTTTCTTATGGTTGAAATGATTAAAACAGTTCTCGATCTTGCAATTATTTTCTTCATTTGAGATTCTTGTAACATTTAATTTTTTGTTGCTAGTGGCCATTTTGTTAAAAGCTTGTATTGAGTAAATAAGAGAAACATATGTATTTAAGCACTAACCTATATTCATTTCCGAAATATCGTCTGCAGCATAGTTTGATAGTTTCTGAATTTTTCTAACGGTGAGCAACAATTTACTGAATTTTACTGGCGCGCTTTCAGATCATTTCATACTAACGCGATAGTCTCCACTGTTCTATCCTAAAGAAAAGAAGGGTCTGTAATATAATGTATCCTGACCTGGCATCTCGAATTCAGTCACTTTCTCACCGATGTGACGGGGATTTCCTCTGTTTTCTACAAATATTTTCATGACAACTGCTCTGATGAGCTTTTTTCCCTGGTTCCTAGACTACATGAATTTAAGCGTGCTACTAGATTATCACCTAGGTCCCACCATTTTACTGTGAAAATAGGTAGAGGCAGTCGCCACTTCTATAGTTATTTTCTCGCACTCCCCACCTGTGGAACTCCATCAATTTCTTGCTTCTCTGATAACTAAAATTCCCCAAATTTTAAATGCAACGTCAACCGTCATCTTCTGTTTTCTTGAAGCCCGTTCCTTTTTTATTCTTTCCCCACCCCCCATTATCAGTCTTCTCATTCTCTTTAATTTTTACTCCCTGTAACCTAATGTGATCTAGTAGCCATTGTCGCTTTGCTTGGGGTGAAACAGTTAGAAAAATAGATTTTGTTCACAGTGTGTAAAGATAATCATGGGTTCCTTGGTCTCGTCTCAATCCAATATAAGAATTAGGACACTCGTCTCATTATCTCCAGATAGTGTGTTCGTTTCTCTTTCTCTTCAGACAGCCCATCAGGGAATTTTCGAACTGAACCTTTTACAAAACGAGATGACCTTAAACATGGATAGCAGAACGAGAACACTCTAGCCCAGTAAATTAAATAAAGGTTTCAGTTCGATATTCCAATGAAGGTTACCTGTATTGGCAGACATCTGAAGAAAGGAGGAAACAGTGGCCGAAACGTTGTGATCATAACAACAAAGACGAGAATATTAGTCCTCTGCGAATAATGATAACTTTAGTTCCCAGAAATTTGGCCAGAGGCACTATGTTAATATTTACACATTAGTTTAGTACCAAACAAGGCCAAATGGAAACGAAAGGGCATGTGGGTAAGAAGATTATGTTGTGACAAGCAGGGAGCTTGTTGTTTTAAAAAAAATCATTCGAAACCGTTTTATTTTGTTCTATCTACACCGAACCTATGTTCTATCGAAAACCGACCTTTGGCCTTGGCGGGAAATTTGCAGTCATCTCAGTGACAAAACAAGCCAAATTATCATAGTATATTTAACCTGGATTATTGTACTCAGTCGTCATGTTTTTCATTAATTATTTTGACTCGCAAAAATGACGGTTATTCCATCTATTTCTGTTGTTTAAAGAACTGTCGCCTCGCCGCTCTAAAGCCGCCCCTTTAAACAAAGCTGCTCACACCCAATTCATGTTATATTTAAAAACAGATGTCGTGTTCAGTTTTTAGTTTAGACGAAAATTACGCATCTTATGTCATTTATGTTTTTTTCTCATTATAAAAAAAAGTGGGCAAGAATACAAACCCCACAACCCCTTTAATTTGCAAAAACGCCTTCGACTCTAAAGATTTCGAGGCCAGATGTGAACATTTTTCTATTTTTTCTCTCTAATGTAAATACATGCCTGAATGTTTACTTGGTAATTGACACATGGGAGTAATTTTTATGGAAACAATAGATTTACAGTTAACGGTTGTAAGGTTTACTTGTGTAAGAATGGCAGGTTTTGCTTTTGACTTCCGTTTTATATTCTCTTTGTGCTGCTGTAGAAATTCAACGACCAGACATTTTTGAACACAAATACTTAAAGCTGTTCGCTGACTTACTAACAGTTGCTTGAAGTTTTTAAATAAATTTCAGACATTTTTCCTTATCTTAACTGAAACCTCCGATTGATATACTCTTTGGCTTTCCGTAATTGTTTGAAGATTTGAGACGAAGTATTTTCATTATCGAACACATTTTAGAGCTTTTATTTTTGTTAAATTTTGTTGATTATGATATTTTCGGCCGACATGTTTTTCGGCTATCGTATTGCTGTCTGAAAATCTGCTATGAGGTATTTTCATTATTCCGTGCGTTTTTCTCACACTTTTTTAACACAACGTTTTGTTTTGGTTGTTCTATTCTTCTGGATTTCTCAAGTGTATATTGTATCCGGCAGCGGTGACAAATCCCCTAGTATTATTTTTTTTTGCATTCCTTATTACTTTTCGGTTTTTGTGCCGTTGTTTTTTTTTTTTTTGGAGAAGATGAGAATGAAAAAAAGTTTTTTACCACCAGTTGTAATCTGCATTTTTACATACGTAAGAGTATACTTGTGTGCGGAATAACGTTTCTTTCAAGGATGTAACTTCGAAGATATTACCGAGAGCATTCTGAGCTTTCGTGTCTTGTTTGTAGGTCTTAAATGAAAAAGGTATATTTCCATATATTTTTCCTATAATTGTCTTTATTCTTGTTGAATCACCGATTATGACATATCCGAGAGAAGCCGAATAAAACGTCGTGATAAAAACAGCGAAGACAAAGATCATCATCATCATCATCATCATCATCATCCATAATCGTGTGTGGTTGTTGGACCGCTGCACAACTGAGCACCTAACCAGCTCACTCCACATATATGGGTTGAAAGCCGCAGAGCCGGAGAGCCGAAGAGGTATTCATTTATGCGTAGCGTGTCTTGGGAAAGTAGACCTGGCGGAGTTCAAATCACAGTCAATGTCCCCCAACTTGAAGTCTGGTCTTGGTCATGGACATGTACCCTCTGATTTCATCGGGTGGATCCTCCAGCATGGCTGTTAACTTCAGTCTGGGAAGTCCTCCACACAACGATGTTGTTTCATCACCGCACTGGCTGCTTACATAGCTAAAGAACCCAGTTTACCCCATAGTGCTAGATGTCCGTTGACCCAACGAGAAGGCCCATCCACTCTTTGACAGGTGTCTAGCTACCCTCATCACCAGATCATCCTGGTGGGTGAACTGGTTTAGTTGTTGATGACCCAACCATACGGCAAATTGTATTGGATTTACATGGTATCAGTAGCATTCGTACAGTAACTTGATACAATAGACTTTAATAGGTTTATTTAGCAATTTTAGCGGTTTGACACAAGACCACAGTAATTGAGCACCAAGTAAGGATCGAATTCACAACAGGTCCAACCATAACCTATGTCCTTCAGCTCCATCAGAAGAACCCTCCGCCTTGGCCATTGACTAAAAGATAAAAATTGTCGTTTAAAAAGCGTGTCATAATAGAGAGTCTAAAGTCTACGAAATCATAACATACAAATTAATTTTTAACTTGTTTTTTATTCAATTCGTGGTTGATTTATTAACATATCGCTCTAAGTAGGGGATGGACAGACATTTTTCATGGAGGGTCACATCATTGTCAACTCTGTGTAAAGTGGGATGCACCACAATAACAACACAAGATTCATAATAGCAATCATATCTGAGTATGGCATTTGTACATTTATTTGCTTACTAAACACATTTTTGGAACAGACTGCTCAATTGTAAGATAAATTATCTGCATATTTAATACAATTTTTACTATCAATGAGATCTGAGCAATTATGAAAAAAATTGTCTTAAAATATGAAATTCTTGATAAATCTCGAACAGTAGAAATAATGTCATCACCAGTTTGAGTACACACAAACACCTCGATAGCTATGCCAAGAAGTGGGCATTGACAGTATGGGACGTAGAGATCCAGGTGTCCATTTGATAGTACATAACACGATATATTGAACAAGTTAGTGTAAATGGTTGGCAGAGCAGAGATTAGGAGATATAGCAAAAAGAGATTTTATTAAGTGCTACAAAGGACAGGAAATTGTGGAGAGCTATGATTGCCCATGTCTTGAAGAGACACAAAATATAGAAGAAGAAGAACTAATCCAATTTATAAAGTCCTCTTCTCTCCATACAGTACTTACTTCAATCGACCATGGCGTCCATGAATAATGTTTATAAAATTCTCCTGCGTACTTACTTACTATTACACACGCCCCTATGAGTCATTACATCTGCTTGCTTGCTAGGCTCTTTTCTTTAACCCCTTTCAAAGTTAAACACACCCATGTCACAACTCACTCAGATGGGTTATAATGGGGGTGGGGGTTAAAGGACGTTGGGTGACCATGATTGAGAGGCGTAGCTATCCACGTGAGCCTGTGAGATTGTATAACGAATAGATTACTTTTTTATGCAACATGGAACCCGAAAAAATTTAAATTTTTCTAATGGACATTTAAGCAATAATATTTGTTGGGCTATTACGGGCCGCAGGAAAGTTTAATTCCACACTATACTTCAAACGGCTCCGATTGGATTCTGAAATGTTATTTACTAATTAAATCTTGACCTCTTCAAGTCCTTGATATGACGATAAAATGCATCTCGCGGTAAGGCCTCAGATCGGGAGATTGGAGATTTTGAGGAACGTGGAACCACTTCTTAATTGCTGTTGTTTCCAGGTCCACCCTGACCCAGGGTGGTAGCACTTGTTAGGATCCCAGATACAGGCAAATAGTGAACCCCCAAACAAAGACAAAAGCCTATGAAAGCATAAAATTACATTTGTATAGTAAAAATACCAGCAATACATTTTTATATAAAAAAATACCAACAATATCTAGCTATAGTAAAATTACTAACAATACAGCAACCAATATGAAAGAACTCTTTCATGACATTAATCTATATAATATCTTACAACCTTAAGGAAATCAAACTCGATTCCATAATAAAACTTCAACAAAACTATGACATAAAACAAACATATCATTGTTTCAAGTAATTATGATCACACAAATATGTATATGCACAAAAGCACAACTACGATGTATTCAATGGTGGAAGCAGAATAACATATATCACATCTTTATTACATCCAAGCTCCCAAGAAAATTAAATTTCGACATTAAATGACCCATAAGGAATTGATATGCCGTTAAACAAACAAATCAAATCAAATCAATCTCTTCATGCTTTGAAGTAGCCGTTATCTTTCCTGCATAGTCGTAAGAACTTCACTCCTTGACCTTTCTTAAGCTCATACGACGCCACACGGAAAACCTTGAGTGGCTCTTGGGTCTTGTATTTAGTAAAAAAACAGAACAAAAAAACATGGTATGTGTTGTAACCTAGGGAAGGTTACTGAATAGAATAATTACACGAAGGTTGGTAATGAACTATAATACTTAGGACACGAACAACGCATATAGGATTCGCCAGCGGCGCGTAGAAGTAGTAGTCAACTGCTAGAAGTGATTCAAGTGAATTCCATAAAGAATCCCTAACTGCAGGAGATCTACCAACCGCCCCACGTAGTAATATGTGGCACAAGTAAATTAATGTGGCACACAACAAATTAATGTGGGGTATCCGAGCCCCCAAATTCCCCCTAGACCCTGTATAAAACGGGTTCGATAGCTGTTTCCCGAGACGAGACTCTGTCTTTCGACAAAGCCTCGTTTGGGGATCCTCTCTGTCTGGAGGTAGAGAGTTTGACCAGCACAGCTGGAGATAAATCTCCGACTGCAGACCAACATACAGTATTTACTACTGTATTTATGTGAATGGGGACATACCCATTATTGTCCGTAGGTATGCTACAACAATATGCAAAAATAACTTGCTTATGATTTCTCAACAGCGAGAAATCTTAAGACTTTCCATTATTATAGATCTGGGATTCAACAACTTCTAGTTAAAGTAGTCAAGAAGAGAAAAGGTAAGAAAAGACTAACTACCAATTGCAAGCAAACAGAACTTATACTCGTTAGCAAATGTTCAATCTCTTATTAAGACACCGCAGTTTAGTTGACATCTCTTCACAGACCATATCACGTT
Organism: Acanthosepion lycidas; assembly: GCA_963932145.1. Classification (NCBI taxonomy): domain Eukaryota; kingdom Metazoa; phylum Mollusca; class Cephalopoda; order Sepiida; family Sepiidae; genus Acanthosepion; species Acanthosepion lycidas. Next base: position 54,952,265 of record OZ010585.1, on the reverse strand, counting down.
GAAAAACGGGTTATCGTACGATCACTGAAGTTAATCAACGTCAAATCTGGTCAGAACCTTGATGGTTGACCGCTTGGAAATACCAAGTGTTGTAAGTTTGAATGTGCGGGTGGAGTAATGGATAACGACTGAGATTTGAAAACCAGAGAGCCGAGTTCCAATTCTAGTCAGGTTCGTTATATTCACTTACGCAGAAATACTCCTGGGAAGAGTATAAATCCGCTTGTTCTCCCTCCTAGCCATGGATTAATTAGTAGTACTTGTATCAATAAATCATTATTATCACCAAAAAATTCGTACAATCTAAAAATATTTTAGCATTAAATAACCTGCAAAAGGTTGATAAGCCGTAAAGAACAAAAATCAATCAACCAAGCTTCGCAGCTCGTACCAGAATAGACATTGGACTTGCCCTTTAGATAATCTAATCACAAGGTTAACTTGGTGACTTCTTGGCTGCCGAATGCAGACAAATAGAATCGACTCAGCTGCACCTGAACAGAGAGAGATTAATATACAAGTTGCGGTGGGTAAATTCTCTCCATTTTATAATTTTAATTTCGCGCATGCGCTTTGTTTTTTATTTTGTTGACTGCACAGTATAGTAGGGTCAGTTGGGCACCGTCTGTGAGAAAAAGAGCACCATAACGTAATTTAATCCATCAGAAATTTAGAAACGACATGCTGTACAGCTTGGTATTTGTACCGGAATACCAATACGAACATTCGGAAAGAGTTGGATAATATATCCAGTCAACATCATGGTGTTTAGAGTGATCACTAGTGATGGCAACGTTATAACTTTATTCATCCTCCCACAAAGCCTCAGGAGGCCTACATTAAGTACCTTGAGAAGGTTGTGCTGCCCTGTGTCAAAAGAATGGCTGTTGAAAGACCCTATATCTGGCAACAGGACTCTGTGCCATGCCACACAAGAAGGAGAACCCAGTCATGGCCGTCAGACAATTTCTACGACCACATCACCCCTTACAATTTAAACAAAGAGACCCTAGTTGAAGTCAAAATGCGATTTTACTGAATAAATTTACTCATTATTATTTCAAGATATTTTTGTGCAATTTTGGTAAATATATCTGTTAAAATGAGATGTCAGTATTATTTTCATTTTTGCGTAATTTAGACGACAATTTATCCATCGCACCCTCTATAAACACCCACTCCAGCAATAAGAATGGCAGTCTCAGACAGGTATATAAGGTCCACGTTTCAGATGAGAGGCCCAAGGCTATTTATACACATTGGCTAACAGCAACCGAGGAAGTTAAAAGTTGAATAATAAAATACAGGGTTAGATATGTGAGATCAAGTCGCATGTTCTCATTAACAAGTACAATATAATATTACACATAACATGTCACAGAACAGCTCGTATTGACACTTCAAGACAGGAATTCGTAATGGCTCAAGGGGATTATGACGTTTCTGATATCATTTTTCAGATCGAAAAAGGCGAACTGTTTCGTTGAAGAGAATGAACAGGAAGTATGTCAGGCGTGTATCTATAAGCAAAACCGTGATCTTTTCTATTATACAGGGTTTTTGCCTCCCCAGATGGACATATGAAAATATGAATATTTGAGTATCTATATGTCCCAGGCAAACGAAATTAAATAGGTTTCATTTTGAACGATAAAAGCTTTATATATTCGAACAAGATATTCAAAATGATGTAGATTTTATAACCGATTTCACAAAGCTTCACAAATGTTCAATATACGCACCACTTGTGACACAACAAACGTCAAGTCGATAGTCCAGCTCCTGCCAAACGCGCTGTAGCATGTCTTGCGTAACATTTTCCAGTGCCTCAGCGCGGACTTATCTCAATGTGAATCTACCAGGAAGATGGATCGGGCGTGCTAATGACAATGTGTTGTTGAAATGTCCATCACGTTCACCTGATATGACACCTTGTGATTTTTTTTCTATGGGGCTATGTGAAAGGACGGGTCTATATACCCCTATTCCTACAAACCTAGAGGAATTTAAGCAGAGAATCATTAGGAATATTTACGCAACACAATCTTCTTACTATTCGAAAGATGTTCAGTGCTAGACTAAGAGGAACTAGATAAATATCTATATAGCAGCTATGACGACATGTGATGTTATGGGGTAATGCTATCTTTCTCAACTGACATGAAGTGGAAAGACTATACTGAATCCATTGCTATATCTACTGCTAAGAAAGTCGGTTCACTGTGTCAGGCGAGGCAATTTTTCACTCTGGAATGTATCTTGCATATCTATAAGTCTACCATTTGTCCATGCTTAAAATATTGCTGCCATATATGGTCCAATGCCGTGCTATTTACCTGGAGCCCTTTGACAAGATCCAAAGAAGCAATATTATTGGTCCTAATCTTGCAACTCGGCTTCAGTCACTTACCCACTGTCGTCTCTATTGTTCGGATGAACTCTTCGCTATGATACCTAAATTATGAATTTAACCGCAGTACTAGTCTGGCGGCGAGATCTCACCAATTTACAGTTGATCTAACTAGATGTAGCCGTAACTTCTATGCTAACAGTTTTTCTCGCAATTCTCGCTTGTGGCACTCTATTTTGGCTCCATGTTTCCAGACAACTTTAATTTGCAAAAATTTAAATGCAATGTCAATTGCTATCTACTCTCCTTCTGATTGCTCTTTTCTCTTTCTACTCATTGCTAATGTTTTTGTTTCTAATTCCTCCACACCCTGTACCCCCTTTGTGTTTGTGGCTGTAGTGCCTTGCTTGGGGTGATATCAATTAAAAGACAATAGCAATGAAAAAATAACCATTTCCATACGGGAAACATTCGGCACTCATTTACTAACAGCCAGTGTTGCTGTCAATTGAAATTTATAATATGTTTTTCTTAAAGCAGTCTCAGAAAATAAAACTTGCCATTGTCATCAGTGTATTTTAATGGTGGGGATATTTTTGCCCTTCTGGGTAATATAATGTTTTATCATTTCTAGTAATCCATTTTTCAGATTTTCCACGAGACGCTACACAATTTAAGCCGGCTTTCATCCTATATGATTAATGGTGGCTGAAAACATAGCGTGGCGTATTTTGTACGTTACGAAAGCGGATCATGGTTTTTATATTGTGTTATCCTTCGTTTATCAGATCCAGACCCTACTGCGATAAGTGAATTTCCGCGAAGTAGGATTCTTTATTTATACATCGAATATTTTCGTAGTTAGAGCATAGAAGACCAGTTTACGACTTTCTAAATACAGTTTTTGACATTATAAGATCTCTTTAGACATAAAATGGCACCCCTTTCCACTTATATTGTCCAATATATTAGATAAAATAAGAGAAAATAAGACATAGACGTTACAAATATTATTATTATTGTACATTAAAATCACACATAGTTTTTACGTATACATCGCTTCATCATCGAACAAGCATTATTTTCCAAGGTTAGTATGAGTTTAGGAAAATAACTCAACTTGTTCGATGATGAAGCGACGAAGAGATCTACTGCACAACGAAGGTTACTGCTCCTCTAAAGCACGACTTCAGTAGAAGAGTCTTCAAGTGGTGCGTTGTCTTCTTCTGTTGAAGGCGTACTAGGCCTAGGCGGTGAGTGTCTGAGTGTCTATATTGATATATAAAGCATCGTGATACGCAGTTGCTGGCGCTGTCTTTTCATTTGCGTGAGGAGGCTTTTGTAGGGTTCCATCGCTCCATCAAGTTCATTCCGGAATCGGAAAAAAAAACCCGCGATAGAGTAAAGCCGCGAAAGTCGAAGCGCGAAGTAGAGAGGGACGATTGTATATTTAGAAATCAGACCTCTTTGAGTATGAATAGCTGAGTATCTAGATTGTTAGAATTATTGGAATGAAAGTAGTGATGACCTTTACTCTGAATTCATAATAAATATTAAGAATGAGGAGTTAATAAATACTAAACGCTTTAAATAACGCCGTGTATGGATCAGTCATAACAAATTTAGTATAGGAGATAAGTAAATTGAACATAGTATAGGTCGTGCTAGGTGTAGTTTGCCCGACACCGATATATGCTATAGTACCAAAATATTAATATTTAATTAGTATCGTAAGATTTAGATTCTTATGGAGTACATCTTGTTTAAAAATGTCTAAACTATCAGCTATATAAAACAGTTTTC
>OZ010585.1:54933112-54943112 GCA_963932145.1 Acanthosepion lycidas | reverse complement strand
GAGAAAAGAATTGTAACTGGATTAAAAGAAAATTACTTACAATGTAATACATATTAGTTATACTATATTCCTTCATGCAATCAATTTTGACGCCACGGGTACAGTAGTATACATACATACATACATACATACATTCATTATGTTACATGCAAAATAAAAGTTGACAAAGCTATAGTAATAAGGCAAAAATATGATACATATTTCTTATAATATATTGCTTCTTGTCGTCAATTTTGACGGCACAGGTACACTAATATATATATATATATATATATATATATATATATATATATATATATATATATATATATTAGGTTGGTGCAAAAATAATGACGTAATAATGTCGTTTCTTGACGTTAAAAAATACGTCAAAAAACGACATTATTACGTCATTATTTTTGCACCAACATAATATATATATGAAGAAATATAGTTTTAAAGTGTACTATATTTATGGGATTAATTCGCCTGTCGCCTCTGAGTGTTGACTTCAATGTTAAGTTCAGTGTTATATATATATATATATATATATATATATATATATATATATATATATATATATATATAACATGCAGAAAAAATTGACAAAGCTACAGTAATAAGGCAAAAAGCTCACAAAGTAAGAATGGCGTTAACACACAAAAAGCATACAGAGAAGTGATCCCAGCATTCTGACTTCAAGACAAGAAAGAACATGAGTCTGAGAATTGATATATTTTTATTGGCTCGGAAGAAATCCCAGCATGCATCAGTACGGTTTGTCTATAAATTTGGGTCGGAGGATGTTTTTTGCACTCATTTCCTATTCGATAGGAACCAACGCGATCAATAAAGCCCAAATGTAAACTTTTACGTACTGCATTATTAGAAATCCTGATTTGTTTACAGACAAATTAATGCAGAATGCTTAAGAGTTGGAAACACCAAAATTTCTTTATACTCCAACTGGAGAAAAAAACAAAAAACAAAAACACTTTGCAACGAGAGGTGTAGACATGACAAATGCGCTTTCAATACAAATCATAATTTACTTAAAATTACATGAGCCATCAGACTGCTACAAATGTGGCAGAAAATAAATCAGTTTCAGACAAGAAAAATAACATTTTGCGAGGAATCCAACAAAGACTGATATGGAGAATGAAAAACTTACACTATCTATTTGCCTGGCGAGTCACGCTACCCGTCACATTGTTTGCATATCTGACATAAATCAAGTTATTATCAAGTCATTAATGACGTTAAAAAATTGGTTTCAGTATTATGAATAAATAGAAAAATAAGACTTAATTATAATTCGATTGATTTGTTTTCTACCGTTTGCAGGTTATTTAAAGCCAGAAAATATGTTTAAATTGTACAATTGTTTTCGAGATAATAATAATTTTAGTAATACAAGTCTTATTAATTAACCAATAGCTAGTAGGTCTATTCATAACATTCAAAAGGATATTTGCACGTAAGTGATAATATCAAAATCTGACTGGAACTAGAACTCGGCTCTTCAATTAACAATTCCGAGTCGTTATCCATGACACCACTCGTACATCCATGTTTATAGCATCTGGTATTCTGCAGTGGCCACCCATCTAAGTACTGACCAGGCTCAACGTTGCTTTACTTTTGATAATCGTTCGGGAACCAATTATTCTGAACCCCGCAAAAGGAACGTTGCTTGAATATATTTTCAAGATCCAAATTACAGAGAAAAATATTATTTATGAATTTATATGCCCTTAAAGAACTGTGTTCCTGATCAAACCAAATTCATAAATAATTATATTGGATATACCACTACATTCCTAACAAGAAGACTCACGCTACATCTCTCTGACCATAGCTCAATTAGGCTTAATCTAAATACACATGGAGACCTACCAAACTCCAACCGCAACGTACTCGTTGACAATACATCCACACGTAATAAACGGCTAATAATAATGGAAGCATTATTAATAAAAAAAAGAAAAAGCCAACACTCAATAAAATCAACTATGTACTGACGTAATTTGGAAAATAAAGCATTCCTATAAATCTAGATACATACGTAAAAAAAATCCATACATTCAGTTAAAAGTAAAAATAAAATCATTCTTCATAATGGATAAAAGTATAGACGAAAGCGTTCGGACAAACAGAATATTCGGACAATTTCTACATAATTTATGTCCAGAAAAGAAAAAAAAAACATAAGAAAATAAGAAAAATCAAATAAAAAGCTTAACCGCAGTATCTTCTCAGACGTTTTTAACGAAACTTGAATAAAAGAAGGATTACTACCCAAATTCACACACACACACACACACACACACACATTTTTATTACATGAAATTCTGAGTAGCGGATTTTGATATTATTGAACTAATAATATTATTGTAATATATTATATTTTGGCTCTGTCAATTTTGGCATTGAGCCCTCGGTTTATTTTATATTTTAAGCTTTTTGCTTATTTTGAGCTTTAGCTTGTACTCTTATTTTATATATATATATATATATATATATATATATATATATATATATATATATATAGGTAACTATACTCGTATAGTTATTTTCTTATAACACTGTGTAGTTAATTGAAAAAAATGGGAATTCATATTTTCTGATAACACTGTGTAACAGGAGTTTTGTCCTTGGATTGTAACTGTTACTTCCTAGTTGCTTACGCCAAGAAAGTATGAATAATGGACAATATTTCCTTCAAATTTTGAATTTGCTGCCAGGATAATGATATTTCTGAAATTTACCCAAATACATTCTCGTGTGCGAACAGCAGGAACAAAACGATATTTGATTCAAAAGTAGCATTTATTTATTCTAGGATTACACAAGAGAGACAAAAAAATATGTCAATTTTTGTGATTTACGCTTATACCGTAAATTACTTTCACGAGTCAGCCCCCAAATATAATCTCACATCATGTTTTCGTTATACGACTTTTGGTAACTGCGTTCAAAGACTAGAATATACTACTGGAAGCGTTCGCCTTGCTCCTCTGTGTACGTCCTCATGTTCTCCTTGAATTTATCTTATGGAAACACAATCAAAAAGACATGTCCAATCCTTTGTTGGAAAGTACATGGCCTCTGCTCTCAGAAACCAAAATAATGATTTTGTATGAATTTCCTGGCTTATGAAATGTTGAAATTGCAAGAAGACATCAAACCGATACACGCAATATATTTAGCAAAGCGGTACAGATCTTGCTAGGCACTACACCCATGCACATTTGGGCGCCAAGGATATGGATTTTGAGGAACACCCTGCAGCCCAATTTGATTTAGTTCTTCACCATACACTTAACAAGCTCCACATAGTTTTCGGACTTGTCATTCCTCAGGAAGCTCCGACCCACTGCGATAAAACTCTTCCACATTGCTTTCTCCGCCCTAATGAGCTTAGGGAATTCCTTGCACTATATGATCTTTTTATTTGTGGTCCGTCGAAGACACCTGTTTTGACTTTTGCCAGAGAAAGCTTAAGGAAGAAGTCTTGAAAGCACAGACTCCTTATCTATAGTTGTGACGAATTGTTTCATAAGGTTCAATTTTAAGTGAAGTGGAGGAAACAATACTTTCCGAGGGTCCAACAGTGGCTCCCACTTGACGCTGTTCCTCCCCACACTGAACTCGGTCTGATGTGGCCAGCCCCGCTTGTGGTAGAGAGCCGCGACGCCCCTGCCGTCTCAGAGGCAAAGATAATACGAAGACTTGGTAAAACAGCCATCAAGAAGGCCACAATTATGAAGTCGCCGATAGCTTCCCAATCCCACTCTTCATATTTCAAGGCATCTAGCAAGATCTAGATGTTGCTGTGTCCATCTTCGAGTTGTACCAAATGAGCCAGTGGAAGAGATTGATACATGTTCCTGTTACGAAGCGGCACGGCTTTGAGGCTCCTGGATGAGCTATAGATGAAGAGGCGCAACTCACTGGGCTTACAGGCGATTCCAGTTGCCTCGAACAGGCCGGTCATATATATATATATATATATATATATATATAATTTTATTTTAGGATATCATTTGCTTATGCAGGTTATTGACTTATTATCATTGGCTTTGTTAACGCAGTTTTTCCAATTTAGTATTAATTACAAATATTTTCTTAATCTAGTTTAGTTTGAAACAAGACCTCAAGAGCAGAAACATCACAGAAGATCGAACTCTGTACACTAAAGAGTGGTTTAAACAAACTGGCTTGTTAAATATTACTCTATGTTTGACGACTAACTTGGCACTAACGATAAAGGATACCATTATAAAAACATTCCGTATCTCCCAAGGTTCTGAAATTATGTTTTTTTTTTAATTTATACTGATTTATTTGTTTTTCTTTAGGACATTTATGTCTTTTTGGAATATTTAAATGTTAAAACGTTATGTCAACAAAGTAATAGTGGGTTGATTATTGGTTTGGTGAAGAGATAAATGTTGATTGGTTGGTTGCCGAAAAGGGTTTTATTGTGATTGGTGGATTTCTGTTTACTTAAATTGAATGCTTTTTGGATTTATATCGACATATCTAATTTTACACCAAGGCGAGATTCGTGGTGCAGACAATTAGGATCGAACTTGAAATCAATCGCTGGCGAGGTCAGTGGTGAATGTGACATAAAAATCTATTGATTTTCCATCTCTTGATAATGCACAATATTACATGCAGGGTAGGATCTTAACTGGAGTCATATTTCGTATGAACTTTAGATAGAATTATATGTTTTTATAGTTGTTCCTTAGAGGGCCTACTATCGGGATATGAAGTCAGAACTAGGAACGTTCATTAAAGATCGGTTTTGATCCATTTCCGGTGGATGACAAGACACAAAAATTGGTATAATGATTAATCCTTTGCCACAGACTTAACACGGAATTATACAACTGCTACAATTTTATGCACTTGTGGAGATCTTTCATGTAGAACTGCGCAAGTCAAAATTTCCCCTCATGGTGCCATTCTGGAAGTACGTTTTTTTTCAACGATAAATTCATGGGGAGGGGAAGAGGTGGAAATCAGATGGTGCTAGGGTCAAGAGTCAAGAGAATCGAATAGATGGATGTGGAAACGTTTTGTTGCCGCAGGAACGTGCTTCTATTTGTGCAATATAAGTGATGTGCATGTGCCTAGCAAGATCTGTACCGCTTTGCTGAATATATTGCGTGTATGGGTTTTGATGTCTTGTAATTTTAGCATTTCATAAGAAACTCTTAGCCAGGGAATTTATACAAAAACATTATTTTAGTTTCTGAAAGCAGTGAGCATTTATTTGCCAACAAAGGATTGGACGTGTCTTTGTGGTTGTGCTTCCATTGTTTGGATTCTGCTTTAGTCTCTGGGTAAAAATGCTTCATTCTGGGTAATTATTATGGTCCGGTTCCTTGTACCACGGTGATGGTCCAAGGTAGAACCAATAAAGAAGAACTCGAAGGCGGATATGGAATAACACAGATATATTACAAACAGGAATATATACAGAGAGGTAGAAAAGAAAGTGTTAATACGAACAATCAGGTTTAGTAATAATTGCCTGAACACGACTCTGTTTCGGACTGTCTCTGACTCGACTGACTCGCTCGCTCTGACTGACTTCTGACGGACAACACTCCAGACTTCAGACTGAACTCAGACTTCCGACGGAACTCTAGACTTCAGACGGAATAGTATTCAGTCACCCCCCCCCCACGAGGGCATCATGTGGCACAAGGCCGGGTTAACGTGGGATGCCCGAGCCCGTGTGCTCGGCCAAAAATATGCCCTTTGAACTCGTATAAACGGGTTCAGGGTCGGTTTACCTCCCCGAAAGAGACTCCGCCCTTCGGCGTAGCCTCGTTCGGGTTCCTCCCCGCCCGAAGGCAGAGAGTTCAGCCGGTCGACCGACTTCAGACTGATCTCTCTGCTTCCTCTTGAGGCGCAGTATTTATTACGTATGGAATAGTCCATTATGTTATGGGTAAGGTCCCATAACAGTAATTAAGTGGGTAAAAATTTCTCTTGATTTTCGTGACATATGACCGAAATGTTCACGCAAGCAAATGATCCTAGTTTCTTTCTAGAAAGGTTTCAGCGGACGAAGAACCAAATGCATTGATACCCTTCCGCATATGCAGGCGTTCATGGCTGTTTTCCCCCACATATACCAGCTTGCTAAACTTGATTCATTCCGCTAGTTCCTGGAAGATTATGGCGGTGATTTTTCAAGATGGAACTTTCCACTTGTTGTGTGGTGCCACCATTGATATCTGACTGAGGGCAATCAGGAATAAGGGTCATTTCCACTGAAGTCTGATCATATTTCAAATGTTGTAACTCGTATTTAATGACATTATAGGATGGGGCATATGGTCTACACACTCGTCATTTCCTCCAAATTTGTTTGCCATGTGTTTTTTTAAAAACAGGAATTTGATTAGAGCTCTGTACTCCACTGGCTCCATGGTCACACCTTACAGCATATTCACATCTGAAATACAGTAATATTTATTATATTATTATATTACATCATAGGATGAGGCATCTGGTCTATACACTCGTCATTTCCCTTAAATTCTTTTGCCATGTGTTGCTTTTTAAAAGCAGCAATTTGATTAGAGCTATGTACTCCATGGTCACACCTTACTGCACATTCACATCTGAAATACAAATATTTATTGATAGATCTCTGCATTAATTTTGACTCTGCCAATTCGCAACTGGTTATGTAGCAATCCCTATTTGAGTGGTACTGCTAACAACTCTCAATGTATAACTGAAAACTGTCAGGCAGAGGCGCCATTTCCACAGAAGTCTGATCACATTTGAAATGGAGTGACTCGTATTTAATGACATCATAAGATAGGGCATCTGGCCAATCTACTCATCAATTCCCGCCAAAATGTTTGCCATGTGTTGCCTTTTAAAAGCAGGAATCTGATTAGAGCTCTGTATTCCACTAGCTTCATGGTCATACCTTCCTGCGCATTCACATCTGAAGCACTGAAATATTTATTAACACATGCCTGCAGATTGAATTATATCTCATGTATAGACGCAGGTTTCAACATGTGTACAATTACACCTCTATTCATTGGAGGAGAGTCATTATAAATCTTTTATGGACCTCATCACTTCTGTTTTAACTGATTAATACAGAAGCCATTGTTAAGTCTTAGCTTACATAATTGTCTTAAATTCTATAATTTTCTTTAAGAAAAACATAGTTTTCTCATTTATTAGAACCCCTTGAATCTATTTGTCAGTTATAACGATATGGGTGCCTTCAATATTACATATTCAATTGTTTGTATTAATTTATACAAGATATAAATCTTTAAGTGTAAGATTGTTGGATCAAGTTTCTCCTATTCGGTTTGTTGAAGAAGTAAATATAGTTGAAGGATATTAGGGTTTGCACTTTGATTGAAATAGTTATTTATGATCGTCGCTCTGAAAGTAATGCCTTTTATTGTGTTGTAGATGCCATAGGGTTTGAACCTTTTCACTAAGAACACATAGTTTTTGCCATGCAACATAAGGCCACGTCCAACACAGTTTGAAAACCATGGACTGTTCTGCAAATTTTGGTTGAACTGTCCTATCATAGCCACCATATAGTCTGGATTTGGTACATCCCTACTTCCATCTGTTCAGGCTGATAAAAGATGGGCAACATGGGTGATATTTTCCTGACAACAACACTGATAACAACAACTGGTTATGCAGCAATATATTTGAGTGATACTACTAACAACTGCCAGTGTTTAATTGAAGGCAGCCAGGTATAGGGGCCATTTCTACAGTTTGAAATATTTATATATTTAATGATAGGGCGTCTGGTCTATACACTCAATTTTCCCCAACGTTGTTTGCCATGTGTTGCCTTTTAAAAGCAGGGATATTATAGTTTGCGCTTTGATCGAAATAGTTATATACAATGGTCTTTCCGAAAGTAATGCTTCCTACTTTATTGACACGCGATGTCACAGATAGATGTTGGGGTTTATGGCGGTAGTGCTTGAAATTTAACTATTTCATCTCTCTATGCTCAAAGAGGTGAGTCGGGAGAAATCTTTAATCAACCATCTCAACTTCGCATTTCGAATGGCATGATCTTCCGAATGACACGATCTTACGAATGCAAAAACATCCACAGTTCCTTCGTCCTCTGGCCTATCAATTCCGATATTTAGTTTTCTAAGTTAAATAAATATGCATAAAAGATAAGTGTAATTCAGGAAAACATAAAATATACAATTATTAATAAAAGTTACAGATGATTTTTTTAATATTTCGATGTTTATTCACATCATCCCCGAAATATAATATGAGTAAATAAGATATTTCAAAAATAAAGATTACTTATGAGCATATTTTCCAGTGACCTTCACTCTTCATTTATAAAGGTTGATTCCAAAGTCTGTGTCATTTTTTGAAATTTAATTTTCATATATTCATATTATCATTATTAAAACATTAAAGTAATCTGCCTGGTTTTATGACCCCTACACTACTTGTCAGGTAAATTGTGACTTCCAGTATAAAAGAACGATTCCTATTGTGATTGGATTCATAGGAAATAATTTCTATATTATAAGCTTGCTAGGAGAATACATTGCATTTGGAAGATATTCTCATCACAATTTCGTGATTATATACAGCATCACATTTTCAACCCAAGAACAAGAGCTTTCCTATAGTAAAATCATCAGACGAATTCCTTGCCTAGCAAAAAGGTCTATTCTATTTGTGTATCATTTAAATGAGTCAATTGATCCCTATAGTTTATATCAATTCTTAATAAAGAATTCCTTTTGAATTCCACGAAACAAAACCTTTCTCATCAGTTTCCATTTAGGTTTGAAATATTGGAAGCTGTTCTGGATCTAGCTACGATTTTCTTAGTTTGGATTCGCGTAATAAATCCACTTTTCATTGTCAGTCACTACCTTATCAAAAAAATTATTTTTTGACTGTGTCGAACAAAAAGAGAAAGTATGGAAAGTTTATATTTCAGGCATTTTTATAGCCTAAGAATTGTCAGTTAGCTGAAGCGATGCGTAAAATTCAAAAACACCCCTAAGATTTCTTAAACTATGTACAAAACGTCTTGTTATGGACATTTGTATCAAGCTGATATATATTCATAGAGAACCGGGTGTGTATTGCTTATAAATCTTACACATTTTTAAGCTAATGGCCAGATACAAGAAATGCCGTGTACCATGATCAAACTGATCTGTTCAAATTCACTTAAAAATTATATATATATATATATATATATATATATATATATATATATATATATATATATATATATATTAAGAAATGGACAAAGTCCGACAATTTATTTATTAATTACCGGCCTAAATGTCCGAGAAATTTTCATAGAACATTCAGACCGGTAAATGTTATTTAATACTGTTTATTATAAACAGAGCATTTACTTAAATACTTGTATCTATAAAAAGAACGTTAAACATAAAAAATGTCTTTATATATATATATATATATAAATTTCTATCATTATTTCTAAATTATCAGAACAATATTAGGTAATGACAAAGTGTAAAAATTATTCAGTATCTGTCTGTATTTCTGAAATGAGATATTATGTACACTATTTGCATTGTTCGGACTATCACCCTCATCTTTGATGCCATATTTATCGCAACGTTTCGGCCGTTGTACGCTCCGGCCTTTTTCAGGTGGTTGGAATGTCAAACTGAACACTTTATTTCACTCGCTGGGGTAGACTGTTCTAGTTCCACGTGCCATGTCTAATGGATGTCAGTTATCAGTTATCTCCTGTTAATTCCCCTCTCCAAGTTCTCCACCGCCTTAACCAAGTATTGAACTCATTCTCTTTGGGTCCTGTTACTGGATCTAACTAATGCCTTTATCCACTGTGTCGTGTGTCCTCGAGGACACATGGCACAGTGGATAAAGTAAAAAAAATATGCTAACGTGTTTCGTCCTCTAAAACAACATAATCGGACATGTATTAAACATTAATTGCTTAAAG
>OZ010585.1:54795612-54923112 GCA_963932145.1 Acanthosepion lycidas | reverse complement strand
AAACACATATACATCTGTGTGTTTATATGTATGTGTGTGTGAAGGCAGAAGGAGGAATACTGGGCACCAACCGTAGTGCTAGGTCTACAACCGTCATCTTTTGAGTGCAGCGAATTCGATCGTCATTATATGTAAGACCTTGTGTTTGACTGAGATAAATTTAAGATCCCATTTTTTGTTAAATTTAACTGACAATTTCTGTTTAATTAGTTGTTTATTGTTTTGATTTAATTTTCGAAACATTTGTACATTCAACTCAAAATTGTCGATAAACCGTCTAAACTTCGTGACTGTTTAGATATAAAACAAACTTCTTTTAAAAAATAATTTCGACAAAAGCAAGGCAACAATGTCACTAAGACGCAAGGTGTTACTGAGTGTTAAGGAATATGAGAAAAAGAAAACATTATTAAGGAGAGCGATCAATAAAAGAACAGGAATTAAAACAGAAGATAACGATTGACATTTTTGAAGATCAAAGTTGACTGGTAAGCAAGAGGCAGGAAGAGAGTTCCACAAGCGAGAGGTGCGATAGAAGAAAAATTTAGCATAAAACTTAGAGTTACATTTCGACTGCCAATCTGCGCTTAAATTCGTAAAATCGACATACCAAAAAAGAAAGCTCATCAGAATGATTACCATGAAAAAAAATTATAGAAAAGCCCAGGGAAGCTACATTACGGCAGTGGAGAAAGTGACTGAAGCCAAAATACCAGGTCAATACCGATAATATTGCAGATTCTTCTTTGGATTTTATTAACAGTCTCTAAATACATGGCAGAAGCACCGGACCAGATGTGATAGTAGAAAAATACAGTTGTGCTACCTAAATATCCTTCAAATCCATGTGCTTATGTGTGAGCAGATACCCGTGTGCGCGTGTGAGTGAATATATGCTGATATCTAACATAGTATGCTGGCGATAGGTATAGCTAATTAACACCTAAATGGTAAAATTAAGAAAAAGGTACATGGGATGAAAGCTCATTAGAAAAAAATCGAGGTCCTCCTCGCACCTTAGCGGAACATTTCCTTGATTGACCATGTCTTTAGGAATGTAGACGTACTCACCATGTTTGGCCGCTTGCGGTTTGGTGAGTCTTTTTAACCTGTAGTTTTGAACTGCGAGTTGGTGAATATTTAACCTATAGTTTTGAATTGCGGGTTGGCGAGGCTATTTAAAGTATAGTTTTAAATTTGAAGAGGTTTTTAACATAGAGTTGTCATCCTAGACCGGTTATCACCAAAACCCTTTCTATCCTGCTATAGTTGGGTCCTATAGCCTTGGGTGGGGAGAAGAGATGGATTTGCATATAAGTGAATGTAACAAATTTGACTGGAATTTGAACTCGGCTCTCCGGTTTCTCAATCCGAGCCGCTATCCATTACTCTATCGTGCCTCTACAAAATGATCGAACTATTAGTTCTTAATATTGTTAGTAATAGCTATTTTCATTAGTAGTTATTTTGTGTATATATGTGTTTATTCATCCTTACTCTTCGTAAATCTCGATTGTCATCTGTTATAAAACCGGGGCAATCATCAAATTGAAAACATTGATCAAATTATGACCTACAATAACAGTTGTTTACGTTATAGTCGATTAAAACGTTTGTTCGTAAATCTGGTTCTATAGTAATTGTGAGTTCAATCCCTCGGCCGGGTAGCGCATACTTGGACTTAGAACAGTGCGAGAAATAATAAGAACTAGACAGTGGAACGAGAACAATCTACCTCCGAGGATTACACGGATTGATAAGATGAAGACCGGAGGATGCAACGGCCGAGAAGTTGTGATAATAACAACAAAGATAAAGAATATAGTCCGAGTGTAAATAACGTAAATAACAGCTGTATAGATAAGTGAGTTGAAATAATACCAGGGAGCTGTCAAGAATACCAGTTAGTTGAATTTGGAAAAGAGAAAATGTCAATTCAAGGCGACAATATGTGGCCATATATCATCCTTAGATAACGATGCTTGAGTAAGTGTTGCTTATATCTATATTTAAGAGCTGATATAAGAAAAATGCAGTTTTGTAGATATGAAGAGATCGAGACTGATAAGAACTTAAAATAGGTGGGTAGATAGATATAAACATACGGAGACCAGAAGAGTATACTGGAGTTGATAGTTTTAGGAGAGTGATGAACAAAAATAGTCTTATATATATATATATATATATATATATATATATATATATATATTAGGTTGGTGTAAAAATAATATCGTTTTTTGACGTTAAAAAAATACGTCAAAAACCGATATTATTTTTGCACCAACCTAATATATATATATATATATATATATATATATATATATATATATATATATATATATATATATATATATATATATATATATAACGTATGTAGATAGATGGTAAGACTAAAAGATATGGACAGAGATAGACATCAAGAGAGAAAACACACAAACAAAACATATATGAAAATAATAGGATAAAGTGGAAATGCTCTTAGTGTTTGATTTCTTCAGGTTGGAATGAAAGACAAAATTATGTATAAGGAAAAATGCATTGTGAGTTTTGAGGATACGAGTGCCATGAAATTAAATTGCCTTATCAGATCTGACGATCAGAGACTAGAAGTTATTGTGGTCAATATCAGAGATAGAGCGTATGTAAATTTAAATTTAAAAGGGGACATGGAAGTCAACACCACCAGAGGCGACAGTCTGACGATTGCGCTCAAGAATGAATAAGATTGTCGCCTTCGGGTTTATCTTAAATGTCCACTTATATATATTATTTGTAGGCAGATATGATTTTCACACGCAGCTGCGCGAATGGTAATTGATGATAGGCTGCACGGTTGTATCAGATTGCGTTTCCAGACTGAAGGCAGCCGAGACAGGGTCCGTGGCACCATAAGTCATGGATAAGTTCCTTTAGTATGTCTGACCACGAACAACATATTCTACAAGCTGTAGGAGACGATCCATATATCGGCACACGTTAAGTGGCCCTATCATGTCGTACATGTCATAGTATGAATGCTACTTCAAGAGCAGCTCCTGTATCCGTATCATTTGCAAGGTGTGCGGGGGTCTTTAGCCTGCTGATCAGAATCCTTGCCCTTTGATCGGGAGAACTTTTGCCTATGGCTTATTCAATAAACTGCCGATACGTTGTTTATCTCTTCAGTCTTGTTTACGGGTGAGACAAAATTTGGAAGAGATCGCGATTTGGAAGAGAGGTATTGACCTGGTATTTTGGCTTCAGTTTTTACGAATTTAAGCGCAGATTGGCAGTCGAAATGGCTAGATGTACACGATCAACATTTGTAGGCGGATCCGAATCCACATGGTACAATACAAGCTAGACACCAGCATCAGTTTACGATTAATGTGCGAGCTGGAACTGTAGGTGACTTTCTGGTAGGTCCATATGTTCTCCCAGGAGCTGTCTACAGGGACTTTATTTCGAACACACTTCCAGACACGCTAGCGGATGTACTCCTGCTAATACGAAAACGCATGTGATTCATGCATGATGGGGCTCCATCACATTTTAGCCACATTGTTCGCAATACACTAGCTGACATCTACCATGAAAGATGAGCAAATAGGGGAGGAATGGTTTCATGGTCTGTACGTTTCCCAGACCTCAATCCTTTGGATTTTTATCTCCGGATCCAGTTGAAACAATTAGTTTATGCAGCAGACATCAATAATACAGAGACACTTCATCAACGTGTCATGGGGGCCTGCGAAACCATTCGACACCGTGTATGAGTATTTGAAAGGGTCCGCCAGTCAATGAACCGACGGGTGCATGCGTGTGTAGAAGCTAGCGGATGACATTTTGAACATTTGCTATGAGTTGCTGTGTTGATGTACAACGATGGCCTTATGGACATTTTACTTTGTTTTGGTGCCAAGAATCCGCCCCCAAAGTTTGTAAAAGTATTTTTGGATTGTATCTTGGATTGTACATTTAACAGCGTCTACCGTAAACTTTAATCTTAATAATTCAAATACTAAGGATTTGCGGATATATGTTTATATGATCATATTTCTTTGTTTTGGTATGAGGAACACGGCCCCAAAGTTCGTAAAAGTATTTTTGATACAACATACATACATACATATATATATATATATATATATATATATATATATATATATATATATATATATATATTAGAGCCCTTGATATCTGATGGATTTTAAATCAGCCCACGTCAAGTAGATCTGTTTTCTTTTATTATTGCTTTTGCGATGATCGGTGATATTATGTATGGTCCTGGGCTTAGATTTCCGTTGAGATTTATGAGATTAGCACACTTTCAATGCATTTTCTTATCGAATCGTCTTCACTATCGATTGGACTGGTATTTATTATGTCGAAATTATGGTCAGATATATTACGATAAACTACTCGTGCGTTTAAAGTGTTGTAATGCAGCATATCTCTGCGATGCTTTTGCCCTCTTTTGTTTCGGATACTATTATGTATCATACTAACATGCATGCATATATATATATATATATATATATATATATATATATATATATTACTTCAACTGCTAGAACGTGAAAGTAAGTAACCAAGTCTCATTTTACCATTTTTTTAAGCGAACGCACACCCATTTTATTTTTCTCGAAAGCCACTATCTGCTTAGTTTCGTATCCGAAACGTAAACAAAGCAACTAAAGAATTAATGGATTTATTTTTAAATAGCTATTAACCTACCCAGGATAGTTTTAAACAGTGAATAACCTTTGTAACGGGTAAATGAATAGCAGAAAAAGTAAAACATTGGTAATAGCTGCAAAAGAAATGACGTTGTGGAGGGTCACAATCGCTCACCTCCTGAAGGGAACGATGCTGAGAAGAAATTTTTGTAATTATACTGCTTGATATCAAGAGAAATCCTTAATAGCAATCAAAAATTAAAGATAAAAGAACATTTAATTTTATCTATCTATCTATCTATCTATCTATCTATCTATCTATCTATCTATCTATGCAAGGGAGAGAAAGTTAGTGTGTGAGAGAGAAATGAACTTAAAATAAATAGAGAGAGTAGGAGTAGTTAGAAAGATTGTTTAGTGTGTGCGTGGAGAGTAGAAGAAAAAAACAGAAAACAACGAAGAAAAGGCTTTTGAAAATGACTGAATAAACCTGTTTGAAATATAAGTAACTTTTATGTTCTACTTTGAAGAAAAGAATGAAAATACCATTCCTCTTGATTTTTATATTACTAGTCATTGGCCAAAAAAAAAAAAAAATCTTCTTTGGAGATTTGTCTTTTTTGTTCTCGATAATCAGTGAAGGTCAGAAAAACGAGAAAACTTTGCCACTTTTATGATCTACGTTGATATTTATAAGCCCAAATGTTTTTGGTTTTGGAAGTACGAGAATGTATTTACTGTGTCTAGTTTCTAGATACGTTTTTTTGTTCAGTATCAATTACTAGATATTCAGTCATGATCGCAAAATCAAATTTAAGCCAAAAAGTGACAACAGAGGATTTTATAACCAAAATACACACGCTTTTCTCTGTCTGTTTGTCTACATGGTAGTAACCATCCATCGATATCTCTTTATATATTTTTTATTTCCAACTTTATTTCAATCTTAAATGTTAATTTGATCTTAAATTCATATTCAAAATTAAACTATTAGGTTGGTGCAAAAATAATGACGTAATAATGTTTTTTTTTGACGTTAAACAATACGTCAAAAAACGACATTATTACGTCATTATTTTTACACCAACCTAATACAATTCATGTAAATAATTTAACTCCAATAATATTCCACCCCAACAATAATAGATCTCGCGTGAACGAAAAATGCGTGAATTAAAAAAAAAAACCCAAAACCGGTGTCGACCCAAAATATAAATAAAAATAAATATAATAATTTCAGTAATTGAAAATTGCTTTGGCATGAAACTCGGAATTGTGCAATTAATGTAAGGTAATATATATATATTGTGCAATTAATGTAAGGTAATATATATATATATATATATATATATATATATATATATATATTAAATAGCTCTGTTATTTAACATTAAACATCTTTTTTTCTTACACTATAGAGTATTTATATGTATTTGTATACGATCGTTTATACCTACCTATATTTAGCCATGGTTCCAAGTTCAAAATGTTGACATGTAGCTGGCTTGAACACCTAAGACATGCGAGGGTGGGATGTAGCTATGTCACCGTAAGAAGGTCAAAGGAAGAATTTTCTTTTATCTGGTCTAATATTGGGAGCAGAACATTCAAAAATGAGAAAAACGACAACAAAGCAAATTCAAACAAAACAAAAACACCCTGTGTAAAATGTAACTTTTCATTCACAGATAATCTACAAAAGATTATAAAAATATTCTCGAAGTAGTGTAGGTTTTGTGTATGTGTGTGTCTGTGCGTTTGTGTGGTCACGTGACTGATAAATTTTGAATTTTGATAAAGACAGGAAATTCTTCTTACCGAATAGCTTTGAAAGACTTTTCCAGACTTTACGTTTGAAATAGTAGTAAGCGTGTGCGCGCACATACACATATATAATGCATGCGTGTATGCATGTATTTTTGCTATATTCATGGGGGATAAAACCTATATATATATATATATATATATATATATATATATATATATATATGACATAACGATACATATTTGTTTATATATCAGAGAACAGTATTAGGGAAATTGTATGACAAAGTTGAAAAAGTTTATTGCGACGCGTTTCATCCGCTGAAATTCTGAAGGACAAAAAAGCGTCACATGTAAACTTTTGCACTTTGTCATACAATTTCCCCTTATATATATATATATATATATATATATATATATATATATATATAATTTAAACAATTAGAATCTAACGGAAATGTTGTGCCTGAAATTATGTCCTTGTTAAAACAAGTACTTATGTCAGTACTTACTACCAGGAAGTATGGGTATGCTTACACAGACGCACACACACACATATATATATTTATATAAATCCATTAATTCTTATATATATATATATATATATATATATATATATATATATATATATATATATATATATATATATATATATATATAAGAATTAATGTATATATTTTTATTCCAACATTTTTATTGAAATTTGCCTCCATCAATGTATGAAATTTTTAGGCCTTATGGCAGTGAGAAAGTATCAAAAAACCCAAGGTATTGGTACACGGTTTGTAGTCCTCCTCTTGCGCCCTCCGTACTTCATTATATTTAATCTACGAGTGTAGCTTGCTCTTGCCATGCTGCTCCTGTCTAGGGAAATATCGTTTAGTTATTATTTAGTCGTGCTCCATTAATGCCCGTCCTTTTCCCCACTGAATCTTAGTACACACTGCCTGCTCCAGAGATTGAACTCGCAATTAATATGTCACCAAAATCCCGAACCAATTTGTCAATCAATGCTTTAATGTGCTTTAATTTTCTATGTTAAATGGGGCAAGCAATAACTCATCAGTACTAAATAAGGGAGTTGTGGTGTAAGGAATAACGGCTGGGAATGAGAACTCGGAGAGTCGAGTTCGAATTTAATTCAGGTTGTTTACATTTACTTACGCTCAAATACTATTGGGAAAAGTATGAATCCTTTATGGGTTCTATAAAAGGATAGATTGGATCATATAGCCTTGAGTGACAACCAGTCTAACAGAAAAAACGGCAACCTACTGCGGGAAAATCTTCTGCGTAGTCAGTCATGAATCAAAAGAGACATGATCGCACAAGCGTGTATCCCCGGCACTGAACTGACTGACTAAATAAGAACTAGACTAGTTATCTCCCCTAGACATGATTAGCGGAACGAGAACAATCTACCCTCATTGATTAAATAAGGATTAAGCTCGATAATTCCCTAAAAGTTACCCAGATCGACAGGCACTTAATGAGGGCTGGTAGAAACTTTGTGACAGCAGCAACAAGATGAGAACAATGGTACGCATGTAAATAATGATAACGCCATGAATTCGGACAGAAAATGAGATATCGGGTGCGAATTCAACTGAGACGGCCATGTTAACCTCATGTTAGGCCAGATAAATGGGAAAATGTTGAGTAGCTGCTGACAGGAATCAGCTTCATAAGTTCAAACGTCAAATAAAGAAATATTAAATATTAGGGGTCTTCATATATGCAGACGCTAGCAGAAAATGAAAGGAAACTACAAGAACTCTTACAGAAGGTAGTGAAGGAAAGCGAAAAAGAACGAACCAAACATCAACTGCAAGAAGAGGGAAAGCATGGGGAATGCATAGTTGTTAGCAAAAGGGACAGCTCATCATGCAAATTACAAATTGGAGATAACGAAATCTAACAAGTACAAAAATTAAATATCTGCGAAGTGCTTTAACAGAGGGCGGAAAGTACGACACGGAAAACCTGAATACGGATTGGAGTAGCGAAAGATGCTTTCCAAAAGCTAAGCAAAGAAACAGACAGATAACATTAGAAACAAAGAAAAGCGCACTGAACTGTTACGTAAGGGCAGTGAATGGTGGCTTCACAAATACCAAAGTCTTACAAGTAAAAAAAAATTAAATATATGGGAAGTGTTTTAAGAGGACAGAGAGTGCGACACTGAAATCTGAAGGTGCAATGAGATAGCGAAAGTTGCATTTCAAAAGCTAAGCAGAGTATTAAGAAACAGAAAAAAACAGCGTTAAAACAACATCAAAAAAAGAGTACTGAACTATTATGTGATATCAGTTCTCCTGTATAGCGGTGAATGCTGGGCAATCTCCTCACAGATGAAGAGGAGACTTGAAGCAACAGAAATGTGGTTTTACATAAAGATGCTAAAAATACCATGGGTCGAATATGTGGGCAAAGACGCATTTCTAGGGACAATGGAAACAAAAAGGGCACAAGGGGCAGTTGAAATTCCTTGGTCTCATGATGAGGAAAGTGGGCTTGGAAATTTTGATAGACAAATCGGAGGTAAGAAAGATAAAGAAAAGCAACGCATGGCCTACCTGGTGAGGTGTGAATGGATGTCAGATCAGGGTTTAGGAAAGATAGAAAAAATTATTAAGAGCTACAAAAGATAGGGAATTGTGAAGAGCCATGATCGCCAACGTCCTGAAGAGATACGACACGTGGAAAAAGAAAAAGAAGGATGAATTGGTCAGAGGAGCGCGGTTCTTACTGGATAAAGACATAAATGTTTAAGAAGCTCAAAGTATAAGTTGTTGCTCATTTGTTATCGAGAAAAAAAGAGCTAATTCTTCGTGTCAATCTAACAAGCAATTTAACACAATTTGTGAAACGCTTTCTTTGTTGGTCGTTTTTTTTTTTTCTTTTAATAAATATAGATTCTATTCTGAGGAAACCAAATCTTTGGACACGTGTTCCTCACCGTAAAGGAAGCATGTCCGTGCCTGACAATCAGTCAAAGTGGGTAGAGTGAAACTCGCTAAAGACTCGTCGAAAGTTGGAAGTGCAAACGCGGCCTGACATTTGTTAAAGCTACGAAAAATCAAGAGAACAAACAAACATCTGGTCCTGAATACATAGGCGCATCCGGGTATTGCGACGTTGCAGAGAGAGAGAGAGAGAGAGAGAGACAGAGAGAGAGAGAGAGAGAGAAAATGCGCAAGAAAAGGAAGTCACGAACATTTGAATTCGTTCACGCTTATACAAATAAACTGGCACAGGGTTGCTTCAACCACGAACGACGATTAGCAAAATAGCCTCGCAGGACTATTAGCAGTGGAATGAATTCGATCTTGGTAATAATTATATTGACGACCACCGTAATGCAAGTTTTAGCAAGCTAGTCTCGTTAGACCGCTGTCTGTCTAGCTTTTCCGGTCTTCACTGAATGCACAATTCTTATGTGCACACAAAATAAAATCTGCTATTTATATGCCTGATGTAGGTCTCAGGAATGAACTCATGGTTACAACGTTACAATTCCAACCATGCAACCCAGGTTCGAATTTCCTTGGTCGATTTGTCAAAAAAAGTGACCTCTTGAGAATATCGGTCTGGTGAAGCGTTGGCAAGTATATGAAAAACATGCAACGGATTGACCCAAACTTTATAAGTGAAATTGGGTAGACTAAAGCTGTTCGGAAGTCATCGTGATCCTACAGGCCTTGTCCAAACTGTTGATCATGCCAGTTTATTCGCTCTCTGCCGGAAATGTAACTAAGACCCTTTACCGACAACCACTACGCAAATAAAATAAAATATAAATGTTATATAGGCTATCATGAAAAGTTCTCGGTCCTACCCGCTTCTAAAAATTTGATTAAATGACCAATCTGATTTTATTTTTAGAGAAATTTTTTTGTGTGTGGATCCAGGGACGAGCCGATAACTTTTCAACCTCACCTCGGAAATAACGTTTGATG
Source organism: Acanthosepion lycidas (assembly GCA_963932145.1). Classification (NCBI taxonomy): domain Eukaryota; kingdom Metazoa; phylum Mollusca; class Cephalopoda; order Sepiida; family Sepiidae; genus Acanthosepion; species Acanthosepion lycidas. Next base: position 54,912,731 of record OZ010585.1, on the reverse strand, counting down.
TTTATATAAATAGCGCTTTAAGTGTTCAAAATGTTCTGGAAACATATGCTTATATAGTAAGTAGATAGTGTGAAAATGAACCTGAGCAGGCGTCTGCAACAGGGATCAATTAACCCACACAAAATTACTCGATACAGGCAACCAGCTATACTATAGGACAATGGTCCTTAAACTTGGCTCGGAGACGCCTGTTCGTGTTGTGAGTTTGATCTGCCCCACCTCTTATAACAATGTATTTTCTTTAAATGCCCTCCCCTTTCAGAGCATAGGCGGGCATAGCTCTCCATATTTTCCTTTTATTTATTACTGAATTAGCATGTCTTCTTGAGAAAGACAATAGCGTCGTTTCCTTTTGCTTTCTTCGTAGTTTTTAAATTCAGTTATCTTTCTCCTAGATTAGATGCCTTCCAATGGTAGAGAGTCTACCATGTTATTTAACCCATAGCCATGGGAAAAAGATGGATTCATACGTATCCAAAGAGCATGACCTTATCTCAGATTAGACCGGAAATTTGAATTTGGATTCCACTTTCGGCGCTGGTAATAGTTACACTACCCTCATATTCCACTGTGCAATGTTTATTTCATCCTCTCCTTCTATCCGTTATCATCCAAGAATAAAGAATACGAGTTCCAATTATGCAAAAGGTTTCTTCTTAACGATCGTAGAATGACGATCTGAGGGTTTCGATAATCAGCAGCATAAACAAAATGAAAGTACCAGTGGATGGAGAAGGACCCTTATACGTAGCATCAGAAAGAGATAGTAGAAAATTCTAGGGACACAAAATGAGGAAAGAGGGCTTGGAAATTTTGACACTCACAGGACATATTGAAAGCAAGGGGGATAGAGGATAGCAGTGCAAAACCTACCTAACGCTCTTGTGTCAATGATTAGCACAATAGGAATTAGGAGAAATATAAAAAAAAATCTAAGGGCTGCAAAAGACAGGACGTGGGCACTTCGCCATTGTGCAATGGTTAGCAACCTTATCTTGCTAGATCAATTAGAACTGAATAGTGAGTTAGATCCTGGGTGCGCCATATTTTCGGCCTTGTGCCACATCTAAGCTACATTTAGTAAATGGCTACAAAGGACAGAACGTAATGATTATCCATGTTCTTAAGGAACATGACGCATAAAATGCATTTGTAATCGACTAAATTAAATTTCGTAGGTTTAGGGACACATCATGTTGAAACATAGATTCCTGTCTGATTATGGAGGTTAAGCAACGTCTGGCTTGGTCAGTACCTTGATGGGTGACTACTTGAGAATACCAGGGGCTCTAAGCTTGGATGTGCGAGTGGTAAAATGAACAATAACTCGGAATTGTTAATTGGAGAGCCGAGTTCCAGTTCCCGTTGAATACGTTATATTCAATTACGCTCAAATACCCTTAGTAAGGGTATGAATCCACTACTTCTCCCCCAGCTATGGGTTAATTATTAAGACATGTAAATCATTGTTATATAAAAAATCATTATAATCTAAAATATTTTTGGACTTTAAATAGCCTGCAAAAGGGTTGATAAGCCGTAGAAAACGAATTAATCATAAGTTTCGTAAACAGACATGAATAAAATAAAAAAGACAACCACCACCCAAAAATGCCTTTTAACTGAAATATGTTATTTTAATGCGCATTCATATATACCCAGCTAACAAAAAGACGTTGCTACAAAGTTTTTGAAACATTAGAAAGAGGTTGCAAAAACGTAGTCTGTAGACTCTCCACAACCTGCCCGCAACTATAAGTTGTCTTGGAATACAACATTAACAGAAAATGGATAATAAATTCAGGAAAGATATTAGAACGTGTATTCATCATTAGTGATTCCCAACTATAAAAATACGAAAAGAAATTAGAATAACGATTTGGGAGTTGCGATAAAACGCAGAAGAAACAAAATGAAAGCAGCACCAGTGGTAAATTACGAATAATGACAAAGCTTCATTTAAGAAATTTCGAATGTCATTACATCTAATATTAGTTGGATGAAATATGAACAGTGTAAATACCTATTTATGAATACAATCAGATGGACAGAAGAAATAAATGTACATATGAACATAAATGCAGAAAGTTCAATCATAGGACGTAAAGCTTTGCATGCAAATACATTCCAATGCTATTGTTCTTAAAGTACAATGGCTTGTTACCTTGCTCTGAAAGAATTAACTAGGCTTTATACTCACCAATTAAATAGAATTTTTCTCTATTAAATTAAAACTCCCAATTACTATTCTTTATATATATATATATATGTATGTGTGTGTGTATATGTATATATATATATATATATATATATATATATATATATAGTTGGATTGATGTGGGTTTGTTACGTTGGGTTTCACGCTGTCTGTGAACAACACAAGTTTGTCTGACGATCGCAGAGAGCGTGAAACCCAGGGTCACAAACTCACATCATTCCAACTAAATATGTTAGCTCCATCACTGATATTCAGCGCCTTCTAATAATACATAAATAATATATATAAAAATTGCATATATATATATATATATATATATATATATATATATATATATATATATATGCACACATTTTTACACACACACGCGTATATATATATATATATATATATGAATAAAAATGACAATAGGAAAACTGGTAATTGCTGACGCATTTTCGTATTTTGCTTTGATAAAGTCCACATTGGACGAAACGCGTCAGCAATTACCAGCTTTCCTATTGTCATTTTTATTCATAAATATTGTTTCTCTACTGGTTAAATCGGAGAAATTTTCATATATATATATATATATATATATATATATATATATATATATATATATATATATATATATATATATATATATATATATATATATATATATATAAATGAACATGACCGAGTTTAGTCTCCGGTGAGACCTTGAGACACAGGTTCGAATCTCACCATGTTCGATTTGTCAGGAAGATGACTTCTTTACGCTATCGAAGTGGGGGAGCGGCCAGCCATATTATTATATATAATGTATATTTGGACAGCAAATTTATCAAATTTTGCTTGTCTGTTCTAGTCAACAAAACTTTTGAAAGAAAGGTTGCTTCTTAAATATACGTCATATATATATATATATATATATATATATATATATATATGTCGGTGTGTGTATTCTTCATACACATAAATTGGTTAAAATTATATATATATATATATATATATATATGGGAGATGAGAGTCCAATATTGGTGATACAGCGTTTGAAGATATAAGCCATGTGGACTAGGAATCAACACTGCATAGTGCCGGCCACATTTCTGTCTCAGGCGATCTTCAAATGAAAACGTTAAAGCGTGAAACTGACAGTCACCAGGCGGTGTTTTCATCATTCTCTCGTATATATACATATATACATGAATAAAGATAAAAGCAAAACTTTTTTTTACCAACACGTTTCGTTCTCTGATGAACTTTATCAACGTAAATGTAATAATTTTATTTTGCAACAAGTATTTATAGACAAAAGCAAATATGTCGTTAGTTTTTCAGAATTTTCAAATTTATGGACACACATAAATATACTTCACGCTAACTGAAATAAAAGGTAAAATATGGATGATGCGAAGTGATGCAATTTAACGTCTAATAAACGAAAGTAAGCAAATTGTTGTTGTTGATGAAATGTTTTATAATTAGTATTCATATCTTAGCTTGAGAATGGTGGAATAATGGATAGCGGTTTGGATTGAGGAATCTGAGTTCGAATTCCAGTCGAATCCATTACATTCATTTACGTGCTAATATCCATGTGAAAGATATGAATCATCATTTTCTCCTACATGCTATGGGTAAATGGCGGGACAGACCGGTTTCTATAACTTTGGATTGCAACTGGTCTACTGCAGAAAGAAATGGCAACCTACTGCAGGGAAAAATATGCCTAGTCAGTCAGGTATCGAAAGATACATGTTCGCCTAAGCGTGTATCACGCATGGCACATAACTGATTATATATTTTAAATAATAGGTTTTGAATTTAACTGTTTTTCTTTTAATTTTTTTTACTGTCTTGTATGTTGGCTTGGGAAAGTATTATATCTTAAAAAAAAAATGGGGTGCAGATTTATATTTAGGTAAGATTGGATAGCGTCACTCTTGAGAATTTTCTATCTAAGTATGTTATTTTTTCCTTTTAATAAGAGTAGCATTCTTTAGATGATGTACATATCCACAAACACCTGTTTTCGAATCGATGGCATAACTTCCGACAAATTATGGAAGTGGTTTTATAAAAGGAAATTCTCAATACGAAGATGTATTTCTAATCTACTTACAACGGCACATCCTCCAGGAATTCCCACAAATACGTTTGCAAATGTGGTTTTCTTAAAAACAAGCGTTCAAAAAATGAATGTATTAGTCCTCACTACTGTAACCTTGTGCCAGATTAATTTTAGCAAATGAATATATAGAACACCTACTGTAGTACTAGATATGCGTCTCACAGACTAATTTGTTAGTGTTGTGACTGTGACCCTCGGTTTGTACCTCACTATTATAATATAAGTTATGCTAAGTTATTGTAAATTGAGGGAGTGCTTACCGTAGTGTAATTATTTATATTATTTATAGTCGGATTGACGTTTTCATTATAACCTTTCAGCCGTTGTAACTTTCTGCTTTGTTCAGCTGTCTGTTAATCCGGAAAACCATCAGCGTATTCTGAAGTACAGCAATAGATTTTATTCTCGTTCAGCTAGGGATAAGTCGTCTTTGTCTTAGTATTGCTGAAAAGAAACAGCCAAACATGTGAGTTATAAATTGGCGATACCAAAAGTAAACAACTAGAAGCATTTAAAATATCTAGGATGTGTTTTAACAGAGGATGGAAAATGCGAGACTGAAATCAGAAGGCGCATTGGTATGGAAAAAATGCCTTCGAAAAGTGAAGCAAAGTGTTAAGAAACGAAAATTTCATTGGAAACTAACAAAAGAGTGCTGAAATGTTATGTAGTAACGATACTATTATATAGCAGTGAATCCTGGACCATCTCCTCACAGATGAAAAATGACACTTGTACATTACATCAGAAAGAGACAATTTAAATTTCTAGGGCATATAATGAGGAAAGAGGGCTTGGAAAATTTGACACTTTCAGGACATACTGAAAGCAAGAGAGACAGAGGAAAGCATTGCATAATTTATTTAACGAGCTTGTGCAAATGTTTGGCAGAATGGAGATTAAAAGAAACAGTAAAAAGGCAAAATTTGCTAAGGGCCGCAAAGGAGAAGAAGTTGTGGAGAGCCATGATTATCCATGTCTTGAATTGGACACAGCACACTGAAGAATTATATTCGAACCTCATTTATCATTTAGTCATTTGTACTCGACTAAATTAAGTTTCGGGAATAAACATGGGTAAAATAAAAAAAAAGAAGAGCCTTAAATAAATGCCGTTTAGCTGAAATAGGTTATTTTAATGGGCATCCATATATATCCAGCTAACAAAATGATCTTGATACAAAGCTTTTGCAACGTTACATCGAGTTTGCAAAAACCTAGTTTGTAGACTCTACACAACCTGCCCGCAAACTTAAGTTGTCTTGTAATACAACATTAACAGAAAAATGTATAATAAATTCAGAAAAGATATGAGAACGTGCATTCATTATCTAAATTATTGATTCTCAATTATAATAACATGAAAAGAAAGTTTATACCTTGTATACATGTTGTCAAGTAAAGAATAATTATTCGCTATGTTATTTTAGTATATATATATATATATATATATATATATATATATGAGTTAAAGATCAAATGAAGATAAAATATGGCTCGGAATCCGACAAGCTGATAAAATAAAGAACAATAGCAAATGTATATCAACCTAACAAGTTTCACTTTTATTACAGCTTTGCCAGAGTTCGAGAGAAAACAGACAAAAAGACAGAAACTCTGTTATTTTCAAATTTGTTTCGGTCAGTTCTCATTGTTCAGTCACGTATCGTGTGCATTAAAACCGTAGATAATTCTATATGTATGGAAGATTCTTGTATGTCTATGCGGGCATCGGATGGTAATATGTATTCATAATTGTGTATGTCTAGTGGGAATTCTAATGTGATCACCTTTGTGCGGTCAGTCAACCCAAAGTGTGTCACTTCATTGTAATCTATGGCTGATCTCTTTAAGCATGTGTTCTTTGTATCAGATAGATATAAGTTAGATTCTTTAAAAAGGGATTCAAAGAAAGATGGCAATATATATGTGTAAAAAATCCTACTTGTAAGCATTTATTCGTTGGTATGTGCTTATGTTACAAAATTTATGGCTACATTCTGGCGTAGATATTATTATGAAAGTGTCAATAATTTAGGGAAAAACACTTTGACTTGTCAGTCAAGGGAAACATTACGTACTTATGCATTTTTATAGCCATATAAGATATTTTCACTAGAAATAGTGACGCTAAGTGGAGAAGAATGGATGAATACTACAGCAGTTGATGATAATGAAGTTAAGGGTTAGCTAACTAGTCTGAGCAGTGAGTTCGATCCTCAATGGGAATTCTGTGCTTATGTTCGTCTACCAAAAGCTATGTTTAGTAAATTACAACCCTAGAAGGTCAGCTAGTTAGAGAGTTTTGCAAACCAATTAGCTACGTATTCTCACTCTTACTCTTACTCTTACTCTCGCCCAATTGCTAAATAAATATATTAAAGACGTCCCGATGATAATTTCCTTAGTGTAGTAAATTCGATTCTTACATAGCGCTCAGTTAAGCTAGTTTTGTGCCAAAATTAGCTTATGTGCTTAGATTATATAAGGTAACTCTACGGGTGCTATTGGTACCATGTAATTCATTGTTGCCTTAATTGGCGACTAAATCAGTTCCTTCACCAGGCTTTTCCGGTGAGGAGCGTGGCTAGACACTCAGCAGGTTAAAAAAATAGTCAAAGGGCGAATGGACATCTTGGTGGGTCAACAGCCATCAAGCACTATGTGTTAGATGGATCAATAACTACGTAGGTATGATGATATGGCACTGCTTGTCGGTCAGGTGCTCACTGGTGACCCTACGACACCAGTCGGTTATTGCGCTTATGATAATGTACTTTCTTTCTTTCTTTCTTTCTTTCTTTTTCTTTTTTTTTTACACTTCACTTCCGGTTTTCTAGTTCCGTCGAAAATTCACCAGTGCTCAGTCAGCCATACATTTCAGGAACATATAAGAATTGGCATTAGCTTGGCTACCTGAATCATACTAATTTCCTTCGTATTTCATTAGTAAGAAGGGAGTGCCACTCAGATAGCTTCTTCCCAAGAACTTCTGCTTTGTGGAACAGACACCCAGCATGATGTTTTCCTTTTCAAGTTTAGGGTTAATCGTTATCTTTCCTACATAACCTTTTTGTCTTTTCTTACGCTCATACAACAGCATAGAGTAACACTCTAGCTTGAGTGGCTATTGGGCCTTGTATTAGATGAACATTAAAATAAGCCGCCAGAAAGAAATCAAGAGGCACCACTGTCGGTCTGATTTCGGAGTGGTCTTTTTCCTAAAGAATTTATGAACCAAAGTAAATTAGCTACTTTTCTTTTACTATTTTAATCCTCACTGAAAAAGTGGAGAGAAGAGATTCATCAAGGCGAACAGCTTCGGTCTGAATTTGAACACAAATCGTTGATTCCGTTTTTCGTGCTGTTTACAGTCTGCACCACCCACTCATCCTATGAAGGAGTCTTTCATGAAGGGGAGCAAACCGCTTGCATACGGATAGAAAATGAATTCAGTAAATGCACAAAAATAGAAAGGGCGCGTGAGACAAGGATGTATCTTTCCACCGGACTTATTCAACTTTTACAGCAAGGCGATCCTGAATGAACTATAAGTCCTATCAGGATCTATTATTGGCGGACACAATCTTAACAACATAAGATACGCAGATAGAGCAGGGTTGATATCAGACAGAGAATGAAAACTGCAGGAACTCCTACAATATATAGTAAAGGAAAGCAAGCAGAAAGGACTAAGCATCAATTATAGAGACAGTAAACTAAGAGGAGCAGTACAAGATGCGGGTTGCAACATGGAGATGCCAAAATCGAACAAGTACGTAAATTTAAATGTGTTTTAACAGAGGACTGAAAATGTTACACCGAAAACTGAAAGCGGATTGGAATAGTAAAAGATGCCTTCCAAATATAAGCAAAGTATTAAGGAATAGGAAAATCTCGTTAAAAACAAAGAAGAGAGAAATTAAGATGTGTTTCAACAGAAGGATACCGCAAACAGAATATTTGTGCAAAAAGAAACTTTTATGGAAAGTCGGAACTAAAAAGGCAGAATAATAAAGAGACAGTTCAAGTTTGTGGGACACATAATAAGGAAAGAAAGCTTGGAAAATTTGATGCGCACAAGACAAAAGGGGCAGAAGGAAACCTACCTAACAAGTTTATGGAAGGAGAGGATAGGAACTGGTAGGCATAGTATGGTAACAAATATTGCTTAGATACTGCAAAAAAACAAAAAAACAAAACAAAACAAAACAAAAAAACTTTACTGAATTCATAGGCAGAAACATACAAATGCATCCTGGTATTTCTTCTCGGCCGATAAAATAGGCCAGTTTTCGGTTTCATGTGACTCAGTCCCAATCTGTCTTGGCTTGAAGTCAGAGCGCTACCTTCGTTTATCCGGACTTGCTCTTGTGTGTCAATCGCAATTCTTACTTTGTTAACTTCTAGCCATATTACTGTCGTTTTGCCTTATTACTGTTACTTTGCCTTGCACATATTGTTTGATTGGTTTATATTATTTTTTTGCACTTTTCTTTTCTTTTTCTTGTTATTGTCTATTGCAAACTTAGTCAATTCTGTTTGTTGCGCAGTCTGTCATTTATTTACATTTAACCACATCGTAACTCTACATTAGAGCTATAATGTTCAAGAAGTTGTGGAGAGCTATATTTGCTCAGACCTTGAACATACACTGCATATAAAAGAAGACCAGACAGTACATAAAATTTCCTTGCAGGATAATAGAAGAAAAGAGCCAACCAGTTGTAGGCGGAAATAAGTGACTGAACAAGAAACAGGATAGCTTTCATGACGCGTGCGTGTTGCCGAGGAGCTCATATTACTAGAGAGTAAAACCTATGCGTGTATATATGCTAGCTTATCGACGGGAGAGTAATTGGGAACTTCTATATATGCTTATGGCGTGTTGATAGGTCAGTAAGTAAAGATATATTTCCCCGCTGAGAGAAGGAAAACAAGTGTGCAGATTTAGCGATGAAGTTGTAGGCAGTTGTTCTCAGTCATGCTCACTACTCCCCCAACGAAGAACGTCTGTAACAGAGCGAGTATCAGTCTGCCTTTCCTAGTGAGTTCGATCTTCACTGTATGCTAGAATAAGCTAAGTTTATCAGCGGGACCTTGCTAAGTTGGCTTAAGTAGAGACGTATTTCCTACCGATATCAAGCTGTTGGTATTTGAGCCTAGATAAAAGCTAAGATTTTCGGTACTGAGTCTCAAAGAGTAAGCATACTATCGTTAATTTGATTGGCACAACATGATCTTCCCTTCTACTTATATTTCCTCTATCCATATTTGTATTAAAGGATGTTTACTAAATATCGTGTTTTTAATGTATATCACGCATGAGTTTTTTTTTTTTCTTTTTTTTAATATTTTTTTAATTTAAGCAACTTGGGATTTTTGACCAGTACTCAAATTGTTTAATTTTTTGCCCCAAATTACTACTAAAAATGGCTGCTTAATTTTTATTTCATCTAATAAATGTGTCATATAAACAGAAAAGAAAGACATTTCAATCTAGGTAAACTAGTAGAATTCTTGAATATAGTATAAAGTAACATAATTTGTATTTTTTTTCTTTGTTTATTATTTACACGCGGACTATGATCCTAATTTTTGTTGTTGCCGTTATCACAACGTTTCGGCTGTTGTTTCCTCTGAGTTTCGTCTGGCGCTTCTCTATCCGGGTAACCTGCAGTGCATTTCAAACCGCATCCTTCATTTAATCTACGGGGGTAGATTGTTCTCGTTCCGTTGCCCAGGGCTCGCGATATCTCGTCTAGTGCTGATTTACTAAGTAGTATTAGGTTGGTGCAAAAATAATGTCGTTTTCTCACATATGTTACTATGTGAGAAAACGACATTTTTGCACCAACCTACTACTAAATAACTCCTCGCCACAGAAATTCAGATATCTTTTTGTTTAATTTACATATTTTTTTCGTTTTTTTTTTAAGTTGCTTAAGCCACAATAACGTCAGTAGTAGTGTTAGTTATATTTTAGTCAAATTTGAGGATAAAAAATTGCTTATAAAAATCGTGTATGTTTGGAAACACCCAGAATGTCCCAAATAATAATCATATGTATTTCATTCGGCAGTCATTAGATGGACGAGTATGCGGATTTGGCAGGGGAATATAACTCCTTATACGGAGGGAAATACAATTGTTGGTGGCATGCTCTAGAGCGATACTTATCAAGCTGGTCTTGATGATACGTTTCGTGAATTTGATTCTCACCATTGCGACCATGTACCAGACATGGTAATGATTTTCACATACATAAAGCTCGTATCACGTAGAGCAATAATTAATCTGCTATATAACAGAAAATCAACATCCTCTAGAAATTGTTCTAAGAACTAGGACTCAAGATAAACCTTTCCCAAATTGAAGTGTCATGATCTGAAATTGAAATGAAAGTAGTGATGGCGCCTACCTTGAATCCATCATAACAAAAATCAGGATGTGGAACTAGTAAATACTGAACACTCCAAATACTTCGGGGTATGGAACAGTTATAAGAAATTTAGTATAGGAGATAAGGAATTTGAACATAGGCTGCGCTAGAGGAAGTTTCACTCAACACCGCAAACTGCTACGAAATCCAAACATTATCCTGAACAGACGTGTTGTTAAATAGCCTCGTCAGATTAAAACTTTGATATGGATGTCATGCCACACTACTTCAAATAAAAGGTTGGAAGGAACACTCCACTCAATGCTGGAAAGAGCGATAACAGCTATTGGACTTGAGAAACTTATTTTCTTGGAAAATTGTTTTAAGAGAATGATTTCATAAATTTTAATCAACAACAGTATTGCTCTGTCAATGAATGCCGAATGCTTCCTTGTAGGGAATCTACATTTCCTATGTTCTTGGACAGCGTCTGGATGTGCTATACAATCATTGAACATAGAAAAATCCAACCTAATTATACAATTCCTATTATTATTATTATTATTATTATTATTATTATTATTATTATTTTTATTATTATTTCCTTTTATTTCATTTGATATATGGTGTGTATTCATTTCTTTCCGAGTCCCGACCAGAGACCTAAGGTCAGAAAGGGCATCATGACATTTTCCACTGAGCAATTTTGAAACAAAAATCACACATATTTTACATAGATAAAGCTCTTCGTAAGATGTGGGCTGTACTCGTCAAAGATTCCAATAGACTCCCTTCAATGAATCTATTGGAATCTTTTCCAATCAATCTGAGGGCTCCAACTACAACTGGAATTGTTGATGTCTTTATGTGCCACATTTTTGAGATTTCGATTTCAATGTCCTTATTATTATTATTATTATTATTAACAACAACATAAGTTCTGGTATATTCCAAGAGGATTCAGTCCCCTTCTTTTCTGCATTACACTGATTTCCCAATCGACTGAACTGAAGAAAATTAACTATGGATGCAAAATGGTAATTGCAATATCAGACGTTTCTCTACAACATTCAATTCAGACATCTTCGACAATGATAGTGAATTATGTTGCCCACTATAACTGGCTGCTCGATCAATGAATGTTTCCTTATAAGTAAACGGCTAATATTACCATTACCATTAATCGTGCGTTCGATCTTTACTATCGTGTCTTTTTACTATTGTGGTCTTTTGATAGACAAATCTAAACTTTTCTCAACTAATCTTGCATTTAGTAATTGTCTCCATAAGACACTTACCGCAAAGCGATGGTCAGTCAGCTACCACATCTCAAAAGTATGTTTCATTTGCGAGGAGGTTGCCCAGCATTCACTGCTTTAGCCTTAAATGGGAACCAGACTAAGAGGAAGGAAACGCTGAATTCCAAACCGAATAGAAGGTAACAGGAAATAATTCTACTTTCTTTCCCTAAGAATGCATGTCACGTCTCAGATAATAAAGAAAAGGTAGCTAGGGAGAGTCATCATTGACTAAACCCTCAGGGGAACACCAAAAAAAACCCCCCAAAAAACAAAAAAAAAAAAGAAGAAAAAAAACAAAAAAAAACTATATAACCTCACACTACGTATTACATATTATTTGGATGGAAATGGGCCAGGCCAAGTAACCATGTTGCCACGAAAAAAAATGTTATGTTAGAGTAAGCAAGGGAAAGAAATGAAGTTATTGTGTTTATGTAGATAACGGCTAACACTAGATCAAGATTTAATTAGTGAATAAAATTTTAAAAGTTTAGCCGGGTGATGAAGGACATATCCTCGCTCTTACCTGCGGCTTAGAGATACAACTGCACGCAACCAATGTTGTCAGGTAACTACAACGATTTTTGCGAGGCAGAAAGATTTGTGGTGTTGAGTGCTTCAACCACAAATGGGACAACTTGTGCCGATGCTTTGTATATTTTCTCTGATTTGCCCTGCCAGGTTTTGATACCTTTGTATTTTCGCACGCTTCCTCTCTACAATGTCCTTATCTCGTGATATCGCAAAGTTTATCAGGGTCCATTTATGATTGCTCTTGTGTATAAATGTGGGTAGCCCTATTCAGGGAGAACACTGCTCACCCAAATACATGGGAAGGTGCTAGAAAAGATGCACCAAAAATGTCTTTCATATCAGGGCTGGTTAGTCTCCTGCGGCTAACGGTGGTTCACTAAAAGTACTAAAAACAATAATAATAATGGACACCAGAAAATGCTCGCAGAAGATCGGGTCACGCTAAACATTTGTTGCTGGAATGTCAGAAAAACTCTTAAACGAGACGTCGTACAAACGTCCAGAGCGTAGAAACGTTTTCATTACAAAAGAACTCCAGCGACTGAACGTAGACATAACAGCTCTAGCAGAGACACGATAGACAGGAGAGGATCAGTTAAGCGAGGTATCGTCAGGCTTCACGATTTTCTGAGTAGGTAAAGCCAGAGCTGAACGGAGGGAAGGTGGTGTTGGCTTTGCCATTAGAACATGTCTTGATCGCATCGGATTTCCTTTTAGTGTGAATGAAAGAATTATGAAGATGCGGGTACCACTGACGCATGATTGGCATGCAACTCTACGTCTACAGGCCAGCGAGGAAGTTGATTCATTCTACGAATGTCTTCGGTGTACTATAACAATCACACCTGCTGGCGATAAATTACTGATCCTTGGAGATTTTAATGTCCGTGTAGGCAAATATATTGCCAAACTTGGGGCGCTATTGGCACTTTCAGCATTGGTAAAATGAATACAAACGGATTGAGGTTGCTCGAACTTTGTTCAGAACCGCAACACGTTTTTCCGTCAAAAGATTAAACATAAAGCTACGTGGTTTCACCTGAGATCTAAGCATAGTCACACGATAGACTACATCAGGCACCCGTAAACAATATTCAAGTGATGCGTGTTCGGTGTGTGTAATGAGTAGAGCAGAATGTGAAACTGGGTATCGGAAAGTATCCTCAGCTCAAACCAAGGAAAAGACACAAGACTATCAAGAACAACGTAAAAAGACTGGCATTTGACTTCAACAACTGGGAAGAGATGGCCCTAGATAGAACTGGATGGAGAGGTCAAACAAGATACGGGTATCAACTCTTCGAAGAATGTCGTCTGGTACACAAACGGCTGAAGCGGTAACTTCGAATGGGTGATAACCATGGATTCAACGAGAATTTCAAGGGCTGGACATGTGATTTCTGTCAGCGCATACTTCTTTCAAAGACTGGCTGGGTGGATCATGTAAGGTCACATAAATAAAAATATCACCCTTGACATTCCCCAGACACAGTGTCACAGACTGCATGCTGTGTGACAAGGTGTACACAACCAGGTACAGACTGAAAAAGCAGACGGTGGTGCACAGGAATCAGGGACAGCGGTGTGAATCCATCAACGTTGTGGCAGGCACATTGTTCGTCTGTCACTTGTGTAACAATTCATGTAAGTCCGCAGTCGGCCTCTGGCAGGATTCGAACCTACATACCCTATGGTGAACTGTCATGAACTAACCACTCGACCACGTAGATCCTATGGCCAAACAAAGGCCGAATAGTGTTTTTGAACACACACTCTCTGCCGATTCTCGAAACATCCATACCTGTTCTGTTTCGTATCTTAAGATAAACAAAGACAATTTATTTTTAGGAAATGGATTAACTCCGACATATATATATATATATATATATATATGGTGGATTATCCCGTCGTATTCGATGTATGAGGGTCAAGCAGCTCAGTTCCTACGAACCGACAGCCCAGACACCAGCACATCTGATTTGATTATAGGCGAAGGCTTTGTGCAAAACCAGTCAAACTTTTTGAAGGGCCGAATACAGAGACCTGGTGCACTACGTGCCACAAGTTCCCCAAATAATTCTCTGCGGGTTTTCTGAATTCAGAGTTCTCCTTCTCCTAGACTAGTTACCATACAAGGCTATAGAACTCAGTCTGTCCTGTTATTTACCCATAGTTGGAGGGAAAAGAGGATTCATACCTTTCCCAGGGGTATTATTAGCACGTAAGTGAATGTAATGGATTCTACTGCAATATATATATATATATATATGTCTTTAATAAATAAATTGTCGGACTTTGTCCATTTCTTAATGTATATATATATATATATATATATATATATATATATATATATATATATATATATATATATGTAAGCAAATATATGGATATATATCCGACAGTATGAAGAAAAATACACGGAAAAAAAAACAAACAAAAATCCTTATATGCAATTATGCTGTTTTAATGTTAATATAATGTCAACGTCGGACGTTTCGGTCTAATAAACCATCGTCAGGACATATTCATAAAATATAATTAACATTATCAATTCAACATGACAAAGACGATGGATATAAGAACAAGACTTATCCAAACAGTTAAAAACGTTCAGTTATCTGTTTGGATAAGTCTTGTTCTTATGTCCATCGTCTTTGTCATGTTGAATTGATAATGTTATAATTATATTTTATGAATATGTCCTGAAGATGGTTAATTAGACCGAAACGTCCGACGTCTACATTATATTAACATTAAAACAGCATAATTGCATATAAGGATTTTTGTTTGTTTTTTTTTTCGTATATTTTTCTTCATATATATATATATATATATATATATATATATATATATATATATATATGATGTGTGTTTATACATATGTGTGTGTCTATATACATATATATATATATATAATGTATCTATAGTGTATTATTACAGATATATTTTGTTTATATCTGAATTTTACACACACACACACACACATATGTGTATGTGTGTGTGTGTGTGTGAATTTAATTCTGTGACTGTATGTTGGCACTGGCCAAAAAATATTGTTTAATTAATATTCCAAGCACGTTTGTATATTTTAAAGACGACGAAGGCGTAGTATGTAAATACTTTCTTGTGGGTGCGCCGCGCATGTGTCTGTGAGCGTGTATGTTTCTACTCATGTGCGTACGCGTCAGTGATAGGTCGGCACGCTTCCGAAGATGGAATATCTTGGAAAGGCATCTCAGAAATAAAATACGCCATACGCAGACTTCGCTGCTTCTTTATCCGTTCTTCTTCCCTTCTAAATTTGGGGCTGGTGCGTGGATCCGTTCAGACAGAGATACCAACCCTAGCTTTTTGCGCTTATTTGCCCACAATTTATAACACTTTAGTAGAGAAGTTAGTTTTTGCATATCACTAACTCCAACACCCACTCACCGGATATAAATAAATAAATATATTTTTGGTGCCTACCGTAATGCGTTTATGAGCAAGCTAGTTTTGATAAGCAGGGGGTTCCAGTTTTGTAACCTTGTTTTTGACTGAGGTAAACTTTAGTAATTGGGATCTATTTGCCTCCTCACGAGAGTTAAATGTGACACGATATTTAATGTTGGAGGACGACACACTTTTGAATAATAGGCATTTGTATTGTACTGCCTTTGGTCATAAACACTGAGCGATTCCGTAAGGTTTTCCTCCAATTAATCCGAAACAAAATGGCGTTAATTTAAATTACTTAACCTAATTTATTTCAGTCTTATTTAACGAAGCTAGCTATTAAATAAAAATTATTTTGTATTCATGTTTGGGATTGTTTTTATATTTTTGCTGTGATATAAAAAATACTGACTGAACATTCAGTAAACTTATGATTCCATAATAACGATATATAAATATTTTATATATCAAGAAGAATTTTAGAGGAAAGATGTATGAACAAGTACAAAAAGTTTTCGTGTGACGCATTTTGTCCTTTATTATGTCATCGGATTAATTTTTTTTTTTACGTTGATGTGACTACACATGCGCACAAACCAGAGACGCAATGTTAAATTTAAAAATATATTTTTTCTTTTTAATGTGTGTCTTGTGTATCTCATCTCGTCGATTTTATTTATATATTTATTTTCTTTTTGTTTGTTTCCTCCCACTTTTTTTTATTAAACATCCCACATTGTGATAAAACAAGATATGTCAAGAATGGTGGAATATTGTAAGAACCTGGACGCAAATTTACTGTGGATGATCTAGCGATTAAAACACTTTCTAAACATTTTCGTTTTCGTAAATTGTTTTCTCTTTTAATTAGAGTAGCATTTTTTAAATCAAAATTGTGGCCAGTCTTGTTACGGTGGGGAGCTAATACTAATTAATGTATTGTTTTGTAAATGATTACTTTTGCGTAATCTTTTATTTAAACTCCTTGAGGTTTCTCCAATGCATTCCTTGTGGCAATTATTACAGGTAATAATAAAATTCCTTTTTCAAGTTTTAGCTTATTTTTTTTTATATTAATTAAGCCATTTATTTTTTTTAGATAGTTGTAACAAATTTTATGTTGATTTTAGACAAATTCCTTTAAATTTTACCTGTTAGTGGGTAGAAATTATTTTACCTAAACAATCAACATACTTCCGATATATTGATTACGCTCTATTGATATATCCCCTTGGTATTGATTAACGTGGTACTAAACAAGATTGAACATACAATAGAATCCGCATATGAAATGGGAACAAACAATGTCTTTCCTAGATATCATGCTACACTGCGTTAACAGTAGTTTAAAGCATAGTGTCCCCCGAAAATCAACTAATAAAAATGATCTCATAAATTTATATTCTAATCATAACAACAAAATAAAATCTGGATAATCATCGGATTCAACATAAGAGCACTCAGAATTTGCAGCCCTCAGTATTTACATGAAGAGAAGGAATACATTGTAAATACTTTCGTGCCCCTTTCATATTCAATTCGAAACACAAGTCTCATAAAATACCTTACAAACTCTTACAAACAAATTAAAAAAAAATATTGTTAATATTGTTGAAAGAGAAAGCAATTTATTAAGACGAAAATATGTAGAAAGTGCTTTAATTACTAGATCATCCGGAGTAACTGAAAAAAAAAAATTCTTGGAAACCTATACACTATCAATATAATATCAATAACATTTATTTCACTCAAGGGCACGCATGTGTTAAAACGCCTTTGATATGTAAGTTTCTTTTTTGCCACGTGACTCTAAAATCTATTCCACAGCCATAGCACGTGAACCCATAAACGCTACACTGGTTATCTTTCGTCTTCTACTTACGTTCCTTGAAAACGATCAACGATCGTCGAAAGAATTCGGAACGCACACCTACAGTAAATCTGTCTTCATCACTGCCCCATGTCTCATAGATTTTTTTGCTATTTTTTTTTTCTGTTTCCCAAGATTTCGGCGGATTTATTGTCGAACTTTCTAGAGAAATACTTTGCTGGTGTCGAATTTATCGCAAATAATTGTTTTTTAATCGATTCACTCCAAGCAAGGCGATACTGCCACTAAGACGCAAAGGGGATACTGGGAGTGAAAGAAAATAAAAAGACTTAAGAAAAAAGGAACGGAAACCTAATCATAAACAGGAAACAAGTGATAAACCTCTACTCTTGTTCAAAAGACCGGGGAGGAGTGTGAACCGGACGATAGGATGAACCTATCTACTAGATGCGCTGCATAGAATTTCGGCAACATGTTATTTCAAAATCTTAACTTGCTATTAATAATGACATTTATCTTTATTATACGTTTTTTTTTTTTTTTTTTTTTTTTATTGAAATTTGACTCAGGGCATCAATCTACAGCAGCATGAATAGGAAACAGAGAAATGGGTCTTGGTAAGACTCGAACTCACGTCCTTTTTGCTTCCAGAAAGTTCGGTTAAAGCTAGCAGTTGCTTTTGCCAACTTAGCTACAAGAACTGAACAAGCTGGAATAAAATCAAATCTAATATTTAAACCCAGTAATTTCTTTTGAAGCCATAATTACTTTTTTGTTTTTACTCTAACAGAATCTGTCTATATTTCTTAGATGAAGTATTATGTACACTATTTACATTATTCGGACTATTGTCCTCATCTTTGTCGCCATACTTATTACAACGTTTCGGCCGTTGTATGCTCCGGTCTTCTTCAGGTGGTTGGAATGTCAAGGACACATGGAACAGTGGATGAAGGCGTTGGTTAGATCCAGTAACAGGACCCAAAGAGTGTGAGTTCAATACCCGGTTAAGGCAGTGGAGAACTTGCAGAGGGGAATTAACAGGAGATAACTGATAACTGACATCCATTAAACATGGCACGTTGAACTAGAACAGTCTATCCGAGTGAGCGAGATAAAGGGTTCAGTTCGACATTCCAACCACCTGAAGAAGGCTGGAGCGTACAACGACCGAAACGTTGTAACAAATATGGCGACAAAGATGAAGACGATAGTCTGAATAATGTAAATAGTGTACTCTAACAGAAGTTGTATTATCCTAAATCTATTTTATCAGATGAAGCTCTGCCGACCATTATTATTAATTTTGAGTAGTATTTACTTTTATTTTCATTTTTTTGTAACTTTTAATTCAATGTGAGTTCAATTCTAACTGAGAGTATGTCTTTCCTCTACTATCCGAGCTGTCTACTCAGTATCGTAGATTGATGAGCTGAGTGTGTAACACATAACGAGGAAAGAGGGCTTAGAGAATTTGACACTCCCAGGAAAGACTGAAAGCAAAAGGGATACGGGGAAATAGAATAATCTATCTAACGAACTTGTGTAAATGGGTGGCAGAATAGGGAATGGGAGTGAAAATAAGGAGACAGTCATTACTTAAGAGTTACAAAGGAAAGGAAGTTGTGGATAGCCATGATCACAATGTGTCACATAAAAAAGAAAGTTGGGATAAAAATTTAAAATGAAATAAAGTTTCGTGAAAATTATCAATAATAATAATAATGGTTGAAAATTCTCTCAAATCCTCCTCCTCTTTTATTTTTCTCTCTCCTTAATAATGTTTTTTTCTTTTTCTTATAGTCTTTCACACTTAGTAACCCCTTGTATCTTAGTGGCGTTATTACCTTGATTGGGGTGAAATAATTAAACAAAAAGTGAAATGAAAAAGCCACTTGTCTTCCCTCGAGGTTAATGGTTACTCTCATTTAGAGAATCAAATATGAAGAAGTTTACCAACTAAGAAAAACACGCATAATATAAGGACTTCCAAAAGCAGTAACACCTAAAATGGATAGAACATGTAACTCGAAGAGAAAATAATGACACAAAAGGCAAACGCCAGCAAAACTAGAAAGATCGATAACCTGTCGTGAACTTGAGAAGTCTATTTTCATGAAAAACTGTTTTAAGAGAATTTTTAAAAATAAATTTCAACTGACAGTAAGGCAATTAATATTTAACATTTCTGGTATGGAAAGGGTTAATTTCATCATTAGCATTACCATTATTTTCCCTATACAAAAGAAACCTGAAAAAGGCGACTTAAAAATCATCTTTCAATGCCCCAATTGGTCTCACGTGATCATCAGGTATCTTCTTAAACGGTCAGTGTCCGGCATGGAAACGGTTAATGTTACATAGCAAGTAAGTTCCATTACACCTTAATTGCGTCCATGGCAAGGAATATAATCAAGATCGGAGCTGGAAATATAGACCTTGAGGGATTCAATTCCAGGCTTAACTGAATTAGATCAGTGTAGTTGTTAGAAATAATTAAAAAGTCAACTGCGCCACAAAAAAAAAAAAAAAAAAAAATGCGGGAAAATCAGTAAGAATTGATTAGCTTTCAATTGAGAAAAGATTGATGCTGTGGAGATTCCATTTTCGGTTCTAATTGAAATTCCACTGGTAAACTGTGATTTCTATAAACTCTGGATCCAGTGGAATTATTATAACAATTGTTCGAGATGAAGAGACGCAAGTAATTTTTACAGGCGAGCAGAAAGTGAAGCTGAAAATGTGAACGTTTTGAGATGGCCTTCACTGATATTGAAGAAGTGGAAAGTGATACATATATCTTCTAGACTCGATGAATTACTTAAATATGATTATTTCAAATCCTCCTAATTATTTCTATCTGTATATCCTTGCTTGAACTGGCTTCTAATGCTCTGGACTGAACGACTTGGTGATAGTAGTCGTAGCTCGTGGAGGCACAGTCCTATGGGTAAAGAGAAACTCGGATGAGTTCCACCACGGAATATGTGATCGAGCGGCGCTATAGCGCTATATCGAGTTTAATTGGTTATCTCTTTGTTACCGAGTCCCGTTGATACAGTTGGTATGGTGTTTGACTCCTATCGTAACTGTTCGGGTTTCAATTCTCGATTGTGGATGCGCACTGCTGATGAGTCCCAAATATAGGGCGAAACAGCTGTCCAGTGCTTTCTGTATTTTGTTGTGGTTTCTTCTCGACTCGATGAATTACTTAATTATAGTCAGAATATAAATAATGCGAATAATATCTCCTCATCCCAGAAATTCAAACACACACACACACACATATATATATATATATATATAGATAGATATATATAGAGAGAGATTATATTCCTATTTGCCTTTATGGTGCTTTTACCAGCATTGTGTATAAAACTAGCATATGTGTATATAAGTTAAGTGTTAAGGAAAGAGAATGAAGAGTCGAAAAGTTGAAAGGACATCATTAAATTGGTTAAAGTTATTGTGTATTTCCCACTGGGTCCAGTTCGAGTTATAGATTAATATAGGGCTTAGTTCGAAATTTGATGAGGGTTACACAGATCGACAGACACTTAAAAAAGTCCGGTGGGGACAACAGACGAAAAACCGTGACAATAGCGACAAAGACGGGGACATTAGTTCGAATGTAAATAGTGTAAAATATGACAACACTTCACCATGGATTAAAGCTGTAGGGACATTATTATTATTATTATTATTATTATTATTATTATTATTATTATTATTAATAATAATAATAAATAAAAATAAAATATAAAAGAATAATAATAATGACTATCATAAATAGTATGAGACGAAACAAATAACATCAAAACGTCGTCTAAAATAAATTAAATAAAAAAGAAAAAGAAAAGCTATCTTAGAATGCAACAGAAACATTTTCTGCCGGAAAACGGACTTCGCGCCAAAAGACACTGAATTCAGTCTCTTCGGTAACGACCGTTGGAAGGTCTAAACGTCCAGATCCTCTCTTTGGGATATTGCTTGTCATAATATGAAGAGGTTTTTTCCCTTTTCTCGCAAGTAACCATAAAACACTTTTAACACACACACACACACACACACACACAAGTTCACAAAAATAAATAAATTGTATGGTTTTAATTTACAATTTAACATGCTTTTAGTGTTATTTGTATGTATGTTTTTATTCCTATGAACACAAGGCTATTTCTGCTGGTATATTGTGAGTGATCCCGCATCATTTGGCGACGACCGACGTATATAAAACCCAACCACAAAGCTACATTTTAGAAAGAAATATTAGAAAAGATTTACAGGAGCGTTTTCGAACGTTTAGTGGGTCATAATTGCTATTTTATTAACAACAATAAAATACTTGTATAGGTCCGTATTTGGTGATCAGCTCTACGCTAGATCTACTGAGGAGGTTGTTAGAGCCCATCAACAGCCATCAGGGATGGACTTAGATGAAGAGAGGACCTAGACTATACCACTTGTGAAGCTCCTTTAAATCCCATATTCTCACGAGTAGAGGGAAACAGAAGAGTGTTAAATGAAACAAATTGAGTAAAGCCGATGATGATGACGGGTGTTTAAAATTACTGAAGGGTTCTTTAAATTGTACAATGGATTATGGCAGTATGTGTAAGAAAAGTTCCTGACAGTGTCAAAAATATTATACGCCTTCAGGCCTTAGGCTTCAGGCTGCTAATCCTATATGTTAATACAGCACTGAGAGCCATGCATAGTTCCTTGACGTAAAGCGATGGCTAAAAAGCTTATACTGTAGTCTGTTCCCACGTGTGGCATATTTGCTGGTCCACTGCTGAAGCTTTGCGTTGAAAAAGCTAAATTTTGTAATTTGTTTCGTTTACTTTCGGGATAATAACAAAAAAGTTCAAAATTGCGGATAATGAGGCAGGATTCACCTGGTGATCGGGAAATTAGGCATCTGTCTACGAGACGAGCTAGTCTTATAGACGACAAGTTAGTAAAGTGAGCTCGATCCTTACCGAGTGAATCATTATTGTAGTTTTGCATCAGACTAGGCTTGAACTTAGTAAAATTTAATTTAGCTTAACACAAAGAACTCATTCATTAATGTGTGCATTCAGTCAGCTTTTCTTTTATAGATTTCCAGTGCATATCTTAACCCAACGACGCTCGCCCTTTGAGCAGTCATTAAAACCCCTTATTAGTTGCGCATCACAAACTCAAGGACGCTTGCGCGTGCGTAAAGGGCAAAATACGACGGAAACCATCTACCCTAATCAAAACGCTATTCATTTTTCGCACTTTATTCTTTATAAATTGTGTTTCGTTGGCCATTGTGTCGAAGTTTTACGCCTGAGAGACTGATTGCAACTTCCAGGACAGACAGACCCTGTTGATCAGTGATTCATTCATGGTTAATGAAGATTAAATTACATCACGCGATATTGATTTTAGCGTCCCAAGACCCGTTTGTTTATTCAACTTGTTCAGTAAATAAAAACCAGTTTCAAATGCTATTGTTTTAGTCATGCAGCAATAATAATTTTTGCTATAATTTTTTTTTTGTAAGATTAAAACATTGCCATATTTATTAAGGTGCGTATCTTTTCAAGTAGTATTGAATAAATTTGTTACAATGTTCAAAACATAAACGTAGAAAATTATGTTGCCAATCATTTGATTTAATAAATATAAACTTACACACAAAGCCTCATTGATTTGTAGCCGCTTATATAATTCATGATGAAAGGAAAAAAAAAAAAAAAAAAGAAAACAATGATTACGATTGTATTTTAGCACTGGGTTCATTTGAACCCGCTATATAGAAGCGAGTTTCAGTTCTTTTTTTTACCGCTACCAAATCACACTTCGACTTTAGCTGGAAGTTTCTGGCGGTAGGGAAAATAACTGATGATTAGTAAGTAAAAGTTGTGCATTGAATTTCAAGAAGAATAGAATTGTCAGTGGTTAGAAAGTAAATCAAATATTACTGATAGGATATGCATTGTTAATGATTTAACTCTAGAAATGCTCTGAAAAATCCAAATTAAAACGTTGTCACTGGCCAAAAATGAAGACAACTATTATTAACAGATTAGATTGATTGATTGCTTTGTTTTTTTACGGCTTATCAACCATTTGTAGGTTATTTAGCGCCAGAAAATATTTTTAGATTGTAAGAGTTTTTTGAGGAGACAATGATTTACTGATACAAGTCATACTAATTTACCCATAGCTGATGTAAGAAGAGGTGGATTCATACCTTACCCAAGGGAATGATCACCAGCGCCCTGAAGAGTCACGGGATATAGAAGAAGGAAATTGAAAATAAATTGAAAAATGAAAGTAGAGATTCAGAACTAATAAGTTTATGCTCAATTTTTCAAATTATCCATTATTCATCCCATCACTAATAATAATAAGAATCTGAATTAGTGAAAATACCACAAGTGTTCATAAGATTATCTATTAATTCATGTCTCAGTTTTTCTCTGTATATTATTATTCTCCGTTTTATGCTCTCTTTTCTAAGTTACCCGGCCATATGTTTATCTAAATCTTATACAAAGATGAGTTAGCTTCATATGCGAAGAAGAAATACGAACAAATATTTTCTACTGCTGGAATTTTTGAGATGAGAAATCGTGTTATTATAATTCTGCTTGTCTTTTGGTTAGGTACCTTAGGAGCCACGGTGGATTAATGGATAGCGGCTCGGTTTGAGGAATCGGAGAGCCGAGTTCGAATTCCAGTCGAAGCCATTACATTCACTTACGTGCTAATAACCTTGGGAAAAGTATGAATCCTCTTCTTCTCTCCCCGCCTATATAGCAGGACAGACCGGATTCTATAGCCTTGTATGGCAACTGGTCTACCGCAGAAAGAAATGGCAACCTACTGCGGGGAAAATAATCTGCCTCAAATGTATCGAAAGATACATGATTGCTTAAGTGTGTATCTCGCATGGCACATAACTGAAATATTAATAAGTAAAACTCTAATTTGTTTCTTTTTTTTTTCTTCATATCAACACATCTAACACAAGATCATAACATTCAGTCCTGTGATTCTGTTTGAATTTGGAATTCCTAATGAGGATTAATCTTCGAAACTATTCTCACTTGACCGCCTAAGCGTGTATCACGCATGGCACATAACTGACTACCTGATTGACCTTAAGCGATAACAAATTCTCATAAATAGATGGTTATCCCGTTTTGATAGCGGGGAAAGACGGAAAAGACAGATCAGAAAATTCAAATAGTAAACCATGAAATTTTCACGAATACTACTATTTATCATTATTTGTTTTGCTGGTCTGGCCAGCGTGCTCCATACAATGTTTTGCCTGTTGTACACTGCGACTTTCGTCTGGTGCCTGCCTTCGTATTCGATAGACGTCTCGAAATTACAAACCTAACAATTTATTCAGTTCAAATTGCGATAATTCTGCTTGCAATATTTCATATCAGTTAATTCTCACCTGTCTTCTATACCTTTGTTGGGAATGCCAGGTGTTGTAAGCTTGGATGTGCAGGTGGTGTAATGGATAATGGCTCAGAATTGTTAATCGGAGAGCCGAATTCCAATTACTGTTATATTCGTTATATTCACTTATACGCAAATATCTATGAATCTACCTCTTCTCCCCCAGTTATGGGTTAATTAGTAAGATTTGTATCGCTAAAACATTATTATCTAAAAAAAAAAACAATTCTTATAATCTAAAAATATTTTCTGGCTTCAAATAACCTATAAAGGGTTGAAAAGCCGTAAAAAAAAAAACGAATTAATCAATCAATACCTTTGTGACACTTCCGTTTCTCCCACTGAACCAGAGTATTTGACTTTTCGGTACTACCATTCACAAGGATTGAACTCACAACTATGCGAGAACCTGGTATCTTTAATAATACTTTAATACATCAGTCCATTAAATGTTCTCTAAACATAGATAGCGTATAGAGAACCCTTTACTCCTGTGGATTGAATAAGATTGAATATACATTGAAATTATTTTACTGAAGAAATGTATTAAACATCAAGAAGAAAATTATACAGTGATGAATCCGGACTACATATCTAACTATATATTTATATCTATATATTTATCTACAGTGTTATTAAAAAAAGAATGAACCGATTTCATGAGCATTGCTTCAGTTCTCAAGCATCGTCATCGAATGAGTCAGTGACCATTTGAAAGAGGAGTTTTCTAAGTTTTGAATGGTTGCCACAGGGACACTGTAGTTGCGTCGTATCTCCGGCAACGTTCGGTTGTTTGTTTACCCTCGAAATGGCGAGTCCTCAGCAAAAGGCGTTCTGCGTTCTCGAGTTCGCGAAAACATATACTATTGTCACGGTGCAGCGTGCTTTTTGAAGGCAATTCGACATTAATCCTCTTCTCCTAAGAACATTCGACAGTGGTTTAAAAAGTTTCAAGAGAGTGGGTCTCTGTGTAAAGGAAAAAAAAATCCAGGACGACCACAAGTTTCGGAGGAACAAGTTGCGGGAATTCGCGTTGCGTTTAAAGGGAGTCCACGAAAGTTCAGGCACTTACCAGGCTCTTGCTCTTTGTGCTTGGCCTCCGAGATCCCCATACTTCAACTTGGGTGATTTTTTTTTTCTTGTGGGGATACGTAAAACATCGTATTTATGTTCGACCGCTACCCACTAACCTCGATGACCCTGAACATCGAATAAAAACAGCGATCAACCCAGTGGATCACGATATGCTGATACGCCTCTGGGAGAACTTCTCTTATCGCATTGATGTTGCCCGTACTGCAGGTGGTGGCCACATTGAACACTTCTAAGAAATAAAAGTTGATTGTGAGTAGAATACTTGTGACTTGACTAGAGTTTTCTATTGCTTTTCCTTATTAAAATATTGCGTAATGAAATCGATTCATTCTTTTTGAATAAACCTGTATTTCTCTCCCTCTCTCTCCCTTCTCTCTCTCTCTCCCTCTCTCTCTATCTATCTATCTATATATCTATATATATATATATAGATATATAGTCCGGATTAATCATTGTATAATTTTCTTCTTGATGTTCATTACATTTCTATAATAAAATACGTTCAATCTATTTGCCTAAAACACCAGTAATTAATTGTTATCATAAAATCATGAATAATGCATTGGTATTATATATATAATAGCAATGTTCTGTCAGTAAAATTGTCTTAATTTCTGATCACGGACAATTCATTTTCCTAATTTTAAACGAATAGCATTTAGATGGATCTTGCTTTAAATTTTAGGTACAAAATAACAAAATTTTAGTTAACAGTCCACTCCCAGCTGTGTTGGCGAGGCTTCTTTCAGTGCACTCTCTGACCAGAAACACACCTGATTTCAAACAGGATCTTGGAGCACCCGTTTGATTGGTGGTCCTTTTGGTGTCATTAAAACTCATGATGGCAGAGTGGAATAAGTATTTCTAGGAATTGCCCTCACGTCTTTCAGATGTTCTGGATTACGCGTTTCCTGTCGACATTAAACCAAAATAACTTCTTCCATAAAACTTTGTTGGTCTACTGTTATAGCGTGAGTTTATTTTTTACTTTATTTTTTATTGTCGCTAAATTGTTACATCGACAAAATCTGGTCGTGTACAGTTAAAGTAGACACAACGGTTCTTCTCTCAAATAGGCTCCTTGCTTTGAAAGTCTATAGGGACTAAAGTTCAACCCAGACCACTAGTAGAAATTATACGATACTGAAAAATTATACTGAAAAAAAAAAAATGATTGATTCCTTCCACAGCTCCAGAAAGTAGCCGACTCCTCATGCCGTTCTCTTTACAAGAGTCAGATCAGACTAAAAATAAAATATTGCTGCTATATCTAGGTGCTCAACGCTTTACTTTCCAGCTATGGCAGAATTAAAATGCGTTTATGTGGCATTGTCGGCGATGAATTATTTTCAAGCCTACAGTGCCTTTCTTCACAGACGAAGCATTGAAAGCCCAACTACTCTATCGCTATTTCCATGGCAGATGGGCTACATAACATAATCCAACAATTTACAGCAAGGATCCGCAATGCCACGCACACAGGACTGAATCATCCTCATTACCTCTTATTCTATTGTTATGGTTGAATGTTATATCCACGTCTCTACCCGTTGTATAACCAGCTTCGTTATACTTTTTTAAATTCCTTATAATCTAGGAAGATTTGGAAAACCGTTATCGCCCTCTTCGTGAAGAGACGTGTGTGTGTGTATATTGAGAGAGAGAGAGAGAGAGAGAGAGGGGGGATTACATCATTTATAATTGAAATATTAGCATAAAGTAATTTTAAGTTATTAACACATTGGCTGCCAGTTTTTATGATGACGCCGGTCGCGAGTTATGTCATGCTGACGACGAGATAGCACGCGCTTGACATTTTCGGATACATTTTTTATCTGCGGGCGCCAACAACGAGTTTATTCGCAGTGATACTTTTAGTGTGGAAACAATGTCAAGACTTTAAAGTCTTGACATAAATCAACCCGTTAAAATATTTTATTGCCAAAGTTGGGTATTATAAAAAATTGACGTTTGAAGTCAGATTTCGTAATTGACCTCTGGCAATCAGATTTCTTAATTGTCTTCTGACAGCCAGATTTCGTAATTGACCTCTGGGGGTTAACGCATTGAAGCCGTTCGTCTTCTTGAGATTGAGATAGTTGAACTTTTCCTACGTATCAGTGTTCGAGTCTAAGTAAAAAAATTTAATGTTGATTTTCAAGACAGGCAAGCTGTCTCCACTCATAATAATATTCATACCCACTGTATTTATTATCATTGGGTTTCGTAATGTCCTAATCTAAGCGAGTAAGACCCACATATTTTTCGCTTATTTTATATAACAGGCAAAGTTTTTTTTTTTTCTTATTTTTCACGCAGGTACAGAGTTAAGAATTTTCACTTCTCAGTAACGACATTAAAGGAGAATAAATGATTGTTTTCAATGCGTTGTAACATTTCGTGCTATTTTACTAGTAGTGAAAACTGAATTTCATGGCATTCTTTCTTCGCTTTCTTGCTAAAAAAATAAAATGAATGTAAAATGTCACCCGATTCTCAAACTGAGATACATGTTAACATTTAACAAAAAGCTGCAGTTTCATTGTACCTGATTCTTGTCTAACTCTATAATACTGCAATATTAAATGTGGACGTCTTATATGGCATCAAATACGACCATGAACAATATCGTCTGAGGTTACGTCTTTGACAGTATTCTGATTGTCATGGCGCCAAAAACCTTAAAGAAAGCAACTTGCTCGGCGCCATGAACGTTACTTCCAACGAAAATAAAGAAAAGCTTCCCTGTCGTGCGAAATAATTAACAACTTTATTATATAAGTTATAGAAATAACGATTACGATAGAAAAGTAATGGCAATTATATTTATGCAATGTTTTAGCCGATTTATTTTCTTTTTTCTTTTAATTTCATTTAAAAATTGTTAAATACAAATAAAGTGTAGCTGCCGACACTTGAGTTTGAACATACATTGCCAGTGAACAAACACAGGCGATCCCATTATTGAATTAAGTAGACCACGTGACCATAGAGGAAATGCATAAGTAGGAAATAGCTTGGTGTCTAACTGAACGCCATTTTTAATCTATCCTGTATTACTATACGGATCGCTATTCTCTTTACACTATTCTCTATTCAGATCATTGTACGGTGGTTACTTTTCGAGCGAGTATTATCGCGTAAGTACTATTAGTGCGAGTGATATCCGAAGGCGTCTGACACCAGCATTGTTCAACGGCGTACTATAGTTGTATCTGTGATTACAAAGTCCATACTACAACGAACATTACGAAAGTGGTAACGAGTGTTCGTTGAGATTACAAAAAATATTAGACAAAAATCTAGCAAAGTCAGAGGATTTGATGCTAAAATCTCGCGTTAGTCATGTTTATGTGAGATTTGAGGAAATTAGAAGGCAAGCGTTTGTTCTTATAAAAAGGATTGGTATTTAGTGAATGTCTTTTTTATATATAAATGCTTTGCTTTGGGAGGTATTAGACACTAATATTAGTTCCTTATAGACACTAAATTTTAAATGATTTTCGTACGTACTTTTCGTTTTTGCTTACATGCATATTTTTTTTTAAAGATATATAGAATGCTAAAAATACACCTTGTAGACATTCAGAAAACAACAGAAAATTGTTTGAAGATATCCCGTTTATTGGTCAATTTTGCTTGTCGAAACAGAATTTAATATTTAACCGTTAGATTTTTCTTTTCTTTTTTGATCCGGGAGTATATTGAACACAGAATGAAAATACGTATTTTTCCTTTTCCTTCCATCCTTAAATCGCAATAAGTCTGATATGACATTGCAAAGGGAGAAACCAAGCAAAAAACTGTAAAAAGTCACTAAGTGAACTTAAAATTGAAGCACCTCAGAAAAGAAAGGAACCTGAAATGTGGCTTTGGACAAAAATCAAACCAAGAAACAACATTAGGAGTTACTAATTGCGTGCATAAAAGAAGGTAACAGTAGACCCCCAGGACCATAACTGTTTAGTGGGTCAGCGACTGGTACTAATTGTTCGAGAGCGCAGAACCTGGTTTTACAATAAGATTATTATCGTCTTTACGCTGGGTGGCATGCTTGTTACTGAAATGGCTAATTTTCGTATCCATTTTTCGGGAGGAGAATAAAAAAATTTATAGAGGCCGGAAACAAATATATGTTCGTGCGTTTGCTTTTGCCACCCCCTGCCTTCAGGTACTAACAGCAACCATAAACACTTCCAAGAGAAATCAGTATGCGTATCAACTTAACTGTAAGCAGAACCGACCTTTCCAAACCACTGAGACTATTACCAGGGGCTACAAAAATATATATCTAGGTCAAGCTACTGGGTATCGTAGCAGGGATTTCCTACGTGACCTACTGTAGAAGCTTTTTTGTTAATGTCTACTGAAAGTTCATAATTTGAACGAGCAGTGAAGCGTAAAAAGCAAGCAAAGTAATGAAATGTTTGTTTTTTCACGTCGGCTAGAAACTCAGTTTGTGGTATTAGTTTCGGATCAATTTTTAACAGCAAAGTCTCGTATATCTTGTTTTTTTTTATTATCTTTCATTTAATATAAGGCCCAAGAGCTACTCAAAGTAGAGGGTTATTACATTTCTTTGTTGTCGAGGAATCAAATTAAAGGAATTTCTTGAGTCTGAAAAATCATGCTTGAATAAGAGGGTTGACGGACCCATTGGGGGAAATCGGGTGTTCGGGAATGAACTGACGTGCCCTACCCCATTTCGTCTAAGGCAGTGATTCTCAACTACCGAGTAATCATCTTAAGTGTGCCGCGAAATATTGTTACGAAATTGAGAAAAAACCACTTGGTACTAGTTTCATACTAAATAAGCTGCACAAATAGTTGAATAGAACCATTGAAATAAGTTCATATTTGTGTGAGTCTTTTTTTTTAATCTATAGTTATATTTCATAATATTTAAATGTATACCCTTTAAAAATTTTGTTAAGTGTGCCGTGATATTTTTTATTTGCTCTTAGGTGTGCTGTTGCTTAGAAAGGTTGAGAAACATTGGTCTACGGTTACTGTAGAACTATAGCACTAAGAAAATACCTGTCAGGAGATTAGATGTGACCATATATCTATATATATGGCGGAGTAGGCATCAATCTAAATGGATTTTATATTAAAGTTTTAACTTAAATACAGTCAAGAATAGCTTCTTTGAATTCAGAAATAATGAAATTCCATTACCAGTTTTTTTTCAAATGTCTTTTTGTCATTTTATTCTTACTTCCTCTTAAATTTCCAGATTGAATATCGTTAATGTAAGCATTAGAGAAAAGGAAATTAAACATAGAATGGTTTGTGCTAGGGATAGTTTCGCCCAATACCACAAATTGCTACAAAACCAAAACATCAACTTGAAAACTTGAGTCATGTTCATAAATAGACTCGTCAGATCGAGACTTTCGTATGGATGCCATGCATGGCGCCAAACCCGTCCAGAAATATTAAACAACCACCTGTATAGAACCGCTTTCTAATGGTGAAAGAAGGCTTTGGGTGAGTGAATCCTGTGGGTATTGGCAAAGATCATCCTTCTTTGAATACAATGGATTGGTGCTACATATTCTCAAATAAAGAGCTGTACCAAATAGCAGAAATCACATCAACCGAGGACTACCAACAGAAGCAACAACTAAAATGGATAGCATATGTAACTGTAAGAGAAAATAATGACATAACCAAGACGTTAACATTACTTCAAATAAAAGGTTATGAAGGAAATTCCTATTAATACGGGAAAGAGCGATAACAGCTATTGGATTTGAGAAACCTATTATCTTGAAAAATTATAGGAGAAAGATTTTATAAATTTCGACCGAAAACAGTACTGGCTGCTCGGTCAATGAATACCAAATGTTTCCTTGTAGGGAAACGGCTACCAGTACCATTAGCATTAATTATCTTAACGATTGGATAATATTTAATGCGAATTTCAAACCAACGTTTCATTGTCTTTTGTTGCTTCTCGTTACTTACACCAATTGTTTTCAATAGCATAACCAACAATGTATATAATTTGATTGCTACTGCACCACGAATTATTTCATCCATTAGAATACCAGTGACCTACATTTCCATTTATTGTCGTCTTACGTACAAAGGCTGGAAAAGCAGCATTGCTAATAGCTTCCATTATTCGTTCGAAACAAACACACCCACATTAGCAGAACAGGAACGATAGATAATTAGTGGACGCCTAGTATAGAGTGAAGGCTATTTTGTCTTTTATCTTGGGATATTCATCTTGTATGGTCGTTAGCGAAAGGAAGAGCTCAAGATGCGAGGTACGAATTGAAGATGGTAAAAATCAGACAAGTAAAGATATTTTATTATCTGGGAAGTGTTTTAACTGACGACAGAAAATATAACACCGAATTCCGAAGGTGCACTGGAATTGCGAAAGATGCATTTGTAAAGCTAAGTAAAGTATTAAGAAACAGGAAAATTTCGCTAGAAACAAAGAAAACCGTACTGAACGGCTATGTAATATCAATCCTCATATAGTAATTTACTAAACGTAACTTCGTTGTAACACAATACCAAAAGTGAGAAACACCCAATAGTGATCGAATTTACTAATCAGTCGTAATTCATCTAGCGAGACAAGCTTGGTAACAATTTCACTACGTCAAAGTGCCCAATTAATTTTCTAAACGTAGATTAGATGTGGCACATGATCGAAAGTATGAAGCACCCAGTGAGGATCGAACTCAGTATTCAGTCGTAACTGATACAGCAATATAAGCTCGCTAACCATTACACCACGTCAAAGTGTCTTAAATGACTAAGTGTAGCTTATATGTGGTCCAAGGCCGAAAGTGTGACGCATCCCAATGACTCACTAGTCAGTCGTAATTGGTCAAGCAAGACAAGTTTGTTAACCATTACACCACGTCAACGTACCCTAATGATGTGACACAGGGCCAAAAGTGTGGAGCGTACAATGAGAATCGAACTCACTAGTCAGACGAAATTGATCTAGCAAGGCAAGCTTGATAACCATTTACTATGAGTAGCTTAGATATGGGACAAAGCCGCGAGTATGGTGCACACAGTGAGGTTCGAACTCACTACTCAGTTGAAATCGCGTTAGCGAGGCATGTTTACAATGCGTAGCATACATATGGTACGTTAGCGAGATATGCTTGCAAATCATTAAACCACGTCGAAGTGCTCAGATCTGTCCTCCTATATCCTCTCATGCTATTTTCTCACGTATGAAGAAGAGACTTGGTGCAACTAAGAAGTGGTCTCTACAGGAGGATACTGAGAATGCTCCGAAAAGAGCGTTTAAGCAAGGAGGAAGTGTTAAGGAAAATGAAAACGAAAAGGACATTTATATTTAGAATCAAAAAGAAGCAGCTGAAATTTCTGGGTCACATAATAAGGAAGGCTCGGAGAATTTAACACTCACATGATATATTGAAGGCTAGAAGGACAAAGAGAAGCAGTTATTAACTTATCTAATGAGCTTATGTAAGTGTACGACAGACGAGAAACAGTAAAAAAAGGCAAACACTGTTAAGAGTTATAAAGGACAGGAAGTTGTGGAGAGCCATGGTTGATTATACCTTGAAGGAGCACAAGTTATCTTTATGCCAGAATAAGCTATGGAATTTCCTACATTGGACATAGCAATTACTACGACAGTGAATTTTAGCTTCAGAAATACACAACACTTTTAGCCTTATTTCAGATTAATCTAGACCGAGAAAGCATTATTGCAAGTCATGTCTCTGAATATGACAATAGATTGCAATGATAGTATATGATTCGCGCCAGGAAATACCAGATTGTTTGAGTAACCTTTGCACTCACTGCCATACCAAGATTTACGGTCATATCGCATTGATCGCCTGATCGTAGAAGTTAAGCAACGTCGAGCCTAGTCAGTACCTAGATGCGTGATCACTTGGAAATACTAGGTGCCATAAGTTTGGATGTGCAGATGGTGCAATGGATAAGGGCTTGAAATTGGAAATCGGAGAGCTGAGTTCCATTTCGAGTCGGGTTCGTTATATTCATTTACGCGCAAATACCATCGAGAAAGCCATGAATCCACCTCTTCTTTTCAACTATGGGTTAAATAGTATGACCTGTCTCAGTAAAATCATTATTAGCTCCAAAAGATTCTTCGTCCTGTGTATAACGATAAACAACATCCGGCATCAAGGCCTCATATCGGGAGTTTTTGAGGAGCGTGGAACCACCTCTTTACTGCTGTTGCTCCCAGATCCACACTGGCTGGTGTGGTAGAACCTGTTAGGGTCCCAGCTATGAGCAAATAGTTAACAAACCAAACTGGGGTGAAGACACTATGAAAGTATAAAAATAGATTTTTATAATAAAACTACCATTTTTGAAAAAAGAAATTATACCAGCAATAAATTTTTAGAAAAGAAATTACTAATGCTTCAAGAAAATTAAAATTTCGCCATTAAATGACCCATAAATGAATTGATATGCTGCTAAACAAACAAATAAAAAATTCTTACAATGTAAAAATATATTTTGACTTTAAATAATCTTCGAAAGGTGATAAACTGTAAAAAACAAATCCATCAATAACTTCCACACTAGAGCAACAAACAAGCCAGATGCATCAGAGGGTTGATACTGAAGGTCGCTTATAGGCACCAGGTCCTTATTTGCGCATCACAGGAAGTCAGTAGCTGCCTCCAACATGTAAACAGGTCGTACTTGGCCCGCCAATTCTATTTTCAATATTGATAATCGTCACGTCACAAGTTAATAACAAATATGAGATGTGTGAAAAAGTTTCCAACAAAACCAGTTGTCATTTCTTTTTTGTTGTTTAAAAAAAAAACCACATTAAATAAATTAAATTTCGACCTAGGTTCTTTTGTTCTATTTCATAAACAAATACTCTCCATTTTTCATGTTAAATACTTTTCTTTTTGAAATACTTTTAAATACTTTTCTTTTTTATCACCCGATGTATTTAGCAAGCGAAACGTCTCTCATTTATTCGGACGATTGATTTTTTTTCTCTAGATTTCCATTTTGCTAGGATATTTTGGACAAATTGTAATAAAAGATTTCTATAGGCGACTCAGAGATAAAAGGAAATCGCCAACTTTGATTGTTTCAATGATTTTTCCACTCAGTCTTTAGAAAAGGAAACTCAATTTCTGTGGTGTCAAAGGCCCAATTTTGCTCACTCCTGATGAATGCGATGGTCACGAGCCACTGAACTCTCACTTGATAGATACGGACTTTGGGATTCGAGTATGGATAGAATTTTATTGATCGATAATAATAATAATAATAATAATAATAATGATAATAATAGAATTTCTTTATCGAATTGGTGGAGCATCTTTTCATAGTAGCTGTCGGGAAAAGGGACTCGTCGAGTAATTAGCACTTTTCTGTATCATTTATTCCATTTCTATCTATCTATCTATCTATCTATCTATAGTTGTTGCCTGCTCATATCCATCTGTCTCTATCTATCTATCTATCTATCTATCTATCTATCTATCTATCTATCTATCTATCTATCTATAGTTGTTGCCTGCTCATATCCATCTGTCTCTATCTATCTATCTATCTATCTATCTATCTATCTATCTATCTATCTATAGTTGTTGCCTGCTCATATCCATCTGTCACAATCTATCTATGTCGATTCATTTCAATGTTTCTGTCAATCTTAATCTGCTCCCAAACACACACACACACGTGTGTGTGTGCGTGTGTGTGTATGTATGGCGCCATATTTTGAGGTAATATAAAGCTATTCTTATAGAGCATTATGACTGGACAGTCGATTCAATAATTTTGAATTGAGATTTAATATAAACATTTTCCAAACTAAGCTTACATATATAAGAGCTTAGTCCTTTATCAATATAAATGTTAGTGTCAGACTATGTGGGCAAAAACTCCCATAAAGGTTGGAAGTTAGAATCGTCCAGCATGCCATTTGACCATTCGTCCTTGCATTGAATACTGTTGCCATATACGATCTTATGTCTCTGCTGTTCCTTTCAACAAAATCGAAAGACGGATATGCAATGTGATAAGTTCTGACCCGGCATCTCGACTCCAGTCACTTTCTCACATACGTGATGTGGCTTCCTTCTGTCTTTTCTACAAGCATTTTTATAGCAACTGCTCTGACGAACTCCCTTCACTGGTGCCCCAACTGCATGAATTTAAGCGTCAAAACAGTTAAATGTAACAGCCTCTTCTATTCCAATAGCTTCTTCTCTCGCACTTCCTGACAGTGGAACTCCCATCATCTTATTTGATTCCCTGATAACTATAATCTTCAAATATTCAAATGTAATGTCAATCTTTCTCTTTATTCTTTCCTCAAACTCCTCCTCTTTACTCTTACACGCAATCTCTGTGACCTCTTGCTTGCTAGTAGCACTCCCGCCTTGCTTGGGATGAAATGCTTAAAAAAAGGTTCCGAGTCAAATACGTAGACATGTGCCTATAACATCGAGGCGCTTACAGGCTCATAAGTCTGCTATTGGCGAACATTTATTGAATTCAGTCGCTTGTAGGACTGGCGATTTCTTGTCTGTTCTGTACAGTGCACGGACTAGATTCCGCCATAACATCTTGGAGGCAGTTGCTATTAATATACAGCGTCTGGACCTTTTTTGGTGAATCCAGTTCTAGACCAAATTGAGGGAAAATATTTCATTTTTATCCCCTGCCCCACTTTTGTGCTATTTTAAAAAAACAGTTGGATTTTTTTTCTTTTCAGCAATTTAGTTTTATACCGACGACCTATATCCGAAGATGATTTGGTCGAAAGGTACCTAAGGGTATAATCTTATTCGGTGTGATACTATTGTATCTTATTTTAGTAATAAATTACGATCTTTTCTTGGTGTGATCTTATCTTGTTATATATATATATATATATATATATATATATATATATATATAATAGCCATTACAATCTCAATAGATGATAATATTTGCACCTGAAGATTGCAGCAACTGCATGAAACTCACAGTCGAGCAATCGACGTTAGATATTATATATATCTACTTATATATATTTATAGCTCTGTCTCATAACAGTGATCACTGTATTTAAAAACATGTAGAAGAAATACATTTATACGTACGTAAAATTTTTCGTGCGTGTACGTATGTTTTTTTACCTTATAATATATATATATATATATATATATATATATATATATCTATATCTATATATATATATCTATATATAAATAATGTCACTTTAAACGCTATTGTAGTAGATACTCATATTTAGTAGACACTCCATTTAATTATTAAACAGCTTATTTATTTACTTTCCTCTACTGGTCTGAATATTTAAGAAATCTTAGTAAAGAAGAAGAAGAAAAAAACAACAACAACAAAAAACAAACTCGCTTTCAGGCATGTTTCACTCTGGGTAGATGCATCTGCTATTAGATCCAATGTGCTTTAACCACCTCGCCACGAAGAAGCTTTGCCGATGAAGCAAGCTCCGAACAATGCCTTTAACCTTTAGCACTCTGCATTATTAATATAAGATTTCTCGAATTATTTATGTAATTGTTTATTCTGCAAAAGCAATTATAAGCAAGATCAATCTTAGAAATATCATAAAGAAATACACTACCCCACTCAATTCGAACAAGAAAATTAAATTAATTATCTATTACAAAAAAATTAAAAACAGTTAACCTTATAATAAAAAATAACAACACGCCTGAAAAATCAAGACTGCAAAGAACCAACATTATTTACGAGTTCAAATGCCCCTTAAGGAACTGATCAAGACAAAGTCATAATTAATTACATCGGTCACACTACTACATACTTATCCAGACAACTTACGTTACACCTATCCGATCACACCTTCATTAGAACTCATTTAAACACACACAAAAACTTACCAGATTTTATCAGAAACATACTAGTAGAAAATACAAGCAAAATAACCTCATCCACATGTAAAAAAAAAGGATTAAAAATGATGGAAGCCCTAATAATAAAAAAGAAAACGCCAACCCTCAATAACATTAACTATGAACACGGCCACAATGTACTGATCGTGTTTGGAAAATAAAACATCCCTATAACTCCAAATACATACCTAACACAACTCATGCATTCAGATAAAAGTAAAAATAAAACCATCCTTGCTAATGGCTAAATGTATAGCCGAAAGTGCTCAGAAATGCAGAAGATTTGGACAGTTTTTACGCATTTTGTGTCCAGAAAAGAAAACCCTTTTACGAACACAAGAAAAATTAAATAAAAAAGTTAATCGCAGTACCTTGTCAGTTGTGTGTGTGTGTGTGTGTGAGAGAGAGAGAGACCATGTTTAATGTTCAAGGGAAGACGGAATAGTTAATGAAAATCCGTATGATTCGTGTATACCTAAGAAGCTGTTTTTATTGTGGTGGGCTTGAATTTCTCTATGAACCTTCTTTTGTATGCTCCCCCAACTTGGAACTGTCTTAACCCTCATCGACACTGTACTGATCGACGTCTAAACCCCCAAGGGAGCCAACCCCAACTAACCGAATAAACGCAGCTTCTACTTCCTGCTACTTTGTCAGCGCGTGGGATTCTTTTACCAATCATTTGTTCAAATTCCAAACTTCCTTGATTAAATTGACTATTTCTTTATTTTAATTCAAAAGAAAATAAAACTGCTTGGTTCAGGCCAAGAGAAAATGGTTTCATTAATGGGAAGTCAGAACACGGGCAACCGGATGTAAAAGTAATATATACACACCAAGTCTTCTACTTCTATATAAAGTCTAGAACAGACAACCGAATGCTGAAAAATGTCCCTATGTTATTTTAGGCTTAGAATAAGGGCTTATTAATGTGAACACATGGCGAAAAGCAGTGGCGAAGATTTTTTTTTTTTAACATGGACAAATAAAAGGTTGTTTCTATTTTATTGTACAAGACGTTCGTCTTCACCGTGGATGTTTTTATAACATTTCGGTTAGTGTACCTGCGGGGCTTATTCGGGTGTCTGACAATGCCATAACCGAAACGATATGATAAAAACAAGAAACATGAGGATGCACGTTCTAAATAAATTTCTATTTTGAATATTTAGAAACAAAAAGAAAAAAAAAAATTCTCTCCGAAATCCCAACCTCTTTATGGTACTTATGGTTTATTCACAGGATCTGTCTCCCCAGTTAACACCTTACCCGACTGCGCTTAAAGGGAGACAACCAGGGTCAATTCTGATGCATTTAAAAACAGGAAGCGCTGAGAGAACGGGACAAATTCTGGCGCCATCCTCATGTATGCGTGAGAAGCCCCACTTTAATTGTGACTGTGTCAAACTTGCCATCATAGGTAAATAACCTCTTCGAACACACACACACACACACACACACACACACACAGACACACACAAAATTCTGAAATTTGCAGCGCTTGAAGTTAATATCGTCCTATATTTTATTCAAAATGCTGTTTCTGTGAATTTCTTGACTTCCTCTTTCTCTCTGTGTCCTTTTAGAATATGAGCGATCACGGACCTCCAAATTTCTGTCAGGTGTTACTCTAAATAATTCTTGCCCCATTACCATCCTTTGTATTTTTGTATCTGCTCAGACACATCAAGTAGCTTACTTGCTGCTTTTCCCTGCTTCTCGTTACCTCACTGTATGCTGTAAGTGTTAAATTCCCCAAGAACTTTATAACAAGGGAACAACTCTTCTGCACAGTGTAATGTTATAGAAATAAGCATTAACCAAATGCAAATATTCATTTAACCCAAAGTAGACATTTATTAAATTTATTATATATAAACTTTAACTCGGTCTGGCAGTTCAAGTCTCTTCAAATTCAGGATTCCCAAAGAATATATTTACCAAAACGTATTAAAAACAGTAAACATAAAGCTACTAATTTAAAAATGAAAATTGTGGGATTGTCACACTTGTCTGCTAGAGAATGTTCTGCTAATGACCACTAGGTCTCAGTATATAATTAAAATGGCGCATGGCGTCTTTCTTCTTTTTCTCTCTCTTTACACACAGGATGTCGTAGCGACAAGAGATGTCTCGTTCCCGTCACAGCGTATTTCTTAGTCCTTAGTGAACCACGTGTTGCGTTGTACACAACACAGCATAACGTAGCTAAACCAACAATAAAATCTTCTCAAATGTGAGGCACCACATCTTTAATAGAACTTTATATAAACCGTACGTACGAATAAGGACATTTTCATATACACATTTTATTAATCTCTTTTTATAGGATTCCTATTTAGTTTGCTAAGGCAATAAAACGCTGTTGTTAATTGTACAATATCGTTTGTAATTTTGTTCTTATCTCCGGTTTGAGTAAACATTCCGTTTGACCACAATACTATCACTCTTATCTCTACCCCACGAAATATAACCTAAATATACCCGCTTAAGAATAGGTAAATCATAATGACAAATCAGGCATCCTCTGTCCAAGCAACAACAGGCCACTTCCGTTACGAAATAATTAATACAGCTATTTCTGTAATTATAAAGATAACTGAATAAAAAATATCGTATTGGTCAAAACGTTGCATGAAAAGCTTACAAAGATGAAGAATATTGCACAAAAATGTACGGAATATTGAAAAGAACATAATTTGAAATATCAGAAAACATTTTTTTTTTTTTTTTAAAGCAAATGCTCAGTGGAAAATATCATGATGCCATTTCTGAGCTTAGATCTCTGGTTGGGACCCAGGGGGAAATGAGTATACAAAAGAAACCAAAGCAAATAATAATAATAATAATAATAGCGAAAAGAGTACCAGATTATTGAGAAGACATGATGTTACTTTATTTTTGGTAAAAATCATCAGTTAATACTTTATTCTTGATTCATTTCAATTTTGCAAAACTCATGTTCAGTTTATGGCGTTGCAAATATACAAAGTACAGAAAATAAACTGTGTCGCAAAAAGGATGACCGGCGTTGCTTCTTTAGTGCATGTAGCGGAAATTATGTGAGAGGGGAAACAAGTAATTGAAAAAGGGAAATAGGCGAGGAGGACACTTCAGATTGATGGCGATGGCGACCGGATTGGTCGCGACGACATGATGACGTGTGTTAGCACTTGTGATAACTCTAAGTTCTAATCTCGAATTTCATTAACATGAACGCTAAAAGCGTCAGTTTTATTGGACCCTTTATATTATTATTAATAATGATAAAGTCTTTTTTTATCTTGCAAATAATTTCATATATATTTATAAACCTGTCTGGTACTTGAGTTAGTTGAATTACTACTTTTAGGCGCCAGTGATCGGTGTTCCATTCTAGGTGGAGTTCAGAATTTATAATGTTGATTTCTTTAAAATTAGAACTATAGTGTAACCCGGATATAAGAGACCCGGATATAAGAGAGATTTTTTTATCTGATCCCAAATTAGAGCCATACGTGCCTAAACAAAATAGACCAAACCTGGATATAAGAGAAACCCGGATATAAGAGAAACCAAAATATAAGAGACTTCTTCTCCGGTCCCGACAACTCTCTTATATCCGGGTTACACTGTATAGCATTCTTAGAATTATAATATCTGCAGAAATTCAACTTGCTGAAATATATTCATGCATGTTGTTCTAATGAATATCATATTTGTTTTTTATGATATTATTAATCACATAGAACACACAAATTTAACAGATATGTAAACTGGTAAATTTTAAAAATAAACTTGGTCTGGAAAGTCAGCTTTTTATGTCCGCTGGAATAGAGTTCCTTTTTATTAAGTTTGATGTATTTAAATCTGCTCGAAGTAGGTTCAAGGTTAACGAGGTAAATCTAGTTGAACATTAGTATTGAGTAATGACTTCAGTCCTCGCTGGATGCCTCACACGCAAGTTTACATGAAATAACCCAGCAAAAGTTGTCATGCGGTAAAATCAACCAACCTCAATTTGTTTTGGTTTAGACAGAATGGCCTGCGTGAATTTCAAGGTTACTTGGTTATTCGGTTAAAACAAATGAATGGATAAAGAAAAACCGAGTTGAAATTAGGAAAAAAAAATCTAATTTAAAAATAGATACAGTTAAAGTAAAAAAAAAAAAATCATCATTCATATGACTAACGGGAATCACGTTCTGTTTTAACAATGTGGCAGTGTATTACGAGACAGGAGGGTTTCGTTGGTAACGAAGAAAAGAGTGCTGAACTGCTACGTGATATCTGTCCTCCTTTATGGCAGCGAATGATGGACGGTCTCCTCAAAGATCAAGAAGAGACTCGAGGCAGCAGAAGTCTGGTTCTACAGAAGAATGTTAAAGATACCATGAACCGAACATGTGAGCAATGATAAGGTTTTGGAGAAGATGCAAACAAAAAGGAAACTCATATTTAACATCAGAAAGAGTCAGCTCCAATTTCTGGGACATGTAATGAGAAAGGAGATCTTGGAAAATCCGATACTTACAGGGCGGATAGAGG
This sequence comes from Acanthosepion lycidas, assembly GCA_963932145.1. Classification (NCBI taxonomy): domain Eukaryota; kingdom Metazoa; phylum Mollusca; class Cephalopoda; order Sepiida; family Sepiidae; genus Acanthosepion; species Acanthosepion lycidas. The sequence goes on along the minus strand of OZ010585.1, from coordinate 54,869,955 downwards.
GATATATATATATATATATATGTGTGTGTGTATGCATGAGAGAGGGGGAGATAGATATGGGGGTGGGGAAATGTATGTTATTACGTTGATGCGACTACACATGGGAATAAACGAGAGACGCTGGGAATTTTAAATTTAAAGGTTTTTTCCCATTTTGTTATACATGGATGTGTGTATACGCATATGTCTTCTTGTCAGGTTCTTCATGTCTGTAATTAAAACATATAAATGCCATGAAAATAATATGGTTTAATCGCCATTAACTTTAGCGCCCAGGCGTTGTCTCGTAAGGCATTGTATCAACTGTTTGTTAGGGGGGCCGTTCAAGATGATCTGATTGGCGAGCTCGGTCTTACGAAGCAGGAGGCTCGCTCGATATAGCCTTGGGCGCCTGGGTTGAAATGCCTCAATAATGATGAGGCATCACTCACCTGGATGGTGATTCGTGGGGCCAACTGGGTCGCCAAGAGACTTTGTTCAGCAGGCTTGGAGAAATATCCAAACTGTCGTCGCTGTACTGGGGAAGTCGAGACCATTGGTCACGCCTTTTTTCAGTGCAAGACGGTAGTGCAATTTTGTTGAAGGCCTCATGATTCGCATGCTGCAGGGAAATGTTTTTGTCCTTGAAGCCAGTTCTGTTTGTAGCAATGTGGTGCTGCAGATGACGAAGGCTGAGCACTATATGTTCTGTTGCTTACTAGGGGTTATGAGAGTCGTGATTTGGACGACGCGTCAGAAGGAATTCTATGATGGCGAGTATTCACCTCTTCCCAACTGATCTTGTACTTTAAGCTGATACTTAAAGTCAAGATTAGGACGGAAAGGCGGCGGCTCCCTTCATCAGAATTTGGCAAAAGGTGGGTGAATCTTGCGCGTATGTGCCGAGTAAAAGGGGCTGACCTTGAGTGGCATTTTGATGCCGGTTAGGCATAAGGATATTGTTTTCCTGGGTTGAACATAGGTAACCCATCCCTAGATTAGGCTAGATTATGTTTTTGTATTTGATTTTTTAGTTTTTCTTTCCTTTTTCGGTAAACTTAGCTAGGGTGTGTTTGCGCATTGGTCCCTTTTATTTCTGTCCCCACTATTTTTTCCTTTAGTTTAACTTCCCATCCCCTCCCTCGTTTAGGTGGTCAGTGATGTCAGTTCTCTGGTGGATGCAGGGCGCCTTTCGTTTCGCGTGTGTGTTTTTCGTATTTGTTGTTGTGTATGAATGTGTGTGTGCCTGTGTGAATGCGTTGGAGGAATGAATGTTTCCCTTATTTTCATAGGCTCGCATCGATTTCGTCCGGTTAACTGATATTTCTGCCACATTTAAAGTTTGTGGGTTTTTTTATTTCTAACATTTTTTTTGTTTACTTTCATGTAGCGTTTCTAGAGAGTTTGATTCTCTCTAGGTTCTACAGTGTAATGACTGGAGATAACGAAAAAGCTTTCTGCGTCATCTTTTGCTCACTCTTAGGGAAAAATTAGAAGTGTCTTTCGAGAAGACTTTGCTCTTTATTACATGCTCGTCCTGTAGCACGTTGCTTACAAGAAATCCAGAAAGGGTTTCGCAAGAATTTACAGGAATGGAAGGGAAGCGTTTAAAGAAATACCTTTCTATTTTTGGTTGACACAGCAAAAGTTAATCACTGACGTTGAGAAAAATAGAATTCAGCACGACCAGATCCAGATCTAAAGTTAAATGTAGTCTATTGTGTTTAGTAGGATTCAAAGTGAATTATCTGGTCACTTTGCGACAATTAATACTAAATTGTAACTGCACAAAGCTAAAATGAAAGAGCAATTGGTTCGTTTGGATTACGCATTTGAATTACTGCTGTAGGCAGACGAAGTAATGTGGGTCTTTGATCGAAACCTCGCCTCAGTGTATCGGCCCGTTTACATGCCAATAATTTCCTGGGCGTTGCTGATTTTAAAAATTAAAGAGGCACTTGTTTACAGGCATATACTGAAGTTTATTGTAATATGGCCGCAAAGTAATATATAACATAAGAAATTAAATAAATAACAAAAATGGTAATGGTAATATTAACCGTTTCCTTGCAAGGAACCATTCGGCAGTGATTGATCGAGCAGCCAGTGTTTTCGTCAGTTGAAATTTATAAACTCTTTCTGTTAAAACAATTTTCAGGAAAATATGTTTTTCAAGTCCACTGTTATGAATGGATAGCAGAACAGAGACAAAAGTGTAAAAAAATAAAAAAAAGTGGTTGACGTAACTTACGGCGCTCTTCAAACAGTGAATTACAGAAAGTCCAACTTACGAATGGGTACGAAATATCAGGGGACACCGGCTCAAAAACATCGAAAAGATTATCGTAGTAAATCTTATTCCATCTCTTTCAATACAGAAACCGTCAAAGTTTAATATTGGATAATCTTGTAAGTGTTTGAATATTTATTTTACTAATTAAATGATTGTTTCATATTAGATTGTATTTAACATTGTAATTATACAGAGTAACCCGGATATAAGAGAGTTGTCGGGACCGGAGAAGTAGTCTCTTATATCCGGGTTTGGTCTATTTTGTTTACATTAACACAGACTCTAATTTGGGACCAGAGAAAATCTCTCTTATATCCGGGTCACACTGTACATACAATCAGTCATTCTATTTTTTATCGCTATAATACATGTTGAATAATTTAATAAAATTTATTGGCACAGGTTGAAAAAGTTACGTTATTTTTTATCCTTGCAACCGTGCACAAATATGACAGTATTTTCAGTTTTGAAAATCATTGTGAGATGAAAACGCTGAGAATTTTATTGTCTTGTGACGGGCAAAGCAGACTTTTTTTTGTCTTGGGAATGTTTAGTTCTCCCTTCCTTATGGTGCACTTTTTGTTGGAATGCTCAATTACTTTCTACTCAAAATTGTTGCAAACTTTCCAAATCAACCCTCTCCAACCAGATCTATCTCCAGCAAAAGTTTCCCAGTCTTCAGCATTAACGCCAAGAGTCTGTAAGTTACATTTAAATACATCCTGGAAACGTTTCGGTTACCTTGTACAAGTTCACCATAAAAAAAGTATTTTGGGCAATTTGCCGTCCTCCACATGTGTCAGATGACCTGTCCAGCGCATTCGATTACAGATAAGCACTTTTTCTATGCTAGCTATGTTTGCGCGCTGAACGACTTTTGTGTCTGGAGTACAAGACTGCCAATTCATGTCCCAGTTTGTCTCAGGTACTTCTTTTAAAAACGCTCTAAGACCTTAATGTGGCTTCCATGGGCGCTCCACGTTTCAGACCATATTCTCTTTTCAAGTCTCCTGAATGCTTGACTTGTTTGTTCAATGGTGTGTATGTGTGTGTATTGTCCTCCAGATTACTCTTCTTTTGCTCTCACTTCTTAGTGATGTTAGGTTTTTCTAATTTTTCCACACAATATAACCCTTTTTCTCTTAGTGGTTCTACTGCCTTACTTTGGTTGAACTCGATTATATATATATATATATATATAGCAAATTCGAAAAAGATAGAATAATTATTATTGCATATTATTAGGTCTCTCTCTCTCTCACACTATATATATATATATATATATATATATATATATATATATATATATACGGTAAGTATCACAATGATCGTTTTCATCTAAAATATTGATTTATCTTAACTCTGAAGAGCGTAGTTTTTCTTCGAAACTTTATCCCAGGAGAACTTTTTATTTTAAATTACTTGTGTATATATATATATATATATATATATATATATATATATATATATATATATATATACCACGCGTTGGGATTTTTGGGGATAAGAGGGGCGATAAATTAAATTACCTTATCAGATCCGACGACCAGAAACTGGAAAGTGTTTGTTAAAAGAGAGAAGTTTTCCCTAGAAGAAGAACGTACCTGCACTTTGTCAGAAGTATCAAAGTTCTTTATTGACGAAAAAAAAAAAAGATTTATTAATGGGCATTTTGTTTCCTTCTTTTGAAACAGAACCTCAGATCTTCTTCGCCCACACACTCATTTGATACCGCTTAGCCGAACGTATAACGAGCATGATAATAATAGCTTAAGCCAAAAGTGTTTGAGTTTGCGACACGGCTTTATATTGGCTACAGATGTAGAATAGTGAGATTTATATTTAGATTGATGAAGTAAGACACAGAGAGTCACTAGACGAAAAAAGTGAAGCAATGCGAATGAGGAAGAGGAGGAGACGGGGGCGGTTATAAGGTGAGAATCACGGAAGGAGGGCAGTTATTTACAGGAACAGCACACGCTGATGATTCAGATATCTTGCTATTTTTTATTTTATGAGAACAGGGCGGGAGAAGTCTACAAGGAATTGGCTGGGTGGAAGAGCAATAGAAATAGATGTAAGTGTTCCTCTCCGGGGAACTCATAGAAAGGTAGAAATAGATAAGCGGGATAAGACGGAGAAGTAAAGGTGGTTTCCCAATTGTAATCTGTGGTAACAATTCTCCCGCCTTCTTTTACCGAGAATCTACAAATTGAGTATATTGCCTCTCCATATTAAGACTTCCAGTGGATACTTTCCTACATACGAACGACTTTTTGTTCTTTTTGTAACAGCATTAAATTAAGTAAAACTAATAAGTATGAATATAACAATATTAACCAAACTCAAAGATTAATAGAAATTTCCGGGAGTGACATTAATTAGAATCAGATTGCTCTCGCTCGTTAGATTGGAACAGAGGTAAAGACCGGAACAGATAGATAGAGGGATTGAGAGGAAAAGACTTAGATAGATAGGAAAAAACTGAGATAGGAAGATTTTTATTTTTTATATATATATATATATATATATAGAGACTGAAATACCGGTTCCCGTACGATAACCGAAGTTAAGCAACGTTGAGCTTGGTCAGTACCTAGATGGGTAACCGCTTGAGAATACCATGTATTGTAAGCTTGGTTGTTTGTGTGGCGTAACGGATAATGGCTCCGGCTTGTTAATCGGAGAGTCGTGTTCCAATTCCCACTGGCTTCGTTATTTTCACTAACACGTAAATACCCTTGGAATCTACCTTTTCTCTTTGTAAGACTTGTATCACTAAACCATTATTTTCTAAAAGAAATCTTCCAATCTAAAAACATTTTCTGGCTTTAAATAACTTGAAACGCGTTGACAAATCGTAGAAAATGAACCAATCGATTCTTCTTTTCCATTTTTTTCCTTTTACTTAATAGTTCATGTAGTTATTGTATTAGTTGGATTATCTCCCTTCTCCTTGAATATAAAAAATAAAAATACTGCGGTGTACGTATAAGCTCTAAAAGCAACAACAGAGATAGAAATGTCGTTATAATAAAGAAGATACCCGCTCAGATACTTTGTACGATAATGAAAAATATTTAATTTCAAAACTTCAGAGAAAAAATACAAGTAGATGAAGATATTAATGTAAATATTTTGGGAAATATTAACAAAATATTCAGACTGTTTTTTTACCATTAATGTTGTATTTCATTTGCAAATAACACATTCCTTAGGAAACAGGAAAAACGAATTCTACGCCATCTTTGATATGGCTATTCAGGCGGTCCACATGTGAAAAATATCTAAAACTCGTTCGAGAATTAAAAGAAATTCCCAACCATCATAGTTGTGGTTGTGTCAATAATCTTAGGCGGGTTCTGAAAAGTTAAAGACTCGATTAACTTTCCAAATATCGGAATATTGCTTTTTGGGAAATGGATCGAGTTGAGAAAATTTCAGCAACCCTCGTATTATTAGCACACTTGGAACAGCTCTCAAAACCTTAATGACAATTAAAGATATTACTTATTCAAAGAGTTTTTTTTTTTTTTTTTTAACATAGCAGGACTCTTTCTAGCAAGAAAATACAGAGGAGGATGCTGGGAATTTGAAGAGATTTCCCGTCGTTTGATTCCCAGTGACAAACACCGAGCATTTGGTGTGAAGATACAAATATATGAAATAATAATTACATATAGAAAAGGAGACGTTGAAAAATTATCGGTATGACTCACTTGTTCAAAATTAGGATTGTAATGTTTGGTCATTGAAAAACTGATTTTTTTTTTTTTTTTTTTTTTTTAGGAAATTTAAAAAGATTTTTCAGTGCCATCTCGTGATAAGTCTGCGCTGTTCAGAAAGAAAGTGCTGAAGCATATTTGGGGAGGAAGTGTCATTCACCGAGATCTGTGCAAATCATTTGGGTTTGATCATATGAACAGAGATGGTATAAACACGGTGAAGGGAAAAAAGTAATTTTTGTAATTCGGAATTCAAATAGATTAGCCAGCGAACCAATCAATCTGGATCTGGACATCGTAAAGCAGGAATCAAAGCGAAAACGATCGATCATAGAATAAATGGTTTGATTCGATTAGCTCACTCAGTGGAATCAAAAGTGCGAGAATTGGATTTGTTCATGTGACGTCAGCATAAACTAGAGGCCAGCACATAATAATTAAAAAGGAAAAGACTGATATACTCTGATTTAGACTGGCCATTCGATCCAAGTGGGAAGAACGGGTTTGATAGTCATGAGCAAGGTTTAGAAAGAAAAAAGAAAAAAAAAAAGATTTGCCTGTTTGTAGACCCTATCTATGCCAGTGGATTACAAAATAAAATTGACCCCCCCCAAAAAAAACCCCGGAAGAATTTACATTATTTATATTCAGAAATATAGCCCCCATCTTTGTTGTTATTACAACGTTTCGGCCGTTGTACCCTCCGGCCTTCCTCAGGTGTATATCAATCTTGGTAACCTACAGGGAATTTTTAACTGAACCCTTTATTTACTCAACGCTGGTGGACTGTTCTCGTTCCATCGCTCATGTTTAGGGATATCGTCTAGCTTTTATTTTTATTTAGTACTGTTCCCTTATTGTCACCATGGGATAATGGCCTAGTGGATAAAAGCGTTGGTTTGTGAATTTGGAGACATAGTGGTTTTGCGTTCAATCCGTGGAATGCGGTCAGCGGACACGGGTGAACAATAACTGAACAGTACTAAATAAAAATAAGCAGCGAAACGAGAACAGATTAACCCCCCCACCCCACGCCTGTAGATTAAATAATAGGTTCAGTTCAGAATTACCCAGATCGATATACACCTGAAGAAGGCTGGAAGGCACAACTGCCGAAACGTTGTGATAGCAACAACAAAGATAAGGACAATAGTCCGAATATAAATACTGTAAATAACGATAACTACTCATCCCAGAAATTCAGACAGAAAAACCAAAACCTTGCTCGAGAACAGTTAAGCTGTGAAAAAAAATTATGGTTCGAATAAAAATTGGAGTATTTAGAACTGTGCGAAAATATTTTGTCTTCAAAACATTAAAGTCAACTGAAATCAGAACAGGAGAAATTGAACATTCAAAGAACTGAGATACTCCTGAGAGTGTGTGTGCTGGTAAGAATACTGTGGAAGGTGCTGGGAATTTGAAATTTACTTTTCACTCTATTTCCGGTGACAACCATCAGATTAAAAAAAAAAAAAAAATCAGTTCACACCAAGCAAGACAATGACACCACTAAGACGCCAGGGTGAGTGAAAGAGAATGAAAAAGACTTTAGAAAGAACCGGAAACCCACTCCTAAACAGGAAACAAAGGACAAACCTCTACTGTTCAAAAGTCCGGAGAGGATCGTGAACCGGGGTATAAGAGAACCTACAGAGGAAAAAAAAAACTGTAAATACAATTTCAAAGTTTATGCGTGGATGTTAGAAATATAGAGTTGAAGTAGACTTTATAAGGGACCGGAAAGCCAATCCTAAACAGGAAACAAAGGATAAACCTCTACTCCTGATCAAAAGATCAAGGAGTGTGAACCGGACGATAGGCGAATCCATCTACTTCTATTTGATGTAAAGATACAGACATATGAAAGAATCTACAAATGGACGCTGAAAATTAATCAACCCGATTCATTTTCCAGAATTAGTATTCTGAAGTTTAGTCGGTACAGAATGAAATGGAAATTCGCGGAAAAGTTTAACCAGCCTGGTTCCCTGTGCGTCTGCGAGGATACAAACAATGGTGCTGAAGATTTGAGGAGTCACTTAATCAACAGCAAGAGCCAAAAAAGTTGAAGACGACGAAGGAATTAAAGAAATATCATGAGAGCATTAAAGGAAAATTATTCTGAATAAAATTGATTGACAGAAGAAAGCACAATTGAATGTTATTGGCTTTTCGGTAGACAGACTAAGAAAAACTGAATTGACTCGGTAATCGCAAACTAATTTCTGAAGTCCTGCTCCGCTACCCCCCCCCCAAAAAAAAAGGAATATAAAATGATGAAACGTTATGTAGACCGAGACATGTAATTAAGTCTGTTCCATTTTCCTCGACAATTTAGTAATTTTGAGCAGAATTGCTATTTCGCTAACTCACATTTCTGGTTCCATTGCTTGCTGAAGTCGTTTGCTTTTTATATTACTCATGGATCGAACGTCAACCTCTACGGTTAAATTAAATTTTCAAAACGATTGTTGTCGTAAAAACCTTTTCCTTATTCTTATGAATCTTCTTTTTCGTCTCATTCTTCTTCTGATTCTTCTTTTCCTTATTCTTATGAGTCTTACCATTATTCCTCTTATTGTAATTTCTTTGTGTAATACGAATCGCCCTCGAGTCTCAGCCAGAGACCTCACGTTTTCTTTTGCACTCGAAGATTTAAACAGATGAAGTGCCATACAATTAAAAAATGTAACTGTGTTCATTGCGTCGAGAGAAATCTACGCAAAAAGCGGGAGAAAACACATATGTATGATTTTTTGAAATTCGCATATTTTAGGGCTACCAGAAATTTGATCCACATATTTGCTACTTTTAATATCATTCTTCGTACCGCACTTACAACAGGTAAATGTTGTTTTCTTAAGATGTCAAAACAACACCAACAACAATAATAATTATAATAATACAATTTTTGCAATGATTTTGTTTTCCTATTTCGAAGGTTCTTTGCGTTTACTGACTTACTGGGGCTTAAATTTAGTCTTTTAGTTTTTTTTTATTTAATCTGTTTACACATTCTCGATGTACATGAAATGTAATCTTTACATATACGTACGCAGTTTAATGAAGATTAAAAAAATTAAACTGCTATAATGACATCACACAATCCCAAAAACGATGCTGGGGATGTCATCTACATATCCAAGCAAGTTTACCAACGATCTGTTGACTTACAGTCTCTTGGGGTTTCTTGTTGAAACTTGTAGGCCGCTCGTAAAACAAACAAGCAGATGATGATGATGATACTACTACTACTACTAATAATAATAATAATAATGATAATTATTCTTCTTTCGTCGACGCTGTTCATTCATCTTTTGGTTGGTTGCTTTTGTTTAGCGGCATATCAACATCTATATGGGTTATTTAATGCCGAAATCTAAATATTTTATACATAATTTTATGCTTTCAACTACAGATATTTTATGTATCATAAACATTTATTGTTGGTATTTTTACTATAAAAATGTATTTTTATATTTTTTTAGTGTTGCATTTATTGTCATTTTGCTATAAAAATGTATTGTTGGTCATTATAAAAATGTACTGTTGATTTTTGTTTGGGAGCGGTTCACTTTTGGTCATAACTGGGACACTAACAGGTGCTACCACCCCGGCACAGGGTGGAACTGGGAAGAAGAGCAGTTAAGAGGTGGTTCCTCAAAATCTCCAATATCCTGATTAAAGGCCTTGCTACAGGATGTAGTTCATCTTCATATCCAAGATACTCATCCATCTTTTCCTTCTCTTTTTTTTCTGTACATATGCTTCAAACTCTTCCATTCAGTGCTTTTTTACACTTTGATTTTCTTTTTCATTATTGCTTAATTGTCTTTCTCTTATTTTCTTCTTTTCAAGTTTTTCCGCCCCTTCTTAGTCTTCCATGTTGTTTTTCTTCCTCCATCTTGTGAATTTTACTGATAACGAGTAAGTTTGGTGCGATACAAATTCAAATTGTGGATATGAAGTAAAATGTCTGTATGTCTTGAAAATAAGCATTCGAAGCATGACAGCTTCCTACACGTTTAGAAATGCACAACTAAGTAAATTCTATGTACTGAGTTTCATCCCCTCAAAAGACTTCATCAGGATAATGTTCTTATTGATGGAATTATATATATTAATTAAATAGACACCCTTAAGGGCCTATTGATTATATTTTATATCCACAGGAAAGGGTTTTTTCTGGTTCCTCAGATCACATTTCCAAGCATAAAATATAATCAGTGGGCCCTTAAGATTGTCTGTTTTTTTTTTTTTCGTTTTTTTAAATTAAACTAATATTCGCTCTGTTTTTACATTGAGCTCTCTGGATTACATCCTCCTTAGGATTATCTGTACGAATTACCAAACATTTAATTACCTAACTAATATATATATATATATATATAATATATATATATATATATATATAGAGAGAGAGAGAGAGGGAGAAAGGAAATACGAGCGTAAACATTGGGACGCTAAATGATAATTTTAAAAAGTTTTTGGCGTCCGATGAGTCTAGGCTGAACAGCGTAACTGATATTCGGTTTTCCAACGTTTTAGTTTTTATCACTGAGGTTTTTTTTTTTTTTTTTTTTTTAACTAACTCACACTAGAAGAACAGAAGATTTGTTAAGAAAGGTGAAATGTTGTAGAAACCTGGACATAAATTTACCGATGAAAACTCAGAAACTTGTACACTTTCTATACATTTTCAGCTTAGTAAATAGTATTAAGCATTAAAAGTAATTACATAAGCAAAGCAGAGATAATTTTATTACTAGGCCACGCATAAACCCGTTGTTGTGTCTTTTAAAAGCAGTTCATAATTCAAAATGATGAAGTACATAATATAGATTTTATGATTAATTTCACATTTTAATTTATATCTAAAGACGGTAAAAGGTTTATTTTTCAACTGGGTTTTAGAGTTAACACATTATGGGAAATGTGGGGTAATAGCTTAAAACAGGTGTAGTCTTTTTCGAAATAAGTATATTTTTTTTATTGTATATATTTCTTGCACGTATTTATTTCAAAATGCGTAACGGCAGAAAACCTCAATGTATCTATTTTTATATTTAGCATCAAAACATTTGGTACATATAACCTCTCCACCTTTCAAGTTGTTGTTTATAAAATAATTCTAATGTAGCGAATTGTATAATTGCATGTTAGGTTGCTGCAAAAATAATGTCGTTTTCTCACATATGTTACTATGTGAGAAAACGACATTATTTTGCACCAACCTAATATGCTTATTTAAATTTATTGAACAGTTTATTTATGTAATCTTTTTGTAATAAACGGACAAAAATATAGAAATCGGATCATTTTTATAAAGATGTCACAAGTATCAGGTTGGTGCAAAAATAATGTCGTTTTCTCACATATGTTACTATGTGAGAAAACGACATTATTTTTGCACCAACCTAATATGATCGTGTTGGATTTAAAACGAATGGATGCACATTCACTTTTGGGATAGCTTTATCGCCTCTGGAAAACTTAGATGATTTTTTTTTTCATGTACTTGTAAAATCCCTTCTTTTGTATCCTCATCATGTAAATAGGTTTCTTGGGTAGATAATTCAAAAGGTAATATTATTTTATTTTTTTTTTTTAACGTTATTCATTTTTACGATAAGCTTCTTAGATGAAAAAGTGTTTATCAGTTACATCTAAAGAGTGATTTCACCTGCTGTGGGAAATCAACGATAGGAGAGGGCAGCTATATCTTTTAATCAGACCGAAAGGAAGAAGAAGATTATGATGATAATGGCGAACTACACCAAGAATAGGCCTGACCTAATAAAAATGCGAAGCTACGGTGATCTACACGCATAATCCCAAAGGATAGACATATATTAGGTTGGTGCCAAAATAATGTCGTTTTCTCACATAGTAACATATGTGAGAAAACGACATTATTTTTGCACCAACCTAATAGAAGAACTTCCTAACGTCTTTTGTATATGCCTTGTTCCTTCACGTGAAATTCTAACTGATACTCCGAATTTAGATTCATTCAGAAACATAATAAAAATAATGTCCAGAATCCGTAACAGCGTATAGTTCTTTTTTTCTATGTGCCATGTATCTTCATCAGGTGGGCGATCATGGTTCTCCACAACTTCCTATCCATTGTAGCTCTTAGAAATTTTCTCTTTTTGATATCTCCCCATAATCCCTGTCCTGCCAAATATTTACATAAGCTCGTTAGGTTGGTTATTCGCTGTTTTCCGCTGTCTCTCGTGCCTCCATTATGCCCCGTGAGTGTTAAATTCTCCAAGCACTCTTTCCTCATTAATGCCTAAGAAATTTCAATTGTCTCTTTCTGATTCTAAATATAAGTGTCCTTTTTGTTTCCATTTTCTCTAAAACTGTATCATTTTCACATGTTCAGTCCATGCTATTCTCAACATCTTTCTGTAGAACCACCTTTCTGTGTAAATTTTTGAAGATCAAAGTTGACTAGAAAGCAAGAAGCCTGAAGAGATTTCCACAAGCGAGAGGTGCGAGAGAAGAAACTGTTAGCGTAGAACTTTTTGTTACATCTAGCCATTTCAACAATAAAATGAAACTTTGCTGCCAATATAGTCCTGCGCTTAAATTCGTAAAGACTAGGTACCAAAGAGGAAGGCTCACTAGAACAGATACCATGAAAAAGGAGCTACTTTAGAAAGTAGGGGTTGAAGCCGAGATGCCAGGTCAGGACCGATAACATTGCAATTGTATGATTAATTATTATCATTATTCCACAAGTTTCTCGGACGAATATTCTCAATCTTGGTGTTTATGTCTTGATATTTTATCCAGTGTAGCGTTTGACCTCCCCCCGAGATGCCAGGTCAGGACCGATAACATTGCAATTGTATGATTAATTATTATCATTATTCCACAAGTTTCTCGGACGAATATTCTCAATCTTGGTGTTTATGTCTTGATATTTTATCCAGTGTAGCGTTTGACCTCCCCCCGAGATGCCAGGTCAGGACCGATAACATTGCAATTGTATGATTAATTATTATCATTATTCCACAAGTTTCTCGGACGAATATTCTCAATCTTGGTGTTTATGTCTTGATATTTTATCCAGTGTAGCGTTTGACCTTCCCCCCGTGTTGTTTGAAATTCAGAGATATTCGCGCCCTTATTGGTTTTATAACGTGTGGTTGTTTAGAAAATACTAAGGCGATCTGTTTTTGAGAAGCGTCAAGAAGTCTTTTAGATGCACATTATGATAAAAAGTCAATTTAAATATAAAACAAAACTACGCAGAGATAAATCTATTTGGTTTGTGGAAACAAATGTGTTTCATAGAAGTTAATTTTGATGCAAACATTCATTTTAGTCGGCTAAACAGTGAAATTCGTTTTGTGTTCTTTCCCTTTGTGTAAAATCAATCACATCTTCATCTACCGCAAGTAAAGTTGGTTCTGTGTGTCGTGCCAGAAAGTTTTTTTCTCGTCTGAGTCCATTCTTCAAATCTATAAATCAACCATCCGTCCTTGCACGGAATATTGCTGTCTGGTGCTCTCGCTGTACATTTTGAGGTCCTCGACAAAATCCAGAAAAGAATATGCAAGATGATAGGTCCTGATATGGAATCTAGTCTACAATCGCTATCCCACAGACGTGCCGTGGCCTCCCTATGTCTCTTCTACGGCATCTGTTCCGACGAGCTACTTTCTCTGGTTCCCGGACGGCATGAATTTAAACGTACTACCAGGCTGTCATCTCGGCCCCACCCTTTCACTGTCAAAATGGTTAAATGTAACCGTCTCTTCTACTCCAAAAGCTTCTTCTCCCGCACTTTCCGTTTGTGGAACTCCCTTTCCCCTAACTTGCTTCCCCGATGAATATAATCTTCAAGTATTCGAGTGTAATGTCAATCGACATCTGACACCCTGAATTTGTTCCGCGTCCTTCTCTGTATCCTTTCCTTAAACATGCCTCTTTACACTTGTTCTCAATCCTCTGTAACCCCCTTGCGGGCTAGTGACACTCCCGCCTTGCTTGGGGTGAACTGCTTTAAAAAAATGTTAATTATTCAATTATTCTTTTGGACTTGCTTTCACATCCTCCTTCACTAAAACACGGCTTCGACGGGTTTATTTTACAGATTTCCCCAAACTAAAACTGTGGAAAAAAAAAAAAAAAAAAAAAAAAAAAAATAAGCATTATGATTCGGATGCTTGCTCAAAAGAATTGTCGAATAGTATCAGGTGTTCTGTCAATTCTAAAAGTGATTTACAGAAAACGCTTTTCTTTTTATAAGACAATATATAGCGGGGTTAAAATAATTCTCTTACTCGAATGGTGTTCATATTTCACAAACTTCATTGCAATTCACAAGGCGTAGGTTCTACTTTAACTATTACCTGTAATACGCACGTAGAGATGGGCGTGGTGACTTAGGTAAAGGAACGGTAAACATCTGTAATCGTTTTTTAATCTTGATTTCCTGTCCAGATTCAAGTTAACTGTGTCATGCGCGACGTTTCGATCCCAGCAAAGGCACGTATTTAAAAGAAAAAAGGAAGCTCCACGTTTTGGAATTTTGAGATCGAGGTCAGCTGATTATGGTCATTTCATTTCCTGTTTTTATTCTTATTTTTTTTTTGAATGATGGGGAAAGATTTTATTTTTTATTTTTATTTATTTATTATTATTTTTTGTAACTGCTACAGATCTCGTAGCAGGAAATGATTTAATTAAAATGTTAAACGTGTCTAAAGTAATAAACTTAACGATTCATGAAAGTTGATACTTTTCGATGCTGACAGTTCCTATGTATGAGTTTGGCAAAGGGAGGCTTATCTCTTCTTAACGTGCTTGTAAATATTGTCTTGTTCCTTCTTAGATTCTTATTCTGTTCAGTTGGATCCATTGGGAAAGATCATATAGCATCTAATAATAGATACGAATACATTAAGGCAAAAAAAACAAAACAAAAAACAAATGATTGTCACAAGCATTTGGAAAGAGAATATAAAAACGCAACAGGAGAAAACCGTAAATGAAGGTCCCAAGGGAAAAGTAGGTATGAAAACATTAGAAGAAATCTAGCCAATTTTCTATAGTTCATGTAACTGCACAGATTTTATTATGAATGCTTACCAACACAATTTCGCACCATTAAGCAAACGTAGGTATGTAAGCAAATATATGGATATAGATCCGACAGTATGAAGAAAAATATACGGAAAAAAACAAACAAAAATCCTTATATGCAATTATGCTGTTTTAATGTTAATATAATGTCAGCGTCGGACGTTTCGGTCTAACAAACCATCTTCAGGACATATTCATAAAATATAATTAACATTATAAATTCAACATGACAAAGACGATGGACAAAACTTATCCAAACAGATAATTGAAAGTTTTATATGACCAGCGTTCCGCCCAAACATGGTCACGTTGTCGTCACGTGGGCGACGCTGTGAAAACGTATTCCTAAAATTTGAGTATTATGAATACGTTTTCACAGCGTCGCCCACGTGACGACAACGTGACCATGTTTAAACGGAACGCTGATCTTATAAAACGTTCAGTTATCTGTTTGGATAAGTCTTGTTCTTATGTCCATCGTCTTTGTCATGTTGAATTGATAATGTAATTATATTTTATGAATATGTCCTGAAGATGGTTTATTAGACCGAAACGCCTGACGTTGACATTATATTAACATTAAAACGGCATAATTGCATATAAGGATTTTTGTTTGTTTTTTTTCCGTATATTTTTCTTCAAACGTAGGTATATAAATTTCATAATCATGCATAAGAAGCTAAACGTGAAGAAGAGATAAACAATGCATTCACTTTAACTTTTCTTAGACTGACACAATCTGTTTACAATACATGCTCTAATATAATGATAATATTAACCGTTTCATAATAAAGTAACATTTAGTATTCATTGATCGAGCAGAGCCTGTATTACTCACGGTTGAAATTTATAAAATCTTTCTATTAGAACATTTTTCCAGGAAAATAGGTTTATTAAGTCCACTAACTGTTAGCACACTTTCTACTATTCATGGCGGCTTCCGTTCTAACTTTTTGTTTGAGGCAGTATGGAAATGTCAATATCTTGATTATGTTATTTTTTTTTCGATCTACATGCGATATCCGATTTAGTATTTTGTTGCTGTTGAAAATTCTCAAGTGATTTGGTTTCTGTCATTTCGTACAGTTCTTTATTGTTTGTGATTCTGTAGCACCACTATCCTAGTTTCGAAGAAGGATGGTCCTCGCTATGATCTACAGGCTTCATTCACTGGAAAACATTTTTAAGAATTGATCTGAGAAAGCGGTTGTATTCTTATGACAGTTTAGCTATTTCTGAACTAGTTTGGCGCCATAAATGACATCCTTATGGAAAGTACTCAGAGGAACTATATTCCTTATTTCCACCACTTCTAACCTTCACGGCTAGGACCCGCCATGCCACACACATTGTAGCGAACCACTCTCATTCCCCTCGTACTCCATTTATGACAATTAAGTTCCACTCGAGCAGCTTCTTCTCGCGAACCACTTCCAAGAGGATGTTTCCCCTATCACTGCAGTCTTGACCTGTTCAAGTCTAGGGTTGATCATTATCTTCGCCACCTATCCGCATAAACTGGGCCTCTTACTCGATAATCCTTTACATTGAGTGGCTTCCCGACCTTGTACAGGGTAAACCTCACTGTTAAAAAAAAGACCCCCAACAACGGCATAGTCAGTACAGTCTCGACTTCAATCGTTTTGGCAAAATTCCAAGTGTATGGGCACGATTCTAACCTTCATATTCAATATCTTTCTCAGCTCCTTCATAAGGACTTGATATATCTCTAATTTAACACTTTCTTTCATATTTATTCTGTGGTCACGATGATCTCTTAAATATATTGTTTTAAAAATTATCTCACCTTTCTTCATTCACATCCTTTTGATTTTTTTTTTCGCCACCTATTTGTTAATTTCATGCGTTGTATTTCGGACGCCGAGCCTCGTTTTAAGTTATCCTATTATTTTACAGCTGCGTAGATCTTTGCGGAAGGAATTTTTTTTTTTACACCTTTCTCATCACGTAGATTGAGGCTGATGGCTCCCGTTGTAGACATTCTGTAGCAAGTAGGCGATCTACCCACGGCCGATGATTCATTTTCTGAGAGTTTTACGAAAATGAGATCGTCGCCACACACACACACACACACATATCTATCTATCTATCTATCTATCTATCTATCTATATATATATATATATATATATATATATTACTTAAACGTTATTTTAGTTAAATCGTCATGAAAAATCGTCATTAGATCTGACGTGCCTTGACCTCTCGGCTACAGAGTGCATCGATGACCAAGGTGAATAGCGCCTTTGATCCGAGATTTTTCTCTGGCTCTTGAAATAGAGATCACACACACACACATTATATATATATATATATATATATATTTATGAATAAAAATGACAAAAGGAAAACTGGTAATTCCTGACGCGTTTCGTCCAATGTGGACTTTATCAAAGCAAAATACGAAAATGAAATTAAATGAACAAAGTAACTAATAAAAACAAAAACAGAATGTACCTAGCAACTGGAATGTAGAGAAACGCTATTTTTATATTTTTAACATTCTGTTTTTGTTTTTATTAGTTACTTTGTTCATTTAATTTCATTTTCGTATTTTGCTTTGATAAAGTCCACATTGGACGAAACGTGTCAGGAATTACCAGTTTTCCTATTGTCATTTTTATTCATAAATATATATATATGTATAAATAATAGTGGTTAATATACACATACATATGAAATCATATATCTAAACTATATAAATATATATACATACATATATATATATGTATAAAAAATAATTTCAAGAGGATAGAATCCAGGTAGAACTCAATGTCCAGGACAGAGTAAGGATATAATAAAAAGGCTTAAACACTAATAATTTTCTTTCCCTCTCTCATCTTCTGATCTTTAAGATTATATTGTCTATTGTGTTTGTGTATGTCATCACAAATTGTATACTCTTTTCCGGTGTATCTTTAATGTATTAGACATCCGAGAATATTCATATTTCTCTCACTTAAACCAACTTTGACTCCCCTCTTTGAAACTTTTCTCTGTTAAATTTTAACCCCACCCCCCTTCATCTTTAGACGTTCCTGCTCTTCTCTTGTCTGTTACCCCTCACTGTAGCTTTCATTTACTCTAACATTCGTCCCACACTCTCATACATACACTCTCACTAAATTTTATTTTTTATTCCCGGAGTTGTTTTTTTCTGTTTTCTTTTTGAATTTTTAGGTCTGATGAATTGGATCCTATTTACGATTCCAATGGAATAAATTATGGCCATGTAATATTAGTGTTTAAGCCATTTTATTATATAATTCTTGAGTTTCATTGTATAAGGAAGAACCTCTTCATCAAAAGAAATGTGCAATGATATCGGTCCCGACCTGCCATCTCGGTTTCAATATCTTTTCTATAAATATTTTCAAGGCATTTTTTTCTGATCAGCTTTTCCTCTTAGGTACCTCGACTTCGTGAATTTAAACCTAGTACAAGATTGTCAGTTAGGTCTCATCATTTTACTATTAAAATTGCTAAACGTAAGTTCTTTTTTTTTTAAATGTTTCTTCTCTTGTACTTCTCGCCTGTAAAACGATCTGCCTTCTTCTCACTCGCCTGTCAACTACAATCTACAAAAGTTTAAATGCAATCTTCATCTTCTTTCTCCTTGAATAAATTTTATTGTCCTCAGTAAAGTTTTATCAGATTTCTTCGCTCTTTTGTCTTTCATTCTTAGTAGTCCATTATCTTTTAGTAGCTTTATCGCTTTGCTTGGGTGCGAAATGATTAAAAAAAAAAAAGAATTCTAGAGTCTTAGTTCAGAAAGTTAACAACAAAATATGTCAGATATTTCCACAAAAGAAGCATTTATAATTGTTATTAAATGAGTATTTTTGTTACTGATTCATTTTTAATATGAAAAAAAAATCACTTTTAAGAAATTTATGACTAAATAAATTCTGGTTATTATTAGAAATTAGAAAAATCAATGACCTTAATCAAAACGGGTCTAATTAACTTTCCTCAATCAGCTAACAATATTTCTCTGATCTCCAATTATTATTATTTTTTACAATGTGCTGGACTTATAGGTTGTAAGTAACTTTAAAGTTTCACATGAATAAATGTTATTTAGAAAAAACGTGAAGGGTAGTTGAAGGAAAAAGGTGGGGGCAATTCAAAATTCTCCTCTGATGAAACCAGAAATAAATGAAAAAACAAAACAAAAAGAAAACTAAACAAAAACGTAATGAACACATTTCCTGTTCCTGTAAAGATGAAAATAAAGGAGATTTTTGTATCCGTTCACGTGAAATAGGTTAAAATAGATTTTTCTTTCTTTCTTTTTCTTTCTCCTCCCACCTACTAGAGTAATGACTCTATTCTCTCATGACGTCAGAGGCGGATGTTCCGCTCTTACAAGCCAAAAACTTCCTACTAGCAGAATCCCTTTCTGTTATCAACAAGCGGATTGGGACTCGTTTCGTGATTTCCTTCGTGACGTCCCTTGGAATTATTTTTTTAATCACCCTGCTCAAAAATGCGCGTCTGAGGTCTCCTCCTGGGTGAAAGCCGGCATCGATTCTTTCATCCCAGCAAGGAAATAACCAAGTTAAATTGCGTTCATCTCCTTGGTTCTCGTCTGCATACACGGCCGCTATAGCCCATATGATTCCCTTCTGGCTGTACCAGAGCGACACATCTGATTGCAACAGGCATCTCTTTGTCTTTGCTCGTAATGAGTGCAAGCGTGTCCTCAAAGAAACGAAGTTACTGTCTGTTGATAGAATGAAGTTCGGTTCTAGAGATTATTGGTGGCTCTACAAGAGTGTGCTGAACAACAACAAATCCACAATACCTCCTCTATTTAATCAATTCAAAGTTTTGACATCTACAGCAGATAAGATTCCCGTTTTTAGAAAACTCTGGTGAACCTTCTGATTCCTCTATCTCCCTATTAGTCTCCTACTACTTTTCGGCAAAGTATTCGAGGCTTTAATCAATGCTGAAGTGGTTAAGCATATTATCTCTCACAACCTACTCTCTGACAAACAATATGTCTTCCGTTTTGTCAGGTATTCCGCTGATGTGCTAATGACCACCAGTGAATATGTATATCAAGCTCTTGATAATAACAACGAAGCTCGAGCTGTGGTTCTAGATATCTCGAAGGCGTTTGACAGTGTTTGGCACGCTGGTCTTCTACGTAAGCCTCTGGACGAGGTTTCCTATCAAATCGTGAAATGAAGGACGTTTTGTACGGCTCGCCTTTAGATCCTTTCACACGAACGCGGCTGTCCCCCAAAGCTTTATCCTAGATCCTACGCTGTTTCTGATCTTCATCAATGATCTTCCTTCTTTCATTTCCCAAGTAGGCATTTATGCAGATGGCACTAGCATTTACTTTTGTCTCAATAGCAAATTGTTCATATCTAATAAAGTTAACCTGGCAGCTGCTCTTGAAAAGGACCTCCAATCAGTAGTTAACCGGGGAAGGAAATGGCTCGTAAATTTCAATGACTCTAAAATGAAACTGCTTTCATTTAACCACAATAGAGAAATTTTCCTGCTCGCCATCAGCAGGCTGATGCTAGACTCCTAGAGAGCAACACACTGCGCCTTCATGGTCTCACGTTTTCAACTGACTTGAAGTGGAACGATTATATCGAATCAATAGCTGCATATACTGCAAAGAAAAGTTGGGTCAATGTGTCATGGCAGAAGGTTTTTCTCGTCAGAGATAATCTTGCACATTTATAAATCTACTATTCGTCCGTGCATTGAATACTGTTGCCATATCTGGTCTGATGCTACTGCTATTCATCTTAAGGTTCTTGACAAAATCCAAAATAGGATCCGCAATGTAATCGACCCTGAGTTAGTATCTCGACTTCAATCATTTTCTCACCGACGTGACGTGGCTTCCCTCTGTCTTTTCTACAAATATTTTCATGACAACTGCTCTGACGAGCTTTTATCTCTGGTGCCCCGACTAAGTGAATTTAAGCGTGCTACTAGATTGGCATCTAGATCCCAACAGTTTGCTCTTGAAATAGTTAAATGTAACCACCACTTCTACTCTAACAGTTTCTTTTCTCGTACTTCCCGCCTGCGATATTCAGTCCTGTTTACTTGGTCCTCTGCAATCTCAAGAAATTTAAATGGAACGTCAATCGCCTTCTTCTATTTTCTTGAATCCTAATCATCTTTTATCCTTTCTTCAATCACCTCTATACCCAGTCTTTTCTCTCACTTTCTGTAACCCCCTGCCTACTAGAGGCATTTCCGCCTTGCTTGGGGTGAAATGGTTAAAAAAAAGCCGCAAGGGGTTACTGGGAGTGAAAAAAAATGAGATGACTTAGGAGAATGAACCGGGATCAAATTCTAATCAAGAATCAAGGAATAAACCTCTATTCCTGTTCGAACTACGGGGAAGGCATGCGAACTAGGCACTATTGTATGTTCTTTTTTGTTTAGTTTATCTACAAGATCAGGTTAATCAGTACCGAAAGGAAATATTAATAGAAGATGATCAATATATCGGAAGTATGTTGATTTTTTTTTTTTTTTTTTTTTTTTTTTTTTTTTAGGTAAAATATTTAGGAAAAGACCAGATTTGAGAGATTTGAAAAAAATACATGCCATCACTTCACTTAGTGGTAATACCATTGGTAATCCAATTTTTGTTTATAAAAATTATTGTTAAATGCCAAATAGTATAGATTGGTGATGAGATGGCAGATTTTTATTATTTGAAAAAAGAATCTAAATAAAATCAGCTTGATTATATACCTGAAAACACATATAAAAAAACAAATTAAATTTAAAATTCCTATCGTCTCTCGTTCGTGTAAACATAATCAGATGAAATCCTAAAGGAGGAAAGACGTCACGTAAACTTTTCCGCTTTGTGTATAATATGGACTGTGTGCAAAAAAAAAAAAAAAAAAAAAAAAATGGCATCGACGAAAGGATTTTCAGCTTCTCGCCGAGGCTCTTGGGTTCGTAGAAATATCACTGGGAAAGGGCACGAATCCATCTTATTCTTGCCTGCTCCAATTAGGCGTTAATAAACCACAGGGTAGCGTCGAACTCTCTAGCCTAGGTTGACAACCAATTTTGGAGAAGGACAACGCTAAATTTAAAACCGTTTGGACTAGTAAAGCCATCCATAAAACCTACCTGCTACTGAAACTAGCGCATCACCACCTAGCGTGACGAGGCTATCGTCCTATGCGCCACACGCATGCGCATATATCTATTTTAATTAATTAATGGATTCTTTGATCCGACATAATTTCTTATTATATAAATGTTATATTCAGTGTGAACTCTTGTTTGAGTAGATATTAAAATAAAAAAAATAAAAAATGAACCTCCCAACAGGAATCGAACATTTAGAGTCACATTTTCTATAGTAAGACTTTCGATTTCTAGCCTGCTAGATATTAATTTCCTTTTTTTTAAAGGATGTTATTCAAACACGTGTGTCTACATAATATAACGTTTATAGTAATACAAACGCACACGCGCGCACACACACACATACATACATACATACATACATATATATATATATATAAATAATGTATGTATATATAGAGTGTAACAGCATAATTGTCCATTCCACAAAATATTTAATATCTAAAAAAACACTAAACTAATTGAGTTTCTTTCTACCGGTTTTTTTTTTTTTTTTTTTTTTAGATAAGACGTTTAGCCATCTTGGCAACATTTGTGGTAATAATCACTGAAAAACCATTTGAGTCATTGATCTAGAAAGAGAACAGGTTAAAATCGTTTTGTGTCAGCCACCCTATGTCTTCCCAGCTGAGCAATGGTGAAACGAAAAAGGTCATTCAAGACTTCAGTAATGGTACTAACATTCATACACTGGCTTCCATCTTCAAAGTCCATTCAAGAACCATCAAGAGAACGGTGAATAAGTTTTAAAAAAAGGAAACAGTAGAGGGGAAAACTGGATCAGGAGGTCACAACAGCAAGAGGGATCATCATTTCAAATTAGAGCTAAATACATTCTTATTGTTCAAAGTAGAGTTCAATAGTGTTATAAAATCCTCGGAGAATTCCAGTAAGATATCTTTAATCATTTCTAAGATGCAACTGTTCAAAGCTTCATCTAACAATTGGACAATTTTGCTTTTACACGATTTGGACCATTTTGCTGTTACACCCGGTATGAAATATTAACTTCTAATTTTATGCGTTTGACTTGTCATCTTTCTAGTTTAGCGTTGAATGAAACAAATCTAGGAATGGAGGGGAATGTTTGCAAACAAGTCTAATTGGAGTTTAAATCTATCATGAGCCAGGTTTTCGGTATCAGATCTAATGATAGAAATTGCGCTTTTATTGGCATTGTATAAACATGTCTGTCCACAATTGTTGACTGATAAACGCTTAAAAAATTCATTTCGCTTTTTCTCTTGTTATAATCACTTTTATTCAATAAAAAGCTTATTTTCCCACTGAACATTTGTTTCGCCTACATAAGCGACCTCATATCGTAGGCCGCAGTGCGAACACGCGAATCACGCAGTTGAATATTAAAAGTTATTTATTTATTTTTACTAATGTTCGCCCAATACAAGGTCCAATAGCCACTCAAGGTAGAGGGTTACTGTGTGGTGTTGTATTAGCGTAAGAAAGGGCAATATGTGAAGTTCTTGATGTAGGCTTCTGTGTTGAGTCTGAGATGACTGGAGGCATAATATTGCCATCAGTAGTGATCACTCCAAACACCTTCGTAATCACCATTAGGCTCATCCAACACTTTCCAAAACATCAAAATACTCTGAAATATTTGTGTTGGAGCTGACAGCATGAATATCAAGCAGCACAGCATGCCATTCCCAAATTTCTGGCGGAGTGAATTGCACCATGCGCAAAATTAAAAATATAAAATGGCGACAATTTACCCATCGCACCCTGTTTAGTCTGATGCATCTCTTTATAGTCTTATTAAAATTATTATTATAGTTTAGTGACCTTAACTTGTGACTATGTGGGTCATTTTTCTTTACTAATGTTCACCCAATACAATGCCCAAGAGCCACTCAAGGTAGAGGGCTACGGTGTGGTGTTGAAGCAAATTTCTTGGGGCTATGCAGGAAAGACAACAGTTAACTCTAGATTTGAAGAGGTCAAGATTTAATTAGTGAATAACATTTCAGTCTTCAGTCAGAGACATTGGAAGTAGACTTTAGATTTATTCTGATTAAAAAGTAATGTGTAAGAGTCTCACGTGATAACATGACCTCCTGACAAGCTGGATGAGCTGAACACTTCAGGGAAAGAATGGCTTCTCTTAAAGCCACATCTTATTTATTTTCATACACTGAATATATGTACCGTATTATTTTTACTAGAAGAAGGAAGGAAATTAGCAAATGAAAAGAGGTAGTTTGAATAATCAAATAGAACTTTGGTCAACTAGAGATATTTAGAATTGAATCTCTGTTGGTGTAACAATGACGTCATATTGGTCAGTTAGTTATGTGCCATGCGTGATTCCCGATTAGGCGATCATTTATCTTTTGATAAATGACAGACGAGGCAGATTTTTCCCGCAGTATGTTGCCATTTATCAGTTGTCATCCAAGGCTATAGAACCCGGTCTGTCCTGCTATTTTCCCACAGAAGAGGATTCATACCTTTCCCAAGGGTATTAGCACGTAAGTGAATGTAATGGATTCGACTGGAATTCGAACTCGGCTCTCCGATTCCTCAACCCGAGCCGTTATCCATTACTCCACCATTCCAAATATTATCAAAGCTAGAAACAAAACTTTTAACTTAGTGTTTTCGATAGTTAATCCAATCCAAGAAGAACTTATCAGTCGATGTCAATGTATATGTTAAAATATTGTTTAAAGCAAAAAGAACTCTGGAACATCTCTGTGAAAATGCTTAAAAAATTAATGTTTCTTTTCTTTCTAGTAAATTGCAACACATACTGTAACATAAATTCTTGATGTGTATTTATATTTTTCTTGGTGTTATAAATAATAGCTAACTGTAGACTTGAAGAGGTCAAGATTTAATTAGTGAATAACATTTCAGAATTTAGTCGAAGACGTTATAAATATAGTGTGGAAGTAAACTTTGGAAGGAACCGGAAAGCCAATCCTAAACAGGAAACAAGGGATAAAACTCTATTCCTGTTCAAAAGGTTTGGGGAGGTGCGTGAACCGAACGATAGGCGAACCTTTCTACTCCTATTAAAATATATATTATAAACACACAGGTCTCTGGTTGCAATTCCATAAAATGAAGATGTGAGAAGTGGGATTTGTGGTTTCCCAACCGTGGGCCCTATTGACGGATTCCCAACCATGGGGACGTGGGCTCGGCATTTTGTGAGACGGGTGGCAGTCTACATATGTATATTATTTCATGTATATAAAGGAATGCCAGGTATTGGAGGACACACCTCAAGCGGGCCTTAAATAATTGGAAGATGATCTAATGTAATACGACGTGAAACGCGCCAAATGTTAACATTGTTTGGTACAGAAGCCAAAAAAAAGTTGAGTAAATATCAAGATAACGAAAAAAAAAAAAAAAGAAATATTTTAAAAAGAAGGATGATGAAAATGAAGTAAAGAATTTTCGACACGACACAATTTCCTATTAACTATTCTCTGCATTTGGCATTATGGCAGAACGTGTTTAGCTTAAAAAAGTGATTACGACATTTTAGAGAAAGAAGAAAAGCGAAGCAAAGAAATTTGAAGAAGACAAAAGAAGTTTGAAGAGGAAAAAGAAGACAAGAAGAAAGTAAATAAGAAACTTGAAGAAGAAAATAAGGTTGAGAGGGCTGAAGATGTTGAAGGAGGGAGAAGTTGAAAAATGTAGGAAATAATGCCTATTAATTTATGCATGGAATGAAGAGCTAAGTTTTGATTTCCTGAAGAGACAGGAAAAAGGATCCAGCCATTCGAGAACGAATGCTTGAGAAAGCTCCTTCGCATCTCCGCCCTATCTGGAAGCACAAAACCAATGACTGTGTGTGGAGCAAGGTCAAAAGTCTCGTAGGCCAACAGGAATCTCTTCTCGCCACAATTAAGGGTCGGGAGGTTTGGCCACGTCACATGGCATAACAGCATCTGGAAATCATCATGAAAATCACTGTTGAAGGCAGATGCGAGCAGGGACGGCAACGCAAAAGCTAGTCAGTTGGCATCAAAAAGTGGACAATGCCAGAGCTCCTGAGGGCCATCGCCAACAGATCGTCTTGGAGGAGGTTTCTTTTACTCTTAGGTCTTCCCGACGATTGAAGTAGTCAGGGGACCGATGATGATGAAGTACTAAAAAAATTACAGATAGCAGTGTACTGGTTGGTTTCGTTTTCACCCTCTAGTAGCAATCGACTCAATCGGATGAATATGTGTGACGTAATAAGTAAAGAGTTAGAGTAGCTATGACAGCTGCAGGATGCACACAGGATTTATCACTGCTTTCAGAATGATTGTTGGTCGTTAGAAATATTAGGACACTATCTCTTATTTGGTAAATGCTCTAACTTTATTCTCTTGTGAAAGTTCAGTAATATTTAAATTGGTATGTGTATGGTTATACATTTTTTTTTTTTTACAATGTTTTTCACATAAATTTTCCTTCTTCAACTGAATAAGAAATATCACTTTTTAAAAGACATCATTATTTTTTAGGAAAATTTCGGGAATTCCTGATAAAACAAAAACATGATAAAATTCAAAGAAAAAGTCTGTAATGTAATCAAACCTGACTTGACGTCTAGACAAATCTCACCGACGTGACGTGGCTTCCCTCAGTCTTTTCTACAAATATTTCCATGTCAATTGTTCTGATGAACTTTTCTCTTTAGTGCCTCGACTCCATGAATTTATTCGTGATACTAGATTGGCAATTAGGTCTCACTGTTTTACTGTTGAACAAGTTACATGCAACCATCAGTTCTTTTCTAATAGTTTCTTTCCTCACACTTTTCGTCTGTGGAACTCCCTTCCGATTTTTACTCCCCTGCTATGTACAATCTTCAAAAATTTAAAAGCAGTGTCAATCGACATCTTCTGTCTTCCTGAATCCTGTTCCTTTATTGTTCTTTTCTTTACTTCTCACATTAGTCTTCTCATTCTCTTTCAGTGACCGAGTGGCATTATTTCCTGGCTTGGGATGAACTAACTAATATATGTGTGTGTAAATAACCTGTTTTGGTGAGGAAAATAGACAATGAAAGAAAAAAGTGATCAGTGTTTCATGACTGGGCATATATATCATTCCCCCAAAGTTACCGCTTTCGGTCGGCCACGACTTCATGCAAATGGTTATATACAATCTTAAGGCGGCCAACACTGTTTGCTGTTTATACCCATCAGGGCGAACCCAAAATGAAAAATTTTGGCTTTTTGGAAATAAAATATATGTGTGTGTTATTTTAATTACGGCATACAAAAGATATTGAAATAATGCATTCGAATTCGATTAAAAAGAGAAAGTAACTCTCAATCTACGGTCAAAGAATTGCCAACCGACCATTTCTAGGGAATAAATCGTACTTAGTGATAGTAGTATTTATTTGCTTTCCCATAATGTCTTTGTTATACGACTACCAAGAGGATGCTTCCTCGATCGCCGCAATCTGTTCAAATCAGAGTTAACTGTTAACGTACCACTTACCGCTTACTATGTAACCCTCTACCTCGAATGACTTTTGGGCCTTGTATCAGAAGAACATTATTGTAAAAGAAAAGGTAAATACGACACAAAATTAGCTTTACTGTATCGTGCAAAGGCAAAATTTACCCAGTCTCCGACCTAGAACTTAATTATTTTCCCAATGCGTTCAGGTGCGTATCTCCCAATGTATGTTCACGCGAATACAACTTACATTATAATCCTGAACAATCACATTTCTATCTATCTATCTATCTATCTATCTATCTATCTATCCAAAGTAAACCAAGTTAACGGCATAGCACCAAAAACAACTAATGTCAATACTAAGTTTGCCAAAGGAAACAACATGAAACAGGAAAGAAAGAGAAAAACCATGAAAAGAGAGCAAGAGAAAAGAAACACATACCTACAAAACAGATAAATCGCTAAATGGCTCTAGACTTTAAATTGAAATCGAACTGTAAGGCAGCCAAATACCAAAAAGCACTTAGAAACTCCAATTCAAATAGTAGCTCTGAATTTCATGCTACGGCGACTATCATACGACAAGTTCATGTCTTGTCATCTGAGGATCGCCTTATCGTGAAACAAGTTACGATTTGCATCGGAATCCTGGAGCACTGTTTTGTGTGTGTGTGTATATGTGTGTGTATATATATATATATATATATATACATATATATATATATATATATATATATATATATATAATTTTTTTTTCTTGTGTCTGTATAAGATTTTTCTTTTCAGGACATAAAATATGTAAAAATTGTTGGAATGTTTTGTATGTCAGAGCGGTTTCGGCTATTCTTTTAGCCACTATCAAGTATGTTTTTTGTTTTCTTTTATTCTAGCTGATTCTGTAAACATTTTGTGTATGTATGAAGAGTTATGGGATTTTTTAAAAATTTTACTTCCCGAACACACACACATATATATATATATATATATATGTATATACAATAAGATCAGGCTGACAGAAGTGATCGGAATTACTACTCGACACCGATGATGTGTGAAAGTCAGTGTTAGCTTGTTAACATCTACTCCAAAACAATGCGATGCACACAGACACATGCATATTTTTCTGTAAGTGTCCCCCCCCGCTGGAATCCTTACATTATTTTGGAAGAGAGAGATAGACACACGCAGGTAGAGAAACAAACGGAAATGCATAAAGAAATACAATTTAACCATATATCGCCTTGTGGATCACATTGGCGGAACCCCGTTGAAGCTTAATGTCACTACACTCCCAGTGATCGGGGATATTAGTTAGTTAAAAATCACTTTAGGTAAACGCCCTTTCTTTTGTTTAAGTCAACATGGCAGATTTAGATGCTTCCAACAGTGGCCGAATTCATTGTCGTAGGAACGGGTATGCTAAACAAGCTGCTTAGTCTCCACTACAGACACCCGGCATACATATATTTTTACAGTTTAAGCTTTACATAGTTATTGAACAGGAAATTGAAACTAGACTGCGTCTTGAGTAAGACTATACACTACGTCCAACAGCAAGACCTCTGACCAGGAGGCTTTGAGGAGCGTGGAACCATCCCTTAATTGTTGGTATTCTCAGGTCCATCCCGACCCAGAGTGGTAGCCCATGTCAGCAATGGGCAAATAGTTAACCCCCAAACTGGCGTCAAAACATCATGAAAGTGTAACAATAAGTTTTAATATCAGAAATACTTCGTAAAAAATTATTACTAGCAATAAATTTTTGAAGGAAAAAATTATTACCAACAATACGTTTTTGAAAAAAATATTACCCGCTATACATTTTTTGAAAAAAAATATTCCCAGCAATACATTTTTGAAGAAAACATATTACCAGAAATAGATCTTTTGAAGGAAGGAATATTACCAAATAAGATTTTCGAAGGAAAACAATATTACCAGCAGTACATTTTTGGAAAAAAAATATTACCAGCAATAAAAATTATGTCGGCATTAAATATGCCTAAAACAAAACAAAACAAACCAAATCAAACATGACTGTTTTCTATTAGGTTGGTGCAAAAATAATGACGTAATAATGTCGTTTTTCGACGTTAAAAAATACGTCAAAAAACGACATTATTACGTCATTATTTTTGCACCAACATTATAGATGCAAACATTTACTGTATATCCTTAGGGGCGATTTCTGATCGACAAGATGTAAGTATTTCATAATTTAACATTCGTACCAAATTATGGGTTCGAACCTACGTGTGTGGGTGGTGGTTGTTAAGTGAAAATTTTGTTGGCACTTTTAGAGTTTTTATGCGTCAAAGCAGCTGGTGTCTGTCAGGATTAATATCTCGGAATGTCATACACTAGTGAGGATGTCGGACATAAAGGGATGTCTATAAATGAATAGCAAGGATCAGGGCGGTTGTGTCTGGAGGTCAAGAGGGTGGATAGTTGGATTAGATGACAACGTCGGATAATTCAGTTAACGAAATGTCTGAAAGCGAGGAGGTTTTCTCTCTTACTTTTTCTCTATACACCCACACACGCATGCGCACACACACGCGCACATATTTTTGAGAGATCGGACAGTGAGTTACGTTACACTCACGTAAAAATAACTCTGGGAAAGGTATGAATTCATCTTTTCTCTCCCAGCTATGGGTAAATAGTAGGACAGGCTGAGTCCTATAGCCTGGGGGTGGGTAACTAGTTTAGGAAAGGGACAACTGTAAATTCAAAAAGCGTATATATATCCCTGGTGAATCACATACTATGCAGCTAATGAAATGACTCTATGATCCCGATAGCAGTCATATACAGTACTGTTCGATAAAAGTGACTCACCTGAAATTTTTACTTAAAAATTTTTTCGCCTATTGTTTTTGGGGTCAAACTAATTTTTAATCTTATTAATATAAAGACCCCTTCCCGACCACCTAGTAAAAAAGTTTACTCACCCTAAGGTATTCTATTGATAATTATAATTTTGGATATAAATGAGATTTAGGGAAAAAACTCTGTGCAAAAAAAGTGACTCACACCTTTCCTGCAACTAGTAATCAATAGAAACACAACCGAATAGCTTTAAATAAAGAATAATAGAGGTATAATTTATTTATAATAGGTAATATATAAAAGATGTAGCCTCTGTCTATTTGTTATCGATCTCCTCCAAGGGTTTTGAAGATAGACCTCCATAATCATATATATTCTGAAACTACATTACCCAGGGTACTTGGATAAGTATATTTCATTTTGATCAAAAGGGGGCCCACCGGGTGTGGGGCACAACCATCCCACTGAAATTTTTTCCCTTTTATATAAATTAAATTTAAAATTTAAGTTTTCAGTGGTGGTGCACCCCTCCCCTCCCCACTGAAAGCTTTTTTCCTTTTTATTTAGATTTGAACAAGGAATGATTTTTATTCAAAATATAAGAGAAATCCAGAAAATGGAGGTCACATCAGCAAGATCAAAATGAGACAATTTGGTCAAGTTGAGCAAGAAATCATCAATCATTGGGTAGTGCCTTACAATACATATTTGTTGCGACAATTCAACTGTCATATCAATATCGAAATCTTCTCATCAATTCATTCAATCAAATATTGTATCAAATACATATCAAAGGTGTCGGATCAAGCCGTTTTTGCATAAAACCCCACTGAAAATGTTTTCACGTTAATTTAAATTAAATTTAAATTTGAACAAGGGAATGATTTTTATTCAAAATATAGAAGGAGAAAGCCAGAAGATAGAGGTCATATCGGCAAGATCATTGAGTAATATTGAAATGCATAATTTTTCTCTACAAATAATAACAATGATTTAAAATCAATCATCATTTTCTTACAAAAAAAATGTGTGACCCCAGGAAGGCGTGAGTAATTCGGTTAGTGTATATATATATATATATATATATATATATATATATATATATATATATATATATATAAAGTGCATTTTATAGATATGTAAATATAATTATACTTATATGTATAGGGCAATAGATTACCCAAATATATCAGTTTGCGCATTGTTTGAACTGAATGGGAATTTCCCAGCGGCATCAGTTGTCGATGTTTGTGTTCAGAAAAAAGCCCTAATGGAATTACTTGTATTTGACACCATGTCAAGCTAAACACAACATCGTAAAATACTTTCAAACAGTCTATCTAGGTGGAGCACACCATGAGGGTTAGCTACAAGTTCCAATACGATGCAATATCTATTAGCTGATATCCGAGGTCAGTGGGAACGAATAATTCAAAAAGAAGGATATATTAAAAATGTCTCGAACCAGACTGAGATTACAACCGATTGGGCGTGGCAACCGTCTCTTAAAGTAGACGAGTTTATCTATTCAACTGACACATTTTGATATTATTGTTAGATACTAGGGTGATCTGGGTTATATTGTAATGTCTCTCTCTCTCTCTCTCTCTCTCTCACACACACACACACTATATATATACATATATACATACATACACACACACACACACACACACACATATATATATATATATATATATATATATATATATATATTCCTATTTGGCATAATTCGCCTGTCAAAATTTGTATTTCACATATTGTTTTGAAAATTGAGTTTTAGATTCCTTATTTTGTGCTTCTTAACATATGAAAAATCTAGCATCATACGAAAATTAGATTCTGAGAAATGGATAAAAATATTAAAAATTGATGGGTGTACGAATAATTTCGTCGTTGACATACATACATATATATATATATATATATAATGGGATAGATCTAGTGGTAACTCGAGTTTCACGTTCATGCGAGCTTCAGACGACTTGAACGATTTTGAGCGGGAAACTCGAGTTAGGACTAGAGCCATCCGTTCGTAGGATTTAACGTTGGTAACCGTTTTTTGCTGGGTGTAGGCAATCTAGATTTTGAGCACTTTATCTTAGTGAGTAGGTAAGTTTGATTTCAAACCTTTTCCGCTTTCTTTTTTCAGTATGATTGGTTTTATTTGAGACTGTATTTGGATAAGAGTTTTAGGTTTAGGCAAGTTTACCGTTACTTCCACCAACGATTTCTACTTATATATACATAAAATCAACACTGCATGATGATGATGTCAATTTCATGCCTTAAACAATCATCAGAATTGATTTCTGTGCCAACACTTTATTTTTTTTATCTACAAACGTTCTAGATATTGGGTACTTTTCTCATGAATACAGTAAATTTTAAACTAATATATATATATATATATATATTGTGTATTTAGCCAGCAATTCTTCATTTATGTATGTTTCATTAAAAACTATAGATTATGATTAAGCTTTTTATTTAATTGTTCTTGTGTTTGAACAACTGTTTTCGTTTTTTGACACAGGCTGTGTAGAAAATGTTCAAATGTTCTATAATTCCGAGCGCTTTCGGCTATTTTTAGCCACTATCAAGGACGATTTTATTTTTTCAATTCAATTGGCTGTGTGTGTTGTATGTATTTTTTTTTTAAATACAAAAATACATAAACCATGAAGTTTCATTAAAGGCAACTGACAAGGTACTACGATTAAGATTTTTATTTAATTTTTTTTGCTTTCATTCGTACAAGTGTTTTATTTTCTAGGCATAATCTGTGTAAAAGCTGTCCCAATGTTCTATAAACCCGTTTTACACACTTTATTTACAACTGGAAAACACTTGTACGGCTGAAAAAAAAATAAATAAAAAGCTTACTTTGTTTTTGTCTTTGATGGAACTTGTATAAAAGAGGATTTGCTGCCCAAATTTACGAATCTATATATATATATATAGAGAGAGAGATTTTGAGAAATGTTCATTTGAATAGTGTTGTTAATATCGAAACACCACCACCAATTCTTCTAAATGTCTATTCATTCTTTGGAAGGATGACAATCCAACGGCTCTAACTAAACAAAGGGAACACGTGTGCATCGTTGTAGCACCACACTTATTTGCACTAGACTTTTGTCGCGCAGTGAAGCTTCCTCGCCTAAAGATCAGGCACAGATGGTGCACTGACATGAGTACTACTACATCACAGGATGATTGAAGACTGGTTTTTATCAGAATATCTACTTTAAACATGTCAAATCTATCTTGTTCAAATTTTCCCAATTTATCGTGAAGGAGTGCTCAATGTCAGATTGCTTATAGATATTGTAATCATGCTAATCAATTCCTATACCTAGCCCTCTCTCTCTCTTTCTCTCTCTCGATATATATATATATATATAATACACTAGGGGGAACGAAAGGATAACCAGATCATGTGAATCAAATTTAGTGAAGACTTGCCGTCTTTCTTTTTTGAGGAGTTAATGTAAACGTGACATATGAGTTAGTATTCTTTGATAGATGTGGGAACTCGCTGATAAGTTAATTTTTTTCTTGGTCAAATTCCTCGA
Organism: Acanthosepion lycidas; assembly: GCA_963932145.1. NCBI lineage: Eukaryota > Metazoa > Mollusca > Cephalopoda > Sepiida > Sepiidae > Acanthosepion > Acanthosepion lycidas. Next base: position 54,835,830 of record OZ010585.1, on the reverse strand, counting down.
TATATATATATATATATATATATATATATATATATATATATGTGTGTGTGTGTGTGTGACCGGGTACAGAAAAAACAACCAATTACAAAATTCAATGGATGTTTTTAATTTGTAAATCATGTCAAATAGAAGCCAGCATTGGGATTTAGGTTCTCTCTGACGGCGTTTCTCGCCAGGGCTGACTGTGTGTGTCTTTTTTTTTGTATGGTATAGTTTTCAGAGTCTTTTCACCCGTTGTAATTCTGAATTTAAGTCAGGTGTCATATGAAACCAAACGCACCGCCCATGAAAAAGCGTTTAATTATTTGCTATGAAGAAAATACCTTTAATCTGGGTCATATGAAACATTCTAACCAACCATTCATTAAAACAGTCCCCCCCAAATAAATAAATAAATAAAATTATCATGGGTATCGCAAGTAACACGAATCAAACAGGAAATAAGAAAAAAAGTAGATAAATATCTCGAACAATCTTAAGTTGTTCAAATTTCTAGGAGGAAATATTTTCATTCTTAATCTTTTAGTTTTTCTTTCTTATTTTCGTTGTTTAATCTTGAAGCTCTCAGGTTGCTTTTGCCTTCTGCGAAAGTATTCTGGCTTTGAAAATGGAACTATTTAAATATACTGGCCCGCTATATATATATATATATATATATATATATATATATATATATATATATATATATATATTAAAAAGAAGAGAGAAACCGCAAACGTTTTTGGTTGTAATGTGGATTTAAAAAAAAATATATATTATGCTTTATTTTCCATAATTTTGCAACACGGGTTTCGAGTCTCGCGAACTTCTTCAGGTAAAGAGTGGATATTTCCACATATTATTAAAATGAATTAATTTTCCTTGTGTTTTTCGATGATAAACATTCTCGTTGTTAAACATTCTCTTTTTTGTGTGGTAGTGACACAAATGTTTTCTTGAACTGGCAGTCAAAAAGTTCTTCTTGAAGGGTAATAAAACAAGATTGGTCCGAGAAAGAGCGAGGAAAGATATCTGTATTCTTATTTTTAATGATCCCTGTGTGTTCTTGGATCTATTTCCATTTTTTTGTATTGTGTGTGTTTTTGTTATGTGTGTGTGTGTGTGTATGTTCATATCTATCTTTTTGTTAAATTCAATTAAATTTTTAACTTATAAATGCTTCAGAACATTAATACTTATACTTATTTTCAGTTCTATATTAAAAATTTACCTATTTCTTTTTTTTTCTTTTTAGGTAAGTACCCATTTTGCACCCTGACTGAAGGCCGTCGGTGAGAATATATATTTTCCTTCCACTGGAATAGATTTTGTCATTATTGAAACACGCAAAATATTTAGTCTGCAGAAATCTAATATTAAACCTTATCGTGAAGAAATAAAAGTTTGGCTTGGAATCAAGAAATTCCCTTCCCCAGATAAACAATATATATATATATATATATATATATATGTATATGTGTGTGTGTGTGTATATATATAATATATATATATATATATATATATATATATATACGTAACTCATAAATTACAATAATAAAAAAAAGAATATACATTGTGTCTTTACGTCAGAATATTTTTACCAGTGAAGATTTATCGCCAGACTTGTTTTCGAAGTTTGCCCTGGTTTAAAATAAAAAAGTCGTTACCTTATTTTTAGATAAATTTGCAGCAACACCAGCTCAGTCCCGGCCCACTCTGTGACTGAGATAGTTACGTAATTCTTGAGAATTCCTGGTGTCAGAAGTTGTTGTTTGAACCCAAGTAAAAGTTGGGATTTCATACACTCTACCCATCTGCACAATGTTCCTTATTCAATTTGATTGTGGTTGGAACTGTACAGTATTCATGCTGATCATCGTGAGTGTCTGCTGTTAAGGAATGGTTCACAGGCTGGCCGAACAGAACCTTTCGGATTTCAGTTCCTTTGTTAGGAACAAAGAAGTTAGTGTTAAACTGTTATGTAATATTAGTCTTCCTCTATGACAGTTAGACAATCTCCTCACAGATGAGTAAGAAACCTGGGGCAACAGAAATGTGTTTATACAGAAGGATGCTGGGAATATCATTGACTGAACATGTGAATAACAAGGAAATTTTCAGGAAAATGGAAACAAAATGGACGCTTCTATTTGGAATCAGACAGAGACAGTTTGAAGAATGGGGATTGGAGAATGTGACCCTCACAGGGCATATTAAATGCAAAAGGGACAGAGGGGAACAGCGAGTAAATTGCCTAACAATCTGGTGCAAATTAATTGCAGAATAAGGAGCGGGAGGTATAGTGAAAAGATAAACATTATTAAGAGCTACAAAAGATAGGTAGTCGTGAAGAGCCGTCTTCGCCCATTTCCCGAAGAGACACGGCACATAGATAATGATGACTGAGTTCTGCTTCATATTTAGTTAAGCATAAATTCTTAGGAATAACACTTTTCCAACGCTTGAAATAGGCTACACATCCGGGTCAGGAAATGTAAGGAACTATTTTTCAGGGAGACGTGATTCTGGCTGTTGCATTGTCAAAAGTCGGGACATTTCTCTAATCGTTTAATCTCCGTATTTAAACAAACATTTTCAAATTAATTTCTCAGGAATTTTTTCATGTGTAAATTAGCCGGATGTGTCATATATAATCATTCACATATATTTATTGCGTTATGATTTGGTTCCACAGTCAGTAGTCAACGATTTTGCAATATTTTTGTTGTAAATCAATTTAATATGATCGGACGTTAGGGAAATTCAATGTGGTTTAATGGTTAGCAAACTGATGTCGCTAGATCAATTTACGACTGAATAGCGAGTTCGATCCTCACTGGATGCCACATACTTTCGGTTTTGTGTATAGAAAACCCAATATAAGTGGTTGTTTTCATTCTAAATTGTAAACCCGTATGAGAAGACTGCTTCTGTATTTCAATTATCATGTCCAGTTCAGTTATATATATGTAAATGAATCGGCTAGATTAAAAAAAAAAAAAAAATTCCCAGCATCCTCGTCTGTGCACATGTGTAGTCGCAACAACATAAATTTTGTCCGATAAAGTCGTAAAGGACCAAACGCATCACAAGGAAACTTTTTCCACTTTGTCATACATTCTCTCTCTCTCATATATATATATATATATATATATATATATATATATATATATATATATATATATGTAACTTCAGTCTTTATTTTAGTGAAATCCCGTATTTTAGTAGACGCTCCGTTTATTTTAAACAGTATTTGTTTCGCCTACTGACCCGCGTACACGAGAATGTGACTTCTGTTAGGATTCGAACCTGTGTCCCTCGTTGCAGGAGGAACCACCGTCTGATTAATTATTAATGATATAAATTTTATCTCTGTTATTATACACCGATGACTTTTATTATGAATAGCACACATTGTGCAATATTTTATATCTATATACAGGGTGCGATGGATGAAATGTCGTCTAAATTACGCGAAAATTAAAATAACACTAACATTTCATTTTAACAGATATATTTACGAAAATTACACAAAAATATTTTGAAATACGAAAGAGTAAATTTATTCAATAAAATCGCCTTCGGCTTCAACTACGACCTCCAGACGACTTCGAAATCTCCCGTAACTCCTGGATGGTCTCCTTGTTTAATTTGGTGAATGCTGCCATAATACTTGCCTTCAGTTCATCTTTGGTGTTATAAGGAGTTTTGTTGGTCTTTCGCTCATCTGTGCCCCAAACCTCTCATCAACGGACTAATAGAGGGTGAGGGGTGGTCCGTTAAAGCCGATTGTCCGTGCATTAAACTGAATCATCATCAGTAAGAACTGATTCAGCTATTTTCTCCACGAAAGAATTTGGTAACCGGTGTTGAACATACTACTTTACATAGCTTCTTTCAGTTCCTTCTGTTTGTTTCTTTGTACCATACTTCTCGGACAATTTTGCGGTCGAAACTCTAGCCTCTAACTTCTTAAGAAGCTGTGATTTGTCACTGATACATAGCTTTGTACGCTTCCTTTTTACATTTTCCCTCTGCTTCGATGCCATGACGAGGGCAGAACAATTAATATATAAATCAAAATATAAATAATAGATTTCTCACAGCTACATTCTCAGGCACGCACTAATGTGTCGTAAATTATATACTGTACACCAGTCGTTGTTTACAATTGAAAGACACGCCACCGCCGCCGAGCAGCCACTTTGAGAACTAACGACTCGTTCCGCTAAGCCCGCAAATTTTGAAATACATTGCTGACGATTTGGAAGTATTTCCTGCAGTCTTTTTTTTTATTTTTCTTGTAGATTTTGGCTGTTGAATCCGAAGTCCGTTGATAGGGGGGCATACACGAGAAGTTTGTTTGTGAATTGTTTGTTACATCAGTCTCATTATTTTTTCAGACATGCCTCGTATGTTAAGCGTCTGATAATATTACCTCTTTCTTTCTTATCATGGATGCTTTCTTTATCATTAATTTCAGACAGCGTATCTGATGTGTTTTTCTGTCTGCACTTCCTCGCAATCAAAACGGAATTATCCATTATGTGTCTGAGGCAATGGCATGGCGTAGCGGACGTGTAAAGTGAGGAACATGCAGTATTATAATATAATAAAGTGCTTCAAATTGTCCTATTGCGATCGAAACAGCCAATATCTATTCTTCATGAATAACGTTCATGTGCCTTTTAGGAACTGAAGTTAAATATATATTTAGTCATAGTCCTCTTTATACCATGTGAAATGCTGTAACAATTGATGGGCAGAATGTATTAAAAAAAGAACAAATTTTATTTGCTCTAATATTTAATAATTATATATATATATATATATATATATATATATATATATATATATATATATATATATATATATATATATATAAGATAGATAGATAGATAGTGTTTGCAGATTCAGACGTAACGGAAAAGAAAATGAAACACTGTCATCTTATTTTAACAGTGTTGTCCACTTGCTTTATCACTACTCTATTATTGACCTGCTTAAATACAATCATTTTCTGCACTAATAATCAAAATATTTCTGTTGGTAGGTAAAAAATATTTACTGATTGATCAACAAATGCTTCAATATGTACGGCGCATTGAATTCAAGAATTCAAGCAAATTTTACTGACAAAATAAAAATATATATATATGATAGAAATTAGGAGGATTTGAGATAATTATAATTAAGTAATTCATCGAGTCTAGAAGAAAACTCAATCGAATGCAGAAAGCACTGGACGGCCGTTTTGTCCGATATTTGACTCATCAGCAGTGCGCATCCACTACCGAGAATTGAAACCCTGACAGTTGCGTTATCAGGCAAACGTCATAGACGAAGAGGTAACGAATCAGACTCGATATAGCCCCGTTCGATCACATATTCCGCGGTGGAACTCATCTGAGTTTCTCTTTTACCCATAGGACCGTGCCGCCACGACTACTATCACCAAGCCGCTCTATCCAGAGCATTAGAGACCGGTTCAAGCAAGGATATACAAATGATAGAAATTAGTAGGATTTGAGATAATTATAATAAATTAATTCATCGAATCTAGAAAACTCAACCGAATGCAGGAAGCACTGGACGGCCGTTTCGTCCTATATTGGAGACTCATCAGGAGTGCTCATCCACTATATCGAGTCTAATTCGTTGGAACAATTGGTAAGACGTTTGCCTGATAACGCAATTCTCCGTGTTTCTCGGCAGTAGATGTGCACTGCTAATGAGTCCCAAATATAGGACGAATCGGCCGTCCAGTGCATTCTGTTGAGGTTTCTTCTGAACTCGATGAATTATATATATATATATATATAATATATATATTATATTATATATATGAAATGGACAAAGTCCGACAATTATTTTAAGACATTTTTTATGTTTACACATTCTTTTTATGGATACAAATATTTAAGTAAATGCTCTGTTTATAATAAACAGTATTAAACAACATTTACCGGCCTGAATATTTGTGAAAATTTCTCGGACATTCAGGGCGGTAAATGTTGTTTAATACTGTTTATTATAAACATAGCATTTACTTAAATATTTGTATCTATAAAAAGAATGTATAAACATAAAAATGTCTTAAACATATATATATATATATATATATATATGTTTAAGACATTTTTATGTTTAAGACATTTTTATGTTTACCGCCCTAAATGTCCGAGAAATTTTCACAGAAATATTCAGGCCGGTAAATGTTGTTTAATACTGTTTATTATAAACAGAGCATTTACTTAAATATTTGTATCTATAAAAAGAATGTGTAAACATAAAAATGTCTTATATATATATATATATATATATATATATATATATATGACGTCACACATTGTGAAATGGACAAAGTCCCACAATTATTTTTAAGACATTTTTAAAGAATGTATAAACATAAAAATGTCTTAAACATATATAATTTTGTAATTGGTAGGGATAATTACAAGGAAGACATTAATCCAAATAGAGCTGAATGTTAATTACAGACCAACTTAATAATAAATCAAGAAAAACCTTAAAAATTAATTTCTGTTATAACCGAAATGGATTTTTAAGGTTTTTCTTGATTTGTTTAATATATATATACGTAATCGTGAGGTGATTGGTAAAAAATATTTGATTTGCATTTGAGCATAAAATCGACAGTTGCAGCTGGATGTTAACTTCAATGTCCACTTTTATATTGACATGTGATCTATCCCTGACTCATAAATATACCATACCTTAAAACTGTATTTTTATCAAATATATATATATATATATATATATATATATATATATATATATATATATATAATGTGTGAAGTGAGAGAATGATAATTAAATTTTTAAGTCACCGAATAATGCGTCTATGTTTTTACTATATTTCACCCTGGCAGATCTTCTATTATCACAATGTGCGATACTTAATAACAAAAGTGATAAAAACACGAGCAAAAAGAAACGGAAACTAAATGAAATTTACTAGAGCATATGCTCAACAACATATAAAAAAAATAATATTTAAAAGTTTAACATTTCAACGTCGTTTCCCTTTCAATTCCATCCGATGAGGCCCTAAAGAAGTAAATGCGTCACAGAAAACATATTTCCAACTAGTCAATGATATTCCTCTCTCTCTCTCTCTCTCACTCACTCACACACACACACACATATATATATATATATTTACATAGAGCATATCTGTAAAAGGACTATGAATAAAGACAAAAACATAACTTATCTTAGCTGATGCATTTCGCCCTCTGAGGGAATTTATCAAGGCAAATGTAATGTATCTTGCAGCCTCTGTATCCCCTTCACTCACTCAATCTCTCTCTCTCTCTCTCTCTCTCTCTCTTATATATTCAGATAGAGTATATCTGTAAAAGGACAATATGAATAAAGACAAAAGGAAAACTTATCCAAGCGGACGCGTTTCGTCCTCTGAGGGACATTATCAAGACAAATGTAATGTATCTTCTTGTCTTTGTCCCTGTCACCCCCCACAGAGAGAGAGAGAGAGAGAGAGAGAGAGAGAGAGACACAGACACACACACACACGTTTATGAATAAAGACAAAAGGGAAATTTATGTATTATTTTATACATCTGAAATAATAAGAATGTTAAAATTCAGTTTTCAATTTCTAGTCTAATCGAAATGTATTCTCAAATATGTGGCGCATCCCGTATATGTAGTGGTGCTGAAATGTTCTCGGTCCAACTCACTCTCCTAAATCTGACTCACTGTCCAAACATCAAATGTTCTTTTATTTTTGAAAGGATTTTGGTCGAGCCGAGATCTTTTCGGTAACTTATTCAACGTTCCAACGTGTTTGTGTTGTCTGCAAATTCAAACGGGCCAACAAAATTAGATTTGTTCACAAAATCAGCTTGAGTGAAAAACAAAACAAAAACAAACTATTAAAAGTGTTCAAGAAAATAGCAGTCAGTAATTTTATGAGTCATATATGTTTTAACGTACCTAAAAAAAAAAAAAAAAAAAAACCTTAATTTTATGCGTTATTTTTTCTCGATGTTTATCGTCAGTTCACCCGTCATACAGAAGCTTATCTGAATTACATCAAATCTCTGCACATTGCTGTTGAAAAATATCCATAATTGATTCAGACATAACGAAACTATGCAGTAGAATTAATCTTTTTATTTATTTTTTTATTTTTTTTTTATTTTTTAATCGTGAATTTTCCTTGTTTATGTCTAAGAACAGCCGTCGAATTTGGATGATGCTTCCTTTTTCTCCAGTTTCCCGAGAGACGATAGATTATTCAAGAAAATAAATTCATAGGATCCTCACCATTTTTTTTTTTTTTTTTTTTTAAATATCGAATTCATTGTATAACGAATTAAAATTCCAACATTTTTACTCATACAGACACATTAAACACACAAACATACAGTATCTATATAGTCTTTTTACAATTAAATTTTTTAATATATTAATTGCATAAGATTTCCAATTTGTTTATTTCCGTTGTGGCTTTATTCAGGCTGCCGGTGCCCAGCCAGCAATTGTTACCAGAACAACACATCGGCAGGTAATTTATCTGTCTCATCAATCAGCATATATATAAATTTCTCTCAGGATACTATTGGGCCTTACCCTGCTACACTGGTCCGTAATCTATTTGTGAGGGAGGTCGAATTTAATGTTATACGTCTCCTAGATTGTTTGCTTTTAACAGGGCGGGAGAGCCCAGGTTGCTTGATGAAATAATCCGTTGTTAGGAAGAGAAAAAATGGATTCCAGTTTTCAAGGGAATTAATACGAAATGAACGTAATAACATCGACTGAAATTTGAACTCCGACTGCCGGTTTCATTTTTGTGTCGATAACCGTTACGTCATCTGTGTAGATCATTATACAAGCTGTTGCTCAATGTTTAGTGACAATTTGACGCGCGAAATGGATTCATCAAAGAAAGAAAATATTGATATAAAACGAAGTTCTTTATCATCTGGTGAAGTGTGTGAAATATCCGGCGAGACACGGAAAACGTTGGGTAATTTCGATAGATCAGTCTGTACAAATCCACAAAACTCTTTCATAGAATTACGTGTAAACATTCTAAAAACAACTGGGGCAAAAATTTCACGAGTACAAAATAATAATGATATGGAATATATCAGGATTCTTTTCTTTTACTAATGTTCACACAGTACAAGGCCCAAGAGACACTTAAGGTAGAGGGTTACTGTGTGGAGTTGTATTAGCGTAAAAAAGGACAAGTGCTAGGAGTATAGAGCTGAAGTAAACTTTAGAAGTAAGCAAAAACCCAATCCTAAACAGGAAACAAAAGATAAACCTCTACTGTTGTTCAAAAGACCGAGAGGAGTCTTAAATGGACGATAGGCAGACCTATTTACTCCTGATTCGTATATATGTAACCCTTGTGTTACTTTGCTGACGCGCTGTTCTATCACTAATAATAATAATAATAATAATAAATAATACAAATAATAATAATAATAAAACAAGAAGACTAGAAAAACTAAACAAGAAAGTTCTCAATCACCTACTCTACATGGATGATCTCAAACTATGAGTTGAAGGGTCTCCTCAACACTGTAAAATGTCTCAGTGACGACATAGATATGGATTTCAGATTAATGTGCCAAAAAAAAAAAAGAAAAAAAAAGGAGTATTACAGAAACGCACTCAATAGATTTCAATTTTGGCACAGAGATTAGGGAACTGGAACAAAAAAAGGTCTAGGAATTTGCGAAGGATATGGAATACAGCATACCCAAATGAAGGAGACTTAGAAAGAAGTTCTACAGGTGTGTTCGTCTGGTACTGAATACCGAGCTGAATTAAAAAAAAAAACAGGATATCAGCCATTAAAACCATGACTATCCCTGCAGTACAATACAGTTTCAACATTCTTAATTGGACCATAGCTGACATTAAGCGATTGGACGACAAAACGAGAAAGTTTCTCACTTGCCATCGCATGCATCATCTCAAGGCTGCTGTTGATCGTCTGTATGTGCCCAGATCCGAAGGAGGCAGAGGATTAGTTCAACTAGAACTGTCTTACAAAACTACAACAATTGGCCTTCAAAGATACCTAGAAACTACAGAAGACTGGATGATGATCTGTGTCAAAGAACATGAAAGTAGTAAGCGAATTTATTCAGTAATAAAGGAAACCAACAAGTTCATAATGGAGTTTCAAATGGGTCAAGAAAAGCAATTAAAATATAATACACCGACTGAAGCTTCAAAATACTTAAAAAAGACAGCAAAGGCAAATGACCAGATGTAGAAACGATGGCAAGATAAACCGCTTCACAGGCAGTCAATACTCTGCTCGTACCAAACAAGCTGATGTAAACAAAACCTGTAACCATCACTGGCTACGTAGTGCAGGGTTAAAAGCTGAAACTGAAGGTTTTATTCTTGCTGCACAGGACCAGTGATTGCTAACTAGAAATTACACATACTGAAAAATTGTGTTAGTTCAAAATGCAGATTCCGTGACAAATATCCAGAAACAATTGACCATCTTGTATCAGGTTGCGCGGTATTGGCACCCACTGAATATAAAACACGGCACGACAGAGTGGGCCAATATCTGCACTGGGAAATATGCAACTTTTATGGGAAGGAAACTGCAAGAAATTGATATGAACATCACCCAGACCAGGTTACGGAGATAGGATTTGTAACAACTTTATGGGACTTTACAATAGGCACAGACAGAATAATCAAAGTTAATCTTCCTGACATCCTGATTAAAGATCACAAAGACAAAATATAACTCTTTATTGACATGGCAGTCCCTGTAGACTGCAATGTATCTTTGAAGATCTTCAAAAAACTATCGAGATACAAGGACCTTGAAATCGAAATCTCAAATATGTGGCACATGAGGACATTAACAATTCCAGTTGTAGTTGGAGCCCTCGGATTGAATGGAAAAGATTACAACAGATTCATTGAAGGAATCCCCTAGTAGCCCATGACTTAAAGAAATACAAAAAAATTGTACTCACAAATACAGCCCACACCTCACAAGGGGATTTATCTATGTAAAATCTGTGCGATTTTTTTCAAGCCTGCTCAGTGGAAAATGTCATGATGACATTTCTAACCTCAGGTCTCTAGTCAGGACCCGGAAAGAAATGAGTATACACCACAAACCAAAGGAAATAATAATAATAATAATAAAACTACCATTGTATGAAGTTGATAATATAAACGGAAAAGACTAAAATACAATATGTACTTGTGTCAAAATACAATTAATACTCGTCTGGTATATAAAAAAAATGTTTTAAAATATGCTCTTCTAGATGGCAGTGAATTCCGGTCAATCTCCTCAAAGATGAAGAAGAGACTTGAAGCAACAGAAAGTGTGGTTCTACGGAAGGACGCTGAATACCAATGGATTGAACATGTGATCAATGATACAGTTTTAGAGAAAATGGAAACAAAAAGGACACTTATATTTAACATCAGAAAGAGAAAGTTGAGATTTCTAGGGCGCATGATGAGGAAAGAGGGCTTAGAAAGATTGATACACACAGTACAGATTTAATTTATTAAAGAAATATGCAGTGGAGGGGAAGTGTCATGGTGCTATTTTTGATTTTCGATCTCTAAGTCCCAGGAAGAAATGAGTATACAACAGAAGTAGAAATTAATAATAATAATGATAATAAAAACAATATTTATGATAACAACAACAATAGCAACAATAATAGTAACAATAGAAATAACGATATTAATAATAATAAAACCATAATAATAATAATAAAACAATAATAATAGTAAAAGATATGGAAGAAGCAGAAAATCGAAGCCACTGTGAGATGTTATGAGCCCCCGACCAGACACAGCTACCCAAAATAACCATGTACCTATCTTTCGGGCCATGCCAATTCAAACTTGCAGAGAAATAAAAATCAACAGACCTGATATTATCATAAAAGCTAAGAAATTCAGGAAGCTTATGGTTATTGCCATCGCAGTACCATCTGAGAGAAACATCTCCATGAAAGTTATCGAGAAATTGTCCAAATCCAAGGACCTGGAGGTCAAGTTTAACAGGATGTGGGAATGAAGACTGAGACTGTCGTACCAATAGTAATCGGAGCACTGGGGCTCGTGAGAAAAGGAAATTTTACTAACAGTGTCCCAGGTAACATTAACATACAGGTTGCTCAGAAGATCGCCCTACTTGGAACATCCCATATACTAAGAAAAGTGCTATCCATTAAATGACAATTTTCCTGTAGGGCCTATGGACCATAGTTTGGACCCGGCTCTACAGGATATAAAGCAGAAAATATAACATACACAGGTAGTAGTAGTAATAATAATAATAATAATAATAATAATAAAAACAACTTTCTTCTTGTGAAAAAAAACTTAGGGTGTCGAAAAATATGCTACTGTTTCTGTTCCTCTAAATGAGAACTAACACAGGCATAGAATGATTCGAAATGATAGAAAAACAAAAATGGAGTAAAAGGGACTAGAGTATTAACTGAGCATGTAACATTGTCAGGCACAAAAGCATTAATTTAATGGGTACAGCTCACTTGGAAAACTCTCTCGGGAACTTTTCAAGAAGAAAACATCCCTTAACTTACGTCTCGGGTGAAAGACTTGATATATGATTGTATCAACTAACAAACCAAAATAAATATCAAATATTTAAATATTTTTAACAGCGGAAACAAGAATTGAAATCATTCAGATATCGATTGATTAATTCGTTTTTTACGGCTTGTCAAACTATTGAAGGTTATTTAAAACCAGAAAATATTTTTAGATTGTAAAATTTTTTTCTTTGAAGATGATAATGATTTTGTGATACAAGTCTTACTAATTAACCCATAACTTGGTGAAGGAGATGTAGGTTTATACCTTTCCCAAGGGTATTTGCACGTAAGTAACTATAATGAACCCAACGGGAATTGGAACTCAACTCTCCGATTAAAAGCACCAAGCCATTATCCATTACACCATCCGCATATCCAAGCTTATAGCACCTGGCATCCCCAAGAATCATCCAGATATGCGTATTCAAAAAAAATCAAGAAGAAAAAGAAGAAGAATGTTGAAATACTGACGCAATTTGTTGTTGTTTGATTCTAAATTTATTCATTTTTTTTTTGTGTACATTTCAACGTTTCTTTGCTGTTCTTATTTTATATTCAAGACTGTCTGGTATATTTCACTTTGAGAATTTAGAATCGGTGAAATCAACACGTTCCAGATAAACATGCATTTTCTCTTAAACATAGAAGCGTTTGTTATAAACAATCTTTGTCAAATATATATATATATATATATATATATATATATATATATATATATATATAGCGATCTAAAAGAAAAAAAAATAATCACAGAATCTTGTGAGGAACGAAATCTAGCGCATGTCTTGGAAAGTTAATAAAGAAAAAAGTAAAGAAAAAAAAAAGTTTGAATCCAGAGAGGAGTGAAACCACTGTCCAGAGATGATAATGTTTGTGTTTATATGATCAAAATCTGTGTGTATCTGAAAGATAAACATGTTAAAATTTATCAGAAGGGTGGGCTAGATAGTGTACATATGACCAACACCAGTAATCGCTGTTCGAGCTGCGATAAAATTTTGGATTTGAGACACTCATCTTCAATGCAAATAGACTCTTTCCGTCTTGGAAGGTTAGATCAGCACAATCTTTCACTTTCCATTTAGCCTTGTACTGGAGAAAAGAGATAAAATAAATTTCGAATGCTTATTTTAACGCAAGAAGGCCCTCCCCTAATAGCAACGTGGGTGCAATACAATCCTCCTGCTTTTATATTTGTCTACACTCAGATAAGCTTAGTAAATATCAGACCCTTCCTATATGAATGATTGACGCAATGCACTTATATGTAACATATATCTATAGAATCAGAGCGTTGACTACATAGCTGAGAATGTTACATATTTACTATTGGATGCAGCGGTCTGTGTTCGAGCTTAGCTATAAGCCGAATGTCGGTTTTCATAGTAGTAAATGCGTCTCCATTTGAAAGATTGAACATAGCACAATCTTTCTATACTATTTTTTTTTATTTGACCTCCTTTCCCACATCCCTAAGCTAAATCAATATCTGACAAGTTCACCCATTAATACAAGCGTAAAATCCGGTATGATATATATCATGGATAACGGCGGGAAAGTGGATATCGGCGTACCCAGTTCGAATTCTGGCCTAGTCTATTATTACAGACATACAAAAAGGTCCTTGGGTAAGGCATGAATCCGTTTCTTCTCAACCCAAGACGGAGTAAAAAGTAGAGGAGACTAGGTTCTCTAGTCCTTTGGTTGGTAATCAGTGTAAGAAAAGTTGAAATTCTAAATCGTGAAGATGGCAACTATTAACAATTTTTTCCAAATATGTCATAACAATTCACATATAGTAAAGAAAAGGAATCTATGGAGAGATATAGTCACCGACGTCATGAAGGATCATGGTAATAAAAAAGTAATTATAGATTTATGAATAAAATCCAGTATGATTGATAGTTTTATAAAAAAATATCTGGTATTAATTACAAGTTTCTACCTATGAGTCATTAATCCAACCGTCCCGTAAATGTGGCAGTGGGCGTTAATAGGTTAAGTCGCTGTCTTCGGGAATATTCGACAATTTACATGTATTCGTCATTTTCCGGGAATCAATATATTAGGTTGGTGCAAAAATAATGACGTAATAATGTCGTTTTTTACGTATTTTTAACGTCAAAAAACGACATTATTACGTCATTATTTTTGCACCAACCTAATAAATCTTTGTTTATCACACCACACTCACCACTACCACTACAACAACAACAACAACAGTAATAATAATAAATGAATAAATTTGATGCAACTGCTGAGCACATAATATCAGGATGCTTAGACCTTGCTGAGAAAGAATACATTATTATGCATGAAAGGACAATACATTCATTGGCATGTCTGTTCGAAATATAGTATTGGAATCCCAGATACACGGTAAAAACACCACCAGAATAATGCCACAAACGGTGATGGAGTGGCTATGCTGTGGAATTTTCCAGTTCCCATAGACACGAAAATTGATGCAAATAGACACTATTTACATTATTCAGACTATCATACTCATCTTTGTTGCCATATTTATCACAACGTTTCGGCCGTTGTACGCTCCGGCCGTCTTCAGGTGGTTGGAATGTCGAACTGTACCCTTTATTTTGCTCGCTGTTCTAGTTTCACGTGCCATGTTTAATGGATATCAGTTATCTCCTGTTAATTCCCCTCTGCAACTCTGCAAGCTCTCCACTGCCTTAACCGGGTATTGAACTCACAACTCTTTGGGTCCTGTCACTGGATCTAACCAACGCATTTATCCACTGTGCCATGTGTTCTTAAGGATAGACAGATACTGATGCAAATAGACCAGACAGAATCATAAAAGATTTCAAAAAAGAAACCTGCCAACTAATTGATATGACTTGCCCACAACATTTCAATGTTTCTAAAAAAAGAATTTAAAAAAACTGTCAAATTATAAGGACATGCAAATCGAAGTAACAAAAATGTGTGAACTTAAAACTACAATTATCCCTGTTCTGATGGGGGGGGGGAGTTGGTTATGATAAATGAGGATAGCGAAAATCATGTGAATAAAAATCCTAGAGACATCAGCATCTCTGTGCGTCAACGGATTCATCCGTAAAACTCTATCTATTTAAACGAAACGTCCCAAATGTGCATGGATAACTCTTTTTGCTCATAGACCCCGTAGGGGACTTAGTAATTAGGCACTTAAAATTACTATCTGGCAAGATGATATCACACACATTAATAATAATAAATGATTCTTTTAAATGCTGACCATGATGAAAACTTAGGAATGCGTATCCAGTCCCAGTATACTCGATGACCAGTTCTTCATTAGGTGTAAAATTCTTAATTGCAAATTACCAGATAAAGGTTCGATATTAACCTTTTAGATGTTAGGTACCCTTTTTTTTTTTTATTAATATTTTATTATACGAGTTCCCCCCCCCGTTATTCGGAAGTTAAAATGTTCCAATGGAACATTTAATATACCCTAAAATAGCGTAAAGCGAAGAAGTAATTAGCAAAAACATATTCAAGGGGAAAAAATATTTAAGCGTTCTTTGACCCCCAAAACAACTGAAACGCTTAATTGCACACAGTTTTACGCTCAGCGCAACCCCCTTTAAGCTCTCTTAGGGTTTTCAGATATCTAAGTAAACATCTTGCTTACGAATTCACAAAATAAATATTGAGATAAAGCAAAGATGCTCACAGTCCCGGTTTAAAACTATACCGATTGATATTAAGATGACTTACGTTTTTCACAAGAGAAGGGGAATGGCGACGCCAGTCTAGGTACTTGAGTTGCTTGTTACTTTTATCCCAAGCCCCAAGGAGCCTTGCTCACAGGCAGTACCTCTCCTTCTAGATGTGATGTACCGACGGGGCTTGGGCAAATTTCCGCTGTATCGCCGTCAAAGCACCTTAAACCTCGACGTGGGCGCGCTGAAAAATAAATACTTTTATTACAATCTTCAAATATTTAAATGGAACGTCAATCGCCATTTTGTTTTCTTGAATCATGTTATTGTCCTTTCTCCTCACTAAAATCTTCTTATTCATTTTTACACCCATTGACCTCTTCTCAGTGGTATTAATGTCTTGCTTGGGGTGAAATGATTAAAAAATATATCTATACTTTATTAGTAAGGTGGTGGGATTTATCAGTTTCCGACTGAAACACTTATGTCCATTGGAAAGACATGAACCCGCTTTGTCTCATCTCCAGACACCTTGACAAAAAAAATGTCTAGTCGCCAGCATGCTATGGTGATCGACGGAAAAGAAGTGAGCTCTTGGGTAAGCCACTCTCTAAAAAGTACATGCCTAGGCAGTAGTTAAAATAAAAGCCTATCGGCTGTCAACTTTGATAGAAGCCAATCAGTCATTATCATGTTTCCCTAGTGTTGTGAACTGCTCTGTTATTGATGCTACAATTTCTATCACCGTCTCTTATTTCCATTCACTTATTAAATAATAAACCTTATGATCATAGTCAGAATATTTGGTGCTGGCGCGGAAGTGATAAACTTTGGACACCTGCAAGAGAGTTGAAAACACCACTAAAGTTACACTTGACCCGAAATGAACACGAGAGGAAGTTCCTTTTAAAAGGCAAAACATGTATGCTAAACTAATTAAGTTTATTTCAAGTGTCGACAGTTTCGTAATAAGTTGTATCCTACTAACGCGACATTTTTAAGAGAAAATTGACCATTATTATTTTCGGATTAGTTTATTTTTCATCCCGGTTTAAAAAGAAAATCTTAACGCTCAGTTCATTTCACCGTTTGCCATAATTAAGCGAAAAGCGTGGATCAGAAATAAAGCAGTCTGTGATAGTCGAGGCTTTACTGGTTTCGCCTCGTAGCTTGAAGAAGAACAATTCTAAATGTAAACAAATAATATGGCGTGCATAAAATCACAATGAAAAAAAAAGTCAATATATGACTAAATGTGAATTTCGTTTGTTGGTTCCGTGGCGAAATCGATAAGGCACCGTCCATGTTAAACCGCCTCCCAAGGATACAGGATATGAGTTTACATCAGCGGCTACTTCTTTATTGTTGATACATGCTGCTTACTTAATGGCCACAGAATATAAAACGATCTGAGCGTTGCAATAAAGAATGTCAAAATTGATACACTGTAAAATATGATAGCAAGGTTTTTGTTGGAACAATGGTGTTAAAATTTGAAGAATAAATAAAGTTTTAGTCCAGTTGGCAGCTTTATAATAATAGTGTGTGTGGGGGGGTGCGTTAGCGTTCACCGCGGTAATAATGATCCAGTTTTTATATATGTGTGTGCGCTTGAAAGAGAACAAATATATAAAATAATTATATACATGTCATAATATTACCTTTCTTTAAAAATGTTATAGATTTTATACAGAAAGAGAATTGAAGTGCTAGCTATAGAGTAGTTCCCCTTGTTTATTGCAAGTAATTATAATATGAATTCTATCAATGTTCCAATCTTTAAGGACTAAGGTGAACCACCTGGCCCTTCTAGCTATCAAATTAGTCTTCTACCTCCGTTTCCCAAAGTATTAGAGGCTCTAATCAAATCTGAATTGGTTAAGCATCACACATTGTAGTGCCTTCTTTCAGACAAACAATATGGCGTTCACTTCTCTAGGTCAATTGCTGATGGATTAAAGTTTATTACTGAAAGGGTATATCAAACTTTAGATAAGAATAGTGAAACTTGGAGTGTTGTTTCGAACATCTCGATACCGGGCTTCTTCACGAGTTGAAAGGTTATGGTATTTCTGGACGAACTTACAAATTGCGACATGAAAGTTATTCTGAACGGTCACTCTCCTAGATCTTTTTGTACTAATGCAGGCGTGTCCCTCAGGATTCTATCCTTAGACCTACTTTGTTCTTAATTTTCAACAGTGACCTTCCTGATGGCATCAATTCTCAACTCGATATCTATGCTGATGACACAACTATTTACTGATCTAAAAAAATGAACTACAATCTATTGTTAAAGGGGGCAAACACAAAGAATGGCTTATAACTTTAACGCCCTCCAAAACGAATCTTTTCTCTATTAATCAGCTGAGAGATATCGTTCTGCTTCCCCTCAGCATGACTGATGCTAACTTCCAGGAGAGTGATAAGTTGTGCCTTCTCTGGCTAAGATTGAATCTATTGCTAGATCAGCTGCTAAGAAAGTTGGTTCACCGTGTCGTGCTAGATATTTTTTTATCTCCAGAATCAATCTTACATATTTATAAGTTTACCATTTGTCCATGCTTTGAGTATTGCTGCCACATATGGTCCGATGCTCCTGCTAGATATTTAAAGATTCTTGATAAAATCTAAAGAAATATCAGCAATATTATTGGTTCTGACCTAGCGCCTCGGCTTTAGTCATTTTTCCATAGCCATAATGTATCTTCCCAGTGCCTTTTTCTATAAATACTTTCATGGTAATTATTCGGATGAACTCTCCGCTATGGTACCTAGACTTTATGAATTTAAGCGCAGTACGTGATTGGCGGAGAGGTTTCCTTAATTGACAGTTCAATCGGTTAGACGTAACCATGACAGTTTCTTTTCCCGCACTTTTCGTTGTGAAACTCACTTCCGGCTTATTGCTTTCTAGCCAACTTTGATGTTCAAAAATTTAAATGCAATATCAATCGTTATCAACTATCTTTTTGATTAATGTTCTGTTGTTTTCACCCCTGAATAATGTTTCTCTTTTTTCTTATTTCTTCACACTTTGTAACCGCTTGTGTTTTAGTTGCTTTATTGTCTTGCATGGGGTGAAATGATAAAAAAAACGGAAGTGACGTTGACATTGAGCTTAAGGGCCGTTTGGCGGCTTTTAATCGAGTTAATAAAGGAAATGATTTATCTCAGACAGAAATTATCTTCAGAAAATCTTTGCTAATTTTGTAATATTCAGATTATCCAATTTCTTTTGCTTCTTTAACGTTACAGAATTTTATAATTATTTTTATTTACGAAATATTTTTCTTGAAACGTTAATCTGCTTTTGAAGTGAACTGGATTTCCACGACTTAAAACAAGTGATGCATCAAAATGCTGCTAGCCTCATTAGCGGCCTGTCTCATGGCTGAGGTCGTTGCGTATTTTCCATAGTTGTTAGTCGTCGGTGTTCGAACTTAAGTAAGGATTTCTAATGTTGTAATTTGATTTTCAAAGAAGGTAGATTCTAATAACTTAGAAGATTGGCGCAATACAACATTAACGGCCGGATTTAAGGTTTACATAGCTGTATATTATATGATTTCAGCGATCGGTGAAGTGCCAAAGAAAGTAAATAAAAGTATCTTCGTTTTTAAGGAAAAAAAATAGGATATTGGCGAAACACAATATCCCTAAAATTGTTCAACTGTCTCCCGTTTGGCTCTGTACCTTACTAAAGACATATATAAATTTAGGAATATAATTTATCTTTCTCTGAGAAATAAACGGTTTCTCTAAAAAAAAAAAAAAAAAAAAAAAATAAATAAATAAAAAAAATAGATAAAAACATAGTAAAGCGTTTTTTAATCGTTTCAGTATTGAAAAGATGTACCACCTAAAGAATGTTTTCGCTTTTTTTTTACTGATTTTGGTAGGTCGGAATTTCTGGTAGCATTAGTAATAAATGTCAAAAGTAAAAGAGAAAAGCACACAGTAACTAGTTATGGACTTCGTGGAATTGGTATCACATATGTCAGTTAGTGAAATTGATAGACCAGTTTTTGGCATGTTCTTATGTCACATATTGTGAACTAAAATAATTTACACTATTTGCATTGCAAACTATACAAATGTAAGCTTTATTATATGCGCGTCTAAAATAAAACCTGTAAACCTTTACATATAAGTATTAAGATATACCATATTAAGTGTCAGATTGATAACTGTTTATGAATAAGTGATATTAAAATGATTTTAAATAGGTGTGCATTATATTGTATTAGGTTGTCCCATATGAAATGTTGTATTTTAATGAATGATACTTCACAAAAAAAAAGCAACTCCCCAAAACAAAACAAACAACTCTCATTTTATTAGTATATACTTTTATTTAAACAAAATAATATCCATTTTGTTCTGTTTTCTCCCACCGTAACTCTAACACAATAAAAAAAAACACTTCGTCTTTTGTCTTAATAAACTGCTCAAATGCTTCGACTTCTTGTTTTATGTACCGTGTCCCATCAGGACACAGGCGATCATGGCTCTTCACCTTCTCCTTGTAGCTCTCAATAAGTTTTGTCTTTTTGCCATTTCTCCCAGAACTTGTTCTGCCGTCCATGTTTTTATTTTATTGCATCACGAGTTCGCTTAATTTAACTTGTTGCAAAAATGCCTTTGGTCAACCACCACACAGTATCCATGATTATTTTTGAATGAAGAGGTGGTTTTAGGTGATGCTTTGGGGACTCATTTGAATCTAATCACTCTCCAATTCGCCTACTGTTGATTAAGAGTATCCATTTCTTATTGCAAGTAATTTTTCAATGTAAAAATAATTCACTCTCAAGTAGGAAGATAAATATGGTGCACACCTAGTTTCTTTGATTCTCAGACATTAAAAAAAAATTTTTTACTCCAAGTAAGGCAATAAAGTCATTAAGATGTAAGAGGTTACTAAGTGTAAGAGAGTATAAGAGAAAAAAAAAACATTATTAAGGGTGAAGTCATTTTTTGGATTACTCAACCAACGCTTTTTATCCACCGGGTCATGTGTGGTTGTGAGTTCAATATCTGGCCACAGCAGAGGGAACAAAAACTTGGAGAGTTGAGTTACTAAAACGAATTAACTGAAATATCTAAAAAATGTATACCACATAGAATTAGAACAATCTAACCCCGTTGACTAAATAAAGGGTTCGTTTCGAAATTCCAACGTATATCACCTGAAGACGGTCGGAGTTTACAACGGCCGAAAACGTCGTGAATATGGCAATAAAGATGAGGACAACAATCCGAACGGTGTAAATAGCATACTTCATTTCAGAAATATAGACAGAGTGTAAATCAGTCAGTTATGTGCATGCGTGATACATGCTTAGACGATCATGTATCTTTCGATACATGACTGACGAGGCAGATTTTTCCCCCGCAGTAGGCTGCCATTTTTTTCTGCGGTAGGCCAGTTGTTATCCAAGGCTATAGAAGCCGGTCTGTCCTGCTATTTACCCATAGCTGGCGGGGGAGAGAAGAGGATTCATACCTTTCCCAAGGGCATTAGCACGTAAGTGAATGTAATGGATACGACTCGAATTCGAACTCGGCTTTCCGAGCCGCTATCCATTACGCCATCGTGCCGTGCCTCCTCTAGTGTTATATTTGATTGTTCAATTCGTAAAACATGCAGTGTTAGTATACGTTAATTATTTTAAACTATTGTTTCCATTATAGATGTTATCATAGATAAAGCATTTCGACCAAGTGTGCATCTTTTTTTGCTGATATGGGATTATTATGTTATTTTTGTCCCTGTGATGCCAGTTATTATCCGTTCCCGCAGAATTAGAGTTTCTGGTCCAGGAATTGAACACGCTACGCTAGATCCAGTGGCTCCCGACATTTTTTTTTTTTTTTTTTTTTTTTTAGCTCATGGCTCACTTTGAACCCAGATTTTTCTCTAGTACATTAAATTATTATAGTCTAAAAAATTACTCGCATTTTACATAGAATATGTTTATTTACTGTCCACACAATTTCACAAGCATCTAAAATATTTTGCATCTCCAATGAAACGACCATTTATCATCAAAATTTATTTAAAAATTTTTTCCTATATATGACACAAAACAAAAAACTTGTCCACAAGTTCTGGAGTGCATGTTTAAATCAGTATTTTCAATGCCTGACTAATTAAAAGTTATTTAAACACTAAGTAACTAGTAAATTTTCATAAGTATATTAAAATTATTTACCTACATTTAATTTAATTAATTTAAGGACTAGTAGTCAATAAAACTTCTATCAATAAGCTGTAACTCATATATTAGTCCGGTGGCCTAGTAAAAATTAAAAAAATTTCTGTGGCCCACCTGAAATTTGCCACGATTGCAAGGACTGGCCCTGGTGAGCTTAACAACTTTAACAAAAGATTGCAATAACAATCATAAATATGAAGGCGGGTCGTTGTTTTTAGAAGAAACACAATTTTTTTCTATTTCACTGAAGCAGCTGTTAAACTTCTTTCTTTCTTTTTCTTTCTTTCTTTCTTTCTTTCTTTTTCTTTCTTTCTTTTTCATTCATTCATTCATTCATTCATTCATTCAAACCGTCTATTCTCTAGTTTCCACGCAGTCAAAACGCAATAGTCCATTATTTATGAGGTATTGGTAGAAGGCGTGAATTAATTTCTTTTATTCATTCACAGGAACCAAGTAGTATCTTTCCACGCGATTAAAACAGAATAGTCCGTTATTTATGAGGTATTAGCAGGGCGTAGCGGGCGTGCAAAATAACGTCAGGCGGGACAAGTACAATTATTATATGATTCTTACGATGGTTTCGTTCGGATGGACATAAAATAAGGGAAAAGTTAGCCCTCATTATGAACACGTCAAACGTCACTCTTTAAAATCATTTGCTTAAAAGGTGTCATTTATCACCCAATGCAGTTAGAGCGAGCCGTTCAAACATAGTCATCAGGAAATTAATACAGAAGGGAAAATATGATATTACCAGTAAATTATTCATTATGATATTATTGGCGTTTTGTATAGTGTCATTTGATATAAATATCTAAATGGATGAATTTTGAAGCGTTTTGACTTTTCTGTCAAAGATGTGACTTCAATACCGAGCGTTACTCTTTGCTGCTATAATATAATCAATACATTTAACTAACCTTAGCCTTATCAGTTTTATAACTTAGCACATTGACTGCTAACTACGACATAGCTCATGGTTGGCAGCTTTTATTATAATGTTGATCCCTTGTTTTCTCGTTTTTGTGGTTTTGTCATTATGGCTACAAGCACAAGTTTTTTTACGTTGCTTTTAACGCAATAGCTGGCCCTTCTCCTCCTCTGCGTCATCATCATCATCACCATCACCCCACCCTTGAATTTTGTAATCGTAGGTGGGAACCGAATGCTGGATCCATATTGAATCTTCTCTATAACGGTCTATCAACGGCAGCCATCAGCAATTCTGGTATAGTGATGTTTGTCCATTGTTTGACATTGCCCAACCAGTTTTTGCATTGGCGTCCTCTCCTACGTCCACCTTCAACGGTACATTGCATGATGGTCTTGCACAGGCTGTTGTGCCTTGTAACGTGTCCAAACCACGCCACCTTTCTCCGTTTGATAGTGACAAAAAGAGGTTCCTGGTGACCCACAAAACATTTAATCCTTTTCCGCACATATTCATTGGGTTTTATGTTTCCAATAAAAGATTCCAAGGAGTTTTCTCGTGCATTTGTCCTCAAATGCTCTCTGATTTTGCCAACAATGTCCACATTTCACATCCATATTTCACGAATTTGCCAGAAATGATCATTTCACCCTGGCCAACACTCTCCACCCCCATAACCCGAACCGCAACCTGACACTCACCTAATGGGAAGATCTATAAACAGATCGATTTTATTTTCGTTTTGCAACGCTATAAATTTTAGCATCAACAAGGCAGACACAAGGACATTGTCTGGCGCAGACATCGGCAACAATCATGATCTTGTGATTACGACTTTTAAATTAAGACTGAAACCTAAGCGCTGTTCAAAAACCTTCCGTATCTGCTTCGACCTAGAGAAACTAAAGACCCCGAAGTCACTCAACCATTCCAGACTAAAGTTGGCTGCAAGTTCGCAGCCTTGAACCTACTTAACAGTGATGTAGACATTTTTGCAGATCACATTAAATATTTGGTAACTAGCGTCTAATGGAGGAACGAAAAATCGTACTAGCAACTAAAAACGAATTTTTTGAAAATATAAAACGAAGCATTTGAAAAAAAAAAAAACTTATTGCCTGAGACGGCTATTATAAAGTTGGCGTTTGAAGTTAGATTTCGTAATTGACCTCTGGCAGTTAGATTTCGTAGTTGACCTTTGACATTCAACATCTTAATAAAAAAATATACATCAATAAATGTGAGAGATTCATCAGATGAATTTTGAGTTGGAATTTTTGCTGTATACTATTCGATCTATGTGACAAATATTCACCACTGTAATAAGTGTACTAGTAATACATGAGATTATGTTGACAGTTAAATATTAATTTTTTTTTATATCATCCTTAATCTAGGGACTACATGATATACAGTCATATAATAGCTGTTGTATGTAAGTAACATCCACATAATTCTTGACACTGATAATCCGTGTTGATTCTGATTTTCAATGGATTCAAACATCAAAATCTCTTATAGTGCTTATCGTTGTAAAATCCTTGTCAATGTATTTATCTTATAAGTTTCAGAGCTCTATTCTCTCAATCACATCTGCCATAATTCCTGATAACTGACAATTCATTTTTCTTATTTGTAATGCACAATTTGACGGTGGAAATTTGCCTAAACAGATATTGGGGGATCATTTGCAATGTTGGGTGGTTAAATAAACATTTCTTTCTCCTGTTAATGCATAAAATGAATTGGTTAGATTAGGTTGGTTAATCTAATAGATATGTCAGCTCTTGTCGAGTTATTTAATGCTCGAATGTCTCATAGGACAGAAATCACCGTGCATTAATTAAAAGGTATATACACGTCAGATTTGCACCCGAGTCAAAAGGTAGACTTGACTAGGTTTATACCCGAGTCGACCTTGAGCATGATAGCTTTTTTTGGTGGTCTTGACCCTTTGCAGAGGGTACAGTCGGCATATCCTAGACCTCTTCGACTGGGTAGTAATAAATTAAAAAAAAATCTAAAGGAGTGAAATATAAGTTGAATTACAACAGCCAAAAGTTGTAAGATAACTGATAGAACGAAATCAAAGTCAGCAAGCTCTAAAACAAAAACATACAAACAGTAAGAAAAAACAACTGCAGGGAAATATCAAGAGATGGACAAATGGAATTGCAGAGATTACATTAACATGACTGTGCAGAGGGCATTTGTAAAGAGAAACTGAATTACAGTTAATGGTAAAATAGAACTTCTATAAAAATGACAATATTAAAATAAAAAACATCAACATAGTAAATGTTGATTGTGTTGGTACAAGAGACATACAAAAAACTCATGATTGGGTAGGAAAGGTGATCCCTTGGTTAGGCTGAAAGCTACGATCGAAAACAATTGACTAAATCCGGAAGACCTGTTTCTGTCATCATAAGCAAGGAGATTTATCAAATTTTGTCTCTGGCTATTTTATCTGGCCATAAATATATAATTGAAAGGGAGTAAAAGACTGCAGCATATCTAAACCCTGCGATAAAACTGAAAAAAAAAAGAAGAATATAAAGGTGGCAGCTGTTTTCAACACTGTGCGGGTTGCATAAAAGTTACCAGCGTCTAACGTGAAATCAGCGAATGGAGTTCAAATTCCGGCCTAATCTGTTATATTCACTTTCCCACAAATGCCCTTGCGAAAGGTGTAAATCCTATTTCTTCTACAAAACACCACGCTATGCATTAAATAATAGGGAAGATAAATCTCTAACTTTGGGTAGAGAAGACAATGGGTAACCATTCCGCTATCTTTCCCAAGAATCTATGGCAATGTTTGGACCGACATGAAGATCTATGTCCTGAAAGGACATGGTATTAAAGGAAAAGAACAACTAAAATGTTCTGCAAAGTGGTGAGAAGAATCAGAAATCTGAAGAAGAACTGAAACCACCAAGACGCAAGCATTGTTAAAACCAATTAGAAGGGAGGAGACGTGTCTAGTTTTGCCGTCACACTATCTTCCAGAAAAGCCACTAGGTACTACTTTTTACTAGGTTCAAGAGTCACTCGAGGTAGAGGTTACAGAGCACAAAGCACCACCCTAAAGAAGGAGATAATGCCGCCAATTTGCAAGTGGAAGTGAAAAAGAAAGGTCTTCAGAAGGAACTGGAAACCAAACCTAAGCAAGAAAGAAGGGATAAAACGCTACTCTATAAAAAAAACTGGGGAGGAGTGTGAACCGGATGATAGGCGAACCTATTAACTTCTATTGAGGAAAGAAAAAAGTAAATAAAAGTTTAGAATTTTAGGCGGGGGCGTTAGAAGTATAGGGTTGAATTAGACTTTAGCAGGAAAAGAAATCCAAACGTAAATAAGAAACAAAGAATAAGCCTCTTCCTTCCTTTCTCATGACCGAGCTGATCGTAGAAGAGATGAGCGACGAGGATGCAGCCAGCCGCCACCAAACAGATGTGGGTTTTTTTTGCCTCATGAAACAGTATCGGAGTGTCCAGCCTGGTCCATTCTTTGTTGTTGTCTATCCAGCCTTTGGACTGCCTTCCCTTACGTCTACCCACTTCCAAGGTGCCGTGAAGGACCGTCTTGGGTAGAGTATAGTGTTGTATGATATGTCCAAGCCGCAACAGTTTTCTCCTCTTTAGTGTTGCAAGGAGGAGCTCCTGGGGGCCTGCCATTTATGTTACTTGGCCCTGTTCAAAGTCATTTGTTCTCCCCAGGAGACCTCGAGAAGGCGTCTGAAACATTTCGTTTCAAATGTTTGGACTCTCTTGGTGGTATCTACTATTAGAGTCCAGCTTATAAAGCAGTATGGACAGCACCAGGGACTTGTAGAACGTCATCTTGGTTAGAAAGCTGATGTTTTTGCTCTTCCGAATCTTACTAAGTTTTTGGCATTGCCAATGTTACCATAGGCAGTGTTCTTGATCTCTATTTTAGAGCGTCCATCTTTTGCGAGAGTAACGCGAAAGTATTTAAAGGCGTCCATTTCTTCCACTTGTTCTCCGTTCAAGAAGATCTGGGCCCTGGTGTTGGTTGTGGTATTGACCAGGATTTTACTCTTCTCCTCCTATTCAAAAGATCAGGGAGGAGTGTGAACCGGACGATAGGTAAACCTATTTGCTCCTTTGTGCTGAAATACAGCAGCAACAACAACAATAATAATACGATGAGGTGCTGAAAATTTCTTGGTTTGACCTACTCAAAATTAATATAATTTTTTGTTAAGGCTCTTGGTGGAAATTTAAGCCTCCTTATAATAACCAATTTATTTCTTGAACAGCGTGACTTGTTCTGTTTTTTTGTTTGTTTGTTTGTTGTGTTAAGTTCTGCTCTTATTATTGGAAAAAGAGAAAATCCGTTGTCCTTGTACCCCTAAGCATATCTAGCACACAAAACTCTGCAGCCAATCGTGTCTACTGTAAGCATGTTCGGAGCCACACGAAGCAAGCATGTGTTGTTACCATAAGAACATGTAAATGTGTTAATTTCTTTTCTTAAAAGAATCATCTAATAGAAATTGAAATATATCTGTAAAATTTTACGGATGATAATAATAATAATAGAATGCAATCTAGATAGGCCAAATTTTAAACAAGAAACAAAGGGTTAATAATAATACAATTTAGATGAGGCGAATCTAAACAAAGAAACAAAAATGTAATAATAATAATACGATCTAGATGAGGAAAATCTAAAAAAAAAAAACAAAAAAAAAACCAAAACAGAAAAAACAAAAACAATAAAAATATTACGATTTGGATGATACAAATCTAAAAAATGGAAACAAAAGCGTAATAATAATAATACGATCAAGAAGAAGCAAATTCCACCAAAAAAGAAACAAAAATGTAATCATGATAATACAATCTAGATAGGGTAATTCTAAAAAAGAAACAAAAGCGTAATAATAATAATGCGATCTAGAAGAGGCAAATCTAAAAAAAGAAACAGAAATGTAATAATAATAATACTATCTAGACGAAGCGAATCTAAAAACGAAACAATGTTAAAGAAATATCAGTTCGAGCCTGCTTAGTGAGTGAGATAGTTGTACATTTCTCACCAGTATCAGTAAATTGGTACTAGAGCCTTGATTAAATCCATTATTCCCGGTGATGAATTTTCAGACAGACTTTCCTGATTTAGAGAAATGGTGTAATACAACGTACCCACCTTCAGTTGTTCTCGTTTAGTTTTGTGTTGTGTTAAGCTAATTTGGGTAAATATGAAATATCGAAAGTGTAACACAGGAACTAGGACAGTTCCAGTCGTCAAAGAACCACTGGGATTTCTGAAAACTAGGATTAACGACCAGCTCTCAGGTAAACCCTATGCAACTACCGATGTTCCTTGATTTATGATGGTCCGGCTTTTTTTTCTCAATTTCCTTTACTAAAATAGCCATGAGAATTGTGTAGCTATCAAATTTTAAAATATTTACTAGACTTAACGATGGCGTACGATATGCCTGTTTATGCTAGGATAGGGTATCAGCATTTACTTATCCTATAGTCTTGTTAGAAATCTCGCCCGTTAACATCTCCGAGATTACAGAGGATTTCTTTTCTGTTTTATTTTTTTTATTTGTTCCCGTATTTCCAAAGCCCAGTTGCTACTACAAACACACAAGCAGAAAAAAAGAGTGACAATGACTTTTTAAAGATTGCTGGGGTGTTAGGCTAGCTGAGGTTACGCAAGGATCAGTTTCGACTTAATTTTTTTTTTCACTTTACGATAGGCTCAAGTAGAGGAACATCTGTACTGTACATGTTAAACCAAATTACTCTGACACTCTATTTGAAAAACAATGTTTCGCGTCATAAATTATCCACAATCAGTAACGTCTGTTTAGACTGTCGGGAAATAATGGATCAATAAATAAGTGTGCCCAGCGAGGATTCATTAAGGGTCATTATCGCTGGTGGCATATTTGCATCATGGTTGACACAGTGGTAGAAACCTTTAAAAGGCTTTGCGTTACGCTGCGTTTTTACCACATCTTTTTCTGTTGTGACAAATAAAGCACTAAACATTTTATTATTAATGATAATGATAAATGATGATAATGATAATGATAAATAATGAGGATGATAATGATGATAATGATAAATAATGAGGCATTAAAAATTATCTCCTGCATTTTCGTTTAGCAGAATTTTTACTTTTTTGTTATTTTTTATTTTTACAATAATATTCAACCTGTACAATGCCCACGAACCACTCGGGGTAAATGGTCACAGAGCAAGAGGCACAGTTTCTGGATATATGTGCGAAAGATAACAGCTAACTAGAGAATTTGGTTTGGTTCGGTTTGATTTGTTTTAAGGCATATCAACCTTAATGGATTATTTAATGCCAACAAGATTTGTATTGCTAGTAATATTGCTGGCAATATTTTTTTTCTTCAAAATGTATTGCTGGCAATATTTAAAAAAAAAATGTATTGCTGGTAATATTTTTTCCAAAAATGTATTGCTGGTAATATTTTTTCCAAAAATGTATTGCTGGCAATATTTTTTCCAAAAATGTATTGCTGGCAATATTTTTTCCAAAAATGTATTGCTGGCAATATTTTTTCCAAAAATGTATTGCTGGCAATATTTTTTCCAAAAATGTATTGCTGGTAATATTTTTTCCAAAAATGTATTGCTGGCAATATTTTTTCCAAAAATGTATTGCTGGTAATATTTTTTCCAAAAATGTATTGCTGGCAATATTTTTTCCAAAAATGTATTGCTGGTAATATTTTTTCCAAAAATGTATTGCTGGCAATATTTTTTCCAAAAATGTATTGCTGGTAATATTTTTTCCAAAAATGTATTGCTGGTAATATTTTTTCCAAAAATGTATTGCTGGCAATATTTTTTCCAAAAATGTATTGCTGGCAATATTTTTTCCAAAAATGTATTTCTGGTAATATTTTTTTTCCAAAAATGTATTGCTGGTAATATTTTTTTTCCAAAAATGTATTGCTGGTATTGAAACCTATTTTTACACTTAAATGTATTGCTGGTAATAATTTTTTCAAAAAATTATTCCTGGTAATAATTTTTTACAAAAACGTATTGCTGGTATTAAAACCTATGTTTGCACTTTCATAGTATTTTGACCCCAGTTTGAGGGTTAACTATTTGCTCATAGCTGGGACCCCAACAGAAAAAGTTTGGGCGGAGACGGATAGATATAAACATGACTCAGTTTAGTTTGGTTTGTTTTACGGCATATCAACCTCAATGGATTTTTTAATGCCAAAATCTTCTGAGCCATCCAAGCATAGAAATGAATACAATATGGGAACCAGTAATAAGGAGTGCCAGAGAAAAGCAATAACAACAACGAAAATTGCAATACGATCTCTAGTAAAAAACATGCAATGACAGCAGCAAAAATTGCAAGATGAGTACTGGTAAGGCATTAAGTTTATAAGTCCCGGTAATTCTTATACAGATGTCCCTAAGGACACATGGCAGGACCCAAAGAGTTGTGTGTTCAATACCTGGTTAAGGCAGTGGAGAACCTGGAGAGGGGAATTAACAGGAGATAACTGACATCCATTAGACATGGCACGTGGAACTAGAACAGTCTACCCCAGCGAGCGTAATAAAGGGTTCAGTTCGACATTCCACCCACCTGAAGAAGGCCGGAGCGTACAACGGCCGAAACCTTGTGATAAATATGACAACAATTTTATTGGATTATATATACTGAGAATAACTATTTTTATTATTACATATATTTTATTAATTTCAACTATTTCCTTAAATTTTTCGTTTTTTTAATTTTTTTTTTTAAGTTCGTAGCTAAAGATAATAAAAAAAACGAGAAGAAAGGACCAACGATCAATTATAAAAAGAGAGATGTTTAGCTGTTAGCAAGAGAAAAAACTCAAAAGGTGGGCTACGTACTGGAGATGTCAAAACCAGACAAGTACAGAAGTTTAAATTTCAGGGAAGTTCTTTACCAGTCGACGGAAAACCTGATAATGAAATCCGACGGTTCATTGAAATAGCAAGAAAAAATATGCTTTACCGTAGCTAAGCAAAGTATTAAGAAATAGGAAGATTTCCTTAGAAACAAAGATAAGAGTGCTGAGCGGTAGTGAATCCTGGAGTATCAAGTTCTCCAAGCCCTTCATCCTCATTATGTGAATAAAAATTTTCAAATATCTCTTTCTGATTCTAAGAATAAATGCCCTTTTGTTCTAATTTTTCTAAAAATTTTCTTGTTACTAACATGGTATTCTAAGCATCCTTCTGTAGAACCGCATCACGTCTCCTCTTCATCTGAAATGAAATTGTCCAGTATTCACTGCCATATCGAAGAATTGATATTAAACAGCAGTTCAACACTTATTTTTTTGTTTCTAACGAAAATTCTCTATTTACTTATACAGTGTAACCCGGATATAAGAGAGTTGTCGGGACCGGAGAAGAAGTCTCTTATATCAGGGTTTCTCTTGTATCCGGGTTTGGTCTATTTTGTTTAGGTAAGTATGGCTCTAATTTGGGACCAGAGAAAATATCTCTTATATCCGGGTTTCTCTTATATCCCGGTTACACTGTACTTTCTTTACCTTTTGAAAGGCATATTTCGCAATTTCAATTACATTACTATCGACGACTTTTCTTGAACGACTATTCGATTTACTGCTAGAGTCAGAATACTCAGGAAAACAAAATTTCTTGTTTCTAGTTTCAGAGATCTTAACCAATATAAAGCTTTTACAATATAAAGCCTTTGAGAAGAAAAATCAAGAACTGTGGCAATTCACAAGAGATCAATTAACAAGGCTTACCTGTCTTGATTTAGTTTCGTACTTGATCTGATCTAATCCCTACGACACACTGC
Organism: Acanthosepion lycidas; assembly: GCA_963932145.1. Classification (NCBI taxonomy): domain Eukaryota; kingdom Metazoa; phylum Mollusca; class Cephalopoda; order Sepiida; family Sepiidae; genus Acanthosepion; species Acanthosepion lycidas. The sequence goes on along the minus strand of OZ010585.1, from coordinate 54,803,543 downwards.
AAACAGTAATATTATACAGATCAATAAAGGCAATAATCGTTGAAAGGCAACCAAAACCAACATTTTGCTCGTCCCAGTAACCAGCCAAGCATCAAGTAATGTCTCATACAATGTCCGACTTTAGTTCATTAAACCCAGATGAATCAAATGGCAAATTAAAAAAAAAGAAAAGGATCGCTAATTATATACACTGCCATGAGAGCTCGACGCCCACACCAAAAGACTAACAGGCGTTGTTTGAGGCTGATACGCCAACGATAAGGAACAATTACTTTAATGACCTAGAAGCGCCACTTGTCATATCTTATGGTCGGGTTACCTTTTCTCTACGTGAAGTAATCGTTAAAGCAACGATAACAGTGTAAACTAGTCGACGGCCAATATTGTTTCGCGACTTGTGTTTTTAAAAGTAGCCTCCAAAGTTATTAATGTATTTTTTTCTTTAGAACATTTGACTTTATCTTGTTTACACCTTTCAACTAGCTGCGAAGGGGAAAGGGGCCAGGCCGAACGTTCATATGGCATTCACTGATAAGCTTTTGTTTCCTTGTCATGCTACTGCGGAGAGGCTTTTTTTTTTCGTTGGTATTAAAGATCTCAGATGTGTGAAGTGAATAGGTTCCCCGCCCCACTCTAACGCCAGTAATCAATTCTTGCAGCCACGTAGCGGTTAAAATCACGAATGCTGATTTTCAAGGCAAGCGAATCGTCTCTACTTTTTATTAGTGGAGATTTACTTGCCTTGAAAATCAGTACAGTACGACTCTGTTATCTCCCTCGCTCGATTAGCAAGAAACATGCTGGTGTATTTGTAATACGGTATAAATAACTTAGTATATATTATTTAAAACAGTTACCGAAAGAATGGCGTTTCGATTTCACTCAACCTTGTCAAAATCAACGGAACATTAAGTTCCATGTGCCAATTTTTCAAGATTTTTACGTAGGTATTATTATCCTTGGCACAGTGTTCTGGATTCGAACCCAGTCCTGGATATCTGTCCTTTCAGAAATGGGTTAACGCGAAAAAATGTTCAATTTTTTTATACTATTGTCCATCCAATACAGGGTGCCTCGTGCCATATCTAAACCTCGCTTAGAAAATCATGGGGCACTTCGACATGGTGTAAGGGATAGCAAGCTTGTCTCGCTAGATCAGTTTATTTATTTATTTTTTTTTTTTTAAGCATTACGCCCCGAGCAAAGCGTGAAGCCACTAGGATGCAGGGGTTTGCAGAAGATTTGGAGCAAGAGCAGATAGGAGTGATAGAAGAAAGGATGAGGAGAGGGATAGTGGGTAGATCAAGGTAACTGGAGGTGTCGATTGACATTACATTTGAATAGTTGGAGATTATAGCTCTCAGGGAAACAGTAATTGGGAAGGGTGTTCCACAGGCGACAGGTGTGAGGTATGAAGCTATTGGAGTAGAAGAGACGGCTACATTTAAAAGTTTCTACAGTGTAAGGGTGGGAGCGGGATGCCAGCCACGTAGGGCGCTTGAATTCATGGAGTCTGGGAACCAGTGAAAGCAGCTCATCGGAGTAATTACCACGAAAGTATTTGTAGAAAAGACAGAGAGAGGCGACAGCGCGTCTGTGAGAGAGTGACTGTAGACGAGACGCCAGATCAGGACCAATTATATTACATACGACTGAATAGTGAGTTGGATCCTCACTGGGTGTCCCATACTTCCGACTTTGTGTCACATCTAAGCTGTGCATAGAAAATGATTGTAGTGCCACTTCGATGTTGTGTAATGGTTAGCAAAGTTGTTCTGCTAGAGCAGTTACGACTGAGTAGTGAGTTCGATCCTTATTGGGTGCCCCATATTTTCGGCAATCTTTTTTTACTGTCCTTCTCACGCCCTGTTCTGACATCCATTTAAAGATGTTCGTTAGGTAGATTATACGCTTTTTCCATCTGCCTCTCACTTTGATACTTGCATTACATATTGAAGGTAATATGTAATATGAGAGTCAAATTTACCCAGCTTTCCTTTCTCATTATGTATCTTAGAGATTTCAACAATCTCCTTCTGATTTTCAGTATAAGTATTCTTTTTGTTTTCATTATCCTTAAAACTTCCTCGTTGCTTACATGTGTCATCGATTGTATTCTCAATATCCTTCTGTAGAACCTCATTTATGCTGCTCTAGTTGCATTTTCATCTGCCACAGAAGCACTGATATAGCTGCTCAGCACTCTTTACTTGTTTCTAATGACATTTTCCTATCTCTTAATCAATTCTTTAGCTTTTGGAAGGCCTCTTATAAAAAATGCCTTCCTTAAGCTAAAGAAATGTTTAAGAGACAGGAAAATGTGTCCTTGGATTTCGTATAAAACTCCACGTTTGTTATATTCACGTCCTTAGCTCTAAGGATTTTCTTTTTACACAACTTGTTCAGGGCTCCACACTGTAAATATTTGATACCTTTAATATAGTTGTAAGTTTATACAAACAAGAGATTCTGTTATTTTATATATAAGATAAATATTTAATACATTTACAAATAGAAGCAGAAGTATTTTGAAATCGTGACTTATTGCTTGATATACCAAAAAGAAAAAAAATAATAAATAAAATAAGACCCTCCCTAAAAGACGGAGGTTTATGTGAAAAAGGGGTCGTAAAAGGAAAATTCCATGAATTTATAAGAAGAGTTTGTTTTAGCATTTCTTAACGCAAGTGGAAGTTGGCAAAATTCAACCATAACTAGGAAAAATTCAACGAAAATTTTGATAAAAGAAAACAGAATGTAGAATGTTAAAAGATGGTAAATTAAAAGAAACAGTTACATCATATGTAATAAAAACGGTTATCTTCTCAAATGTAAATACTCCAGGCAAGTTATTATTATACAAAATGTGTATAAAGTCTGGACACTGGCAAAAATGCATATTTTCAAGAAATGAAATTTGCAACATCTTATTGAATTGAAATATTATCAAATAAAAGCTTCAATATGGTTTCCATCATTTGTGATGCATATGTTGATGCGTCTTGCAAGATTTACGTAAACTCGATGCAATAATTCCACATTGCTGTCAATTTTAGAACGTTCAATCTTTATGCGTTCAATCAAGTGTGTTGCATCTGTGATTTTCATTGAGTACACCTTCTCTAACATACCCTAGAAAAAGAAGTTATTTTTTCTTCTTTCGACAAAACCATATGGAGGTAAAAAAATATAGTTAATGACATTTCCTGTATGTCCAGACTTTAGGGACATCTTGTACAATGCTTATTTCGGACTTTCAACTTCGTATACCAGAATATTTTAGACTAATTTTTAAAATTTGTTTTACAATGCTTCTCGCTCGCATCCTTGCCTCTCTGTCTGAATATTTGAAACTGTTGTGATTATTTTATCATGATAATTTCTGATTTTCAGCCTAGCATTTCTTTCTGGATATCTGAGAGCACATTTTATTATTTTACAATGATTTTGGCTTGCAATTTCTGTCTAAATAATTAAACACCAACAAAATGATTATTTCCCGAAAACATCAACTTTCACTCCCCAGTTTTCCAAAAAAATAGTACTCAAGATAAACCATTCCGAAATATAAACTATGATCTGGAATTGAGATTAAACCTGAATGCTTCAAAAAATTCAGCACTTGGAATTAGTAAATAAAAACACTTCAAATACCTCGGTGTATGGGTTAGTTATAATAAATTTAGTGTAGGAGATGAGTAAATTGAACATAGAATAGGCTTTGCTTTCGCCCAACTCAACAAACTGATACAAAACCAAAGCCTTATCCTAAAAACTCGTGTCATATTCTTAAATAATTTCGTCAGATCTACACTTTCACATGGAAGTTATGGATGGCGGCAAACTCATTCACAAAAATCTAAGCTGTCTAGTGTATGCAACGATTAAAAATGGTTTCGAGTGAATTAAAATTTTAGGTTTTAGCGAGAACAATCCTTCTTTGAACCTCGTGTCCTGACGCTATAGAATCATGAACAAAGAACCGCACCAAATAACAGAAACCACATCACTTGAAGAATTTCAGCAACGGTAACAACTAAAATGGATAGCACATGTAACTCTAAGAGAAAATAATGATATATTCAAGAAGTCGACATTCCATACTACTTCAAACAAAAAGTTAGAAAGAAAACCCCCTCAATTTTGGAAAGATAACCGTTTTTGTTCCAATTAGCTTGAGGAATCTATTTACCGGAGAAATTGTTTTAATATAAAGTTTTTGTTAATTTCAATCAAAACTATCATTGTCTGCTTGGTCAATGAATGCCGAATATTTCTTTATAAGGAAACGGCTAATGTTACGATTACACTTAGCTTTACTTATTGAATAGTTGAGGTTACATTGTATTATTATACAATGATTATTTCGGTCTTGCGTCCTCGTGGGGTGGTAGCACCTGTTAGGGTCCCAGCTATGAGAAAATAGTGAACCCCCAAACTGGGGTCAGAACATTAAAATATGAAACATTACTAGCAATACATTTAAAAATAAAATTGCCAAAGCCCACAAGAGAATAAAATTTCGTCGTTAAATGACCCATAAGAAGTTGATATGCCGTTACCCTGCCAAACTTGCATTTTCGTCTTTCTGACTGAATGCTTGAGACTGCCTACTACTACTATTACAACGACGACGACGACGATGTCAGATAGAAAGCCGAAACATAATCTCAACATTTCGTCTTAAAAATTCAAACAACATTGTGTGTTCTAGTGAGTTGTTCTTTTCTTTCTCCTCAAGTGGACCTTTCCTCTGAATAAAGTTTGAATTTATAGCATAAGTTCTGAACTCTGACCGTGGATTGCTCATCGTCGCTACTGTAGCACGTTCTGTGGAATATTAGTAATCATAGAGTCGTCTGTCGCAATGCAAACTGGTATAGAGTGAAGATGAAAGTCGAGATTTCCCAAACAAGGCTCGAGATGCGGCGCAAAGGGTACAGGCGAACTCCTGTCTGTAGGGTCACAACGGTATTGTCGGAAAAGTATGATTAGAATTCTTATAAGTGAAATTACTTCCCATTCATATCCGCGTGTGAAGAGAAAGAAATGTGTTCATGAGATGAACGGATGTAATGAATATTGAAGTAGTACTTAGAAATGAGAGAGAGAGAGAGAGAGAGAGAGAGAGAGAGAGAGAGAGAGAGAGAGAGATTCACACAGAAAGAAAAGGGAAAAGTAAAGGATTGATAGATCGCTTTCGCGCACATTAAACTTAGCTTTGTCAGGCACAAGGCAATGAGAAGCGAAAATGACTATAATCTAAAAACACGCTTAATATGTTATATAGGTTCACACACGCGCAGATTATATATACATACATACGCACACACACATATGTTGTGCTACAGAATTATATATATATATATATATATATATATATATATATATATATATACACAAATTTTTCGGAAAATTTAAATAGCATACTCAAATCAAAAGTATAACGAACTTTGTACCGCTATGCTTTATGAGTGTTAGGAATTAATTTTTTCATTGTAATTCCAAAAATTTATGGATAGAATCCCATATCCTTTCTCTCAAATCTCTCTCTCTCTCTCTCTCTTATATATATATATGTTTGTGTGTGTGTGTGTATATATATATATTTGTGTCTGTTGGAGACTTACAGATACAAATAATTTTCACTGAAACTGAGAGAAAAGTATTAAATTCTTTTGAGAGAGAGAGAGTGAGAGAGAGGGTACATAGGGTAGACAAAATGGAAGAGAGAGATATACATTTAAAGATGGAATAAAGATAAAAACAGATAGCTATGAATATGATTGAGACAGACAGACAACTAGATATGAATCAGTTGCGATAGATAGATAAGAAAGGGGCGAGATAGACATAAAGAAAAACAGATATGAATGGATGCAAAAGACATTGCTTTACCGTGTTTTTTGTAATACTTATATATAAAAGTTCTAATCATACTTTTCCAACAATATCGTTGTAACCCCAACGACATAAGGTCGTTTGTACCCCTTGTGCGTCTGGGCGTTGCACCTACTGCAATATTTGACAAATTTTGTCTTTCATCTTCACTGTGTGCAGTTACAACATTTTGAACAGGGTTGTAGTGCCAGAGTGGTACACTGAAAGACTAAGATCACAGTTACACAGATCATGCATTTACCCATTCCTCAAACCGTGGCCGATTGTCACACATGGTCAGTTCCTGGTGGCGCGCCCTTTTCCGTACATATGAATCAAAAACAAAAAAAAATTCCACTTCACGTGATCACTGTCTCGGTTCCATTGATATATTACGTTAAGTATATATATATATGATATTAGGTTGGTGCAAAAATAATGTCGTTTTCTCACATAGTAAAATATGTGAGAAAACGACATTATTTTTGCACCAACCTAATAATACTCTCGTGTTTTCAACGTACGAGTGTTCAAGGACGCCCTTGATGTCCTATTTGTATTTGTGCCTTCAATGACTTCTAGGGCCAGCTTGAGATCATATATATATACATATATACATATATATATATATATATATACACACTACAGTTTAAAAGTTTGAGCCCCTCCCTGGTAATTTTATAAAATAGCCCCCAAAATAGTTGTTTTGTATTTAAATAAGAGAAAATTATTAAACATGGTTAAAAAAAAAAAAAAAGTGATACACGATTTTTATTAGAAATTTTTTTATGACAAAAAGAATAAAAGCATTTTATCATTACATTTTGCTCTAGTCAAAATATCCTCCTTGTAGCCTTGATTACTGCAGCACAAACTTTTGGCATTCTTTGGAAAAAGAGTCTCAAAGTATTAGTTTGATAATAGATGCCATTCTTTTTTCAATGACACTAAGAGCTCTTTTTCATTTTTTCCCCACTCTTCTGGCAATTCATCCTATGCTAATTTTGGGAGTGACCTTTGAACTTATGAACTGTAGTGTATATATACAGACTATTTTATGTATAATGGATTCTCCCGTCTTGTAAAAATTATAGTTAGGCGGGAGAGTCCATCATGCATAAAATAGGGAGTTATTGTTCAATCACTCTGTGTGTGTGTGTGTGTTTATATATATATATATATATATATATATATATATATATATATATATATATATATATAATTAAAAAATAACTTTAACTTTAAAATTCTAAGCGTTTCTCTTACTTGTGCATGTGTAGTCGCAACAACTTAAACTTAGTCTATGAAGTCTTAGGGAATAAAACACGTTACACGAAAACTTTTTCCATTTTGCCATACTTCTTTCCATTAAAACTGTTCCATACATACATATATATATATATGTTTTTTTAAAATTTACCCCTGAAGATGATCTTAGAAAAGATCGAAAGTACTTTGGTTAAAAAAACTATGTCGCCTTCCTTGATGAATTTCATCTTAACACGGAAAGACTGATAGACAACTGGAAAGAATCAGTATAAAAATAACTCGACATAATATGTCTATATTATTCAGTGAAACATGTTTGAATAATGTTATGCTGCTTCAATATATAAGTATGCATATATATGTGTGTATGTGAGTGTATATATATATATATATATATATGTATGTTACAATGAATCATTCATACAAAAAGTAGATTAGTAAAGTTAATGATATAAAATGGCGAAATCCCTTCTCAAACAAAATTTTAAAGGTGCATTAACCTACAAAACGATGTAGAAATTTTGTTTGCGAAAGGATTTCGCCATTTTATATCATTAACTTTCTTAATCTACTTTTTGTGTGAAAGATTCATTGTAATATAAATTGAAATACACACTGATATATATATATAATACATACACACATACACACACACACATATATATATATACGCACATATATACACACATGTATATGTGTATGCGAGTGTATATATGTGTGTGTATATATATAAGTATGGGTGAATATATATATGTGTGTGTGTGTATGTGTGTATATATATA
>OZ010585.1:54778112-54790612 GCA_963932145.1 Acanthosepion lycidas | reverse complement strand
GCTCTGCCATCTGTTCAAAATTCATTAGGCAGGTTACTCGCTGTTTCCTTCTGTCTTTCTTGGTTTCACTGTCTCTTGTCAGTGTTAAATTCTCCAAAGCCTCTTTTCTCATTATGCGTCCCAGAAATGCCTACTTTCTCTTTCTGATTGTAAGTATAAGTATCTATTTTGCTACTATTTTCCTTAAAACTTCCTGGCTTTTCACATTTTCAGTCCATGGTATTCTCAGCATCCGTTGTTAGAAACACATTTCTTTTACTTCAATTCTCTGAGGTGATTGTCTAACATTCATTGTCATATAGAAGATTAGCTGACTGCCACAATGTTCAAAGAAGGATGGTCTTATGCCAAGATCCGCATGCTTCAATAGACATGTAGTTCCATAAAAGAAATACTTAAAATACCATAGACAGAACATGCGAGCAACGAAAACGGTTTAAAGGAAGTGATAACGCAAAGTACACATGTACGTAGAATAGAAAAGAGGCAGTTGAATTTTCCGGGACACGTAATGAGAAAAGAAGTTTTGAAGATTTTAATACTCACGGCGTGTTTTGAAGTCAAGAGGGACAGAAGGAAATAATGAGTAACTTGCGTAACGAACATATGTAAATGAGCGGGAAAATATTGACTGGGAGGAATAGTAAAAGGACAAAGATTGTTTAGATCTCCAAAAGATAGGACATTGTAGAGAGCCATGATCGTCCTCTAAAGAGAGACGGCACAAAAAAGAACATTTTAGTAAACGTGATGTTCACGACAGCAATCAAATTAAACGTAGGAGTTTTTTCCATTTTGCCATACTTCTTTCCATTAAAACTATTCCATACATACATACATACATATATATATATATATATATATATATATATATATATATATATATATATATAGATAAGCTATTTTCTACGGATGGCTCAGACAATTATCGTTTTTTCTTTGGTTGTTTAAGATATTCGTCCCTCTTAGTATTTTTTCTTAATCGTGTTTACTCCAAGCAAAGCAATAAAGCTATTAAGACACAAGAGGTTGTGGAGGAATTAGAAAATAGGACATTTTCTAATGAGCAAGGAAAATAGAAGAGTAATCAGGAAGACGACAGTGATTAACATTGCATTTAAATTTTGGAAGATTAAAGTTAACTGGAAAGCATGAATCCTAGTGAGAGTCCCAGAAGGTATTTCTGGTAATAAAACCTATTTTACACTTTCATAGTGTTTTAATCCCAGTTTGGGGTTTAAATATTTGCTCTTAGCTGGAACTTTAACAGGTACTACCACCACGGGTCAGGGTGGACCTAGAAACAACAGCAATTAAGAGGTGATTTCAAGCTCCCGAAAGCCTTGCTGCCGAATGTAGTCTATCGTCATACCCAGGTTGACGTCCACGGCATATATTAGGTTGGTGCAAAAATAATGTCGTTTTCTCACATATGTTACTATGTGAGAAAACGACATTATTTTTGCACCAACAGGTACCAAACTACTAATTATATATACGGTATCTATAAAATTTTACTTTTTACCTTCAACACCTTGTATTTTTTTCTGTTCAAATGTGGTATTCTTCTCCAAAAATTGTTCTCAAACACAGTTATTTTGATATATATCTCGATGTTTACGATTAGTCGCGTCGTGAGACTACTCGCAAGACAACTTTTGTGATGTGAATGCTTGAGTGTACTTTTTTCCCTTTTTTGACAAGTGGATTTCGTTTGATGGAGATATTGTAACTGGCTTGATACGTGCCGACCGAACAACGGGGTTAATTCCTTCAAGACTTCGTGTACATACAAGACCCTGTGTATGTGTGTGTATGTATGCCCCTTTTTTTCATATTCTATTCGAGTATTGTTCTTACTGAAATTTTTGTGGAATCATCCAAACGTACTTAATTGCATAAAGATTCGGAATCACAAACATATATACAGACGCCGACACCCCCATATATATATATATATATATATATATATATATATATATATATATTAATGTCTTTTATGTTTGCGTCTGTGATAAAAGATGTTATATATATATATATATATATATATATATATATATATATATATAACATCTTTTAACACAGACGCAAACATAAAAGACACATTAATCCATATATATATATATATATATATATATATATATATATTTACATATAGTATATTCGTATACTTACAACCAGACACATACTTATATTGACATACACACATTGCAGTCACTATCCCACAGAGGTGCTGTTACTTCCCTCTGTCTTTTCTACAAGTACTTCCATGGCAAGTTCTCTGACGAGCTACTTTCACTGGTTCCCAAACTGCCTGAATTTAAGTGTGTTACTAGGTTGGCATCTCGGTCCTATCCTTTCACTGTCGAAACAGCTAAAGATAGCCATCTCTTCTACCCCAACAGCTTCTTATCTCGTACCTCCCGTCAGTGGTACTCTCTTCTTATCACGTGCTTCCCTGATAGCTATAATGTTCAAATATTCAAATGTAATCCCAATCGACATCTTCTTATGCCTTGATCTTGATCCCTGTCCTCCTCTTTATTCTTACTCTCTGTAACCCCTTGCTTGCTAGTTGCACTCCCGTCATATATATATATATATATATATATATATATATATAACGAAATGGCCAAAGTCCGACTATTTATTAAAGACATTTTTATGTTTAACGTTCTTTTTATAAATACAAGTATTTAAGTAAATGCTCTGTTTATAATAAACAGTATTGCCTACCGAACGATCCTTGGTGGCCGAGCGGTCAAGGCACGTCAGCGTAAATGACGGTTCCGTATAGGATGCAGGTTTGAATCCTGTCCAAGGACGAATATTTTCTATGAAAATTTCTCGGACATTCAGGCCGGTAAATGTTATTTAATACTGTTTATTATAAACAGAGCATTTACTTAAATACTTGTATCTATAAAAAGAACGTTAAGCATAAAAATGTCTTTAATAAATATAATTGGTAGGTATAATTTCAAGGACATTAATCTAAAGAGAGCTCAATGTAAGTAACAGAGCAATATATAATAAGTGTGTGTGTATATATATAATAAGTGTGTGTGTGTGTATATATATATATATAACGTCATCCACAGACAGACTGCTTCGCAGCTCATCAGTGCGGCTAGACATCCGGTTGCCTCTAGCTAGGAAGGAAACCCGACTGAATTGGTATCAGCCGGAGATTCTACCACTAAGCCGTCGGCGCACGGCAGGGAAGTAGGTGGATTTTTAGCCTATTTATTTTTAGAAACACGCCCAGTGACTGACAGTGACTCAATTCGCTATACGAAGAGTCTCGCTATATAAGCTATAATAGTCACTGTTTACAAACCCAAACCTACTCCCTAGAGAGCTCAACTGAAATTAATATTTATTTCAGGAGCCAATATAACGTCATCCACAGACAGACTGTTTCGCTGTTTCACAGCTCATCAGTGTGACTAGACATCCGGTTGCCTCTAATATATATATATATAATAAGTGTGTCTATATATATATATATATATATATATATATATATATATATATATATATATAAGTGTGTGTACATATATACATATAATAAGTGTGTGTGTATATATATGTGTGTGTGTATATGTATATATATATATATATATGTATATGCATATATGAACACAGCCATAATGTGCTGACCGTTTGCAAAATAAAAAAAAATAATTTCCATCCTTCTAAAAACATATATAAAAATCTGCACATTCATTTAAAAATAAAAAAGTTAAAAATAATTCCTTGATATAGGCTAATAGCCGAAATGCCTCAGATACATAACATTTGGACAATTTTACATATATATATATATATAAAAAGGAAAACACACACAAATACAAGAAAAATTAAATAAAAAGCTTAATCGTTCGCCATTTGTCTTTAACGAAACCTGTATAAACAAGAGATTACTACCAAAAACCCTATATATGTTCTACTTCTCTTTTTATGGCGCCAGCTCAGAATTTTTCAGCCAAGATTCGTCTTGGTATATCCACAGTGTTAAATCAGTTTCTTTTCCCTACATAATTCCCTTACTGCTTGCTAAGAAAGACGTTCCCCTCCGAAACTTTTTCCGGGAGAATCGCCCACAGACTTCTGTGTAGATGCTTCCCTGAATTCTACAATTTTAACCTTTTCAAGTATAGCGTCAATCGTTATATATCCGCCATATCCTCGTAATGTTCACTGACTACTTCTATTATGTTCGTATCCACCTTATTCAATAATCCTCTGCCTTGAGTGACTCTTGGTCATTGTCGTGGGTTAACATTATTAAATGAAATAAAGAAAACCCGATAATACAAAAGACGTTTCTTAATAAATACGCCAATTCCTACGTAAAGCAATCGTGGCTTTATGAGATGGGGAAAAAACACAGATACATCAGCTTATTTAGATGTCACTTTGAAGTGACTGAGGATTTAATATTTACCAAAGACTTTCAAAGCTCGAGAAAAGTTCTGCGACTCGACTCGTCTGCCTATTCCCCGAACAAGCTTCCACCCTGCTGAGCAAGCGTGCATACCTTCATGCCATCTGACAATACGTCTTCGCTAACACACAGTTCAGTTTACCCAACCCTTGGTAAAGTTTGTGTATATGTGTGGAGGTTTGAGAGGAATGGAGGCCCACAGCCGTTGAACGGAAATTTATGGTACATTTTTTTTTTATCTTATGAGAATGACGTGTTCGAACATAACTCTACTACAAAAGACAAACAAAGCTTTAAGTTGATTAAGGCAAACATTATGTTTTGCTAAAAGAATATTCTAGATATAGGCATGCAAACGAAAGAAAACGTGTCTGTGTATACGGCGCATTTACCTCTTTTACGTAAGATTTCAAAAACATTTAATGTGTAGTTTGATCCGACATTGTTTCTTCTCATTATAAGCGTTAAATTTAGTGGATGCACGTGTTTGAATAGGTATCTCTGTTTGTTAAACAGTGAAATTAATGTCTATCAGCTTAGAAATTGAAAGTTTTAATAAAGAGGCTCATTTTCTTTTTTAAGATTTATATGAAAAACAATTGTTAAAAACAGGGATAATAACCGTGTGTGTGCGTCAGAATAAAGAGAAAGAATAAAGAGTCAGATTAATAATCCCCAGTTCTTTAGCATTTTTTTTTTGTGTTGCGATAAAAAATATTTTTAAATAATAATATTATAATATCTATCTATCTATCTATCTATCTATCTATCTATCTATCTATCTATCTATCTCTCTCTCTCTCTCTCTCTCTCTCTCTATATATATATATATATATATATATATATATATATATATATATATATATATATATATATATATATATATATATATATATGTGTGTGTGTGAGTGCGTGTGTCTATATATCTACGGGTCTGAATATTCGAGTAATCTTGTCAGAAAAATTTTCAGACGGGTAGATGTAGTTAGATAAAAAATACTGTTTGATTAAAAAAAAACCCATCTACTCGAATATGAGTATCCATAAAAAATAACGTTTAAATAAAATAAATTGTCGTCTACATTGCGAAAACATTAAAATAACATTAACATCTCATTTTAACAGACATATTTACCAAAATTACAAAAAAAATCTTGAAATACTAAAGAGTAAATTCATCAGACCTACAAATTCAAAAAGAAATCGGAAAATTAATAATACCACACTACTGATATATATATATATATATATATATATATATATATATATATATATATATATATATATATATATATATATCAGTAGTGTGGTATTAATAAGCAGCAAGGTACGCATTGTTCTCCTAAAAAGTACAAAATTAAAAATATATAAAGGTTTTATTATTTGAAAATCATTGGCTTTTACTTGCCTTCGGACATCGACCATTGGGACTTCGTATCACTAAAACGAGGTACGTTTATGTTCTATTTTCTTTTTGATGTTTTTTTTTTAACCAAAATATATTCACTATTAGTATTTGCCTTCGAATCGATTGTTCAGTTACAAATTCTGTCGCTCGATCGTCTTCATCATAATCATGTGGATTTTTTACGGTTTATCAACACTATGTGGGTTAGTATTGCCGAAACATACTTTGGATTGTAAGAATAATCCATTTTTGCCAGTGAATATTGCATTGACAGTATTTTCGAGGTAAAGCTTTTTTTTCAGATAAGGTTTTATTTAACCCATAACAGAGCGGAGAAGGAATTGGTTCATACTTTTTCTCAACGGTATTTGTGCGGAAGTAAATGTAACGAACTCGACTCTCCAATTTCTAATTCTGAGCTGCTATCCATTATAACACCCGCACGCCCACCTATTATTTTGACAAAAAGAATCCTATCTTATTCATTCGACTGCTTCTGGAAATCTTGAGTTTAGACGGTGTCGTGCCAAAAGATTTTTCTCGTCGGCTGTCCCTATCTGGTCTGGAGCTCATACTGTGCATCTGGGGATTCTTGACAAAATCCATTGCAATACAATCGATCCTCACCAGACATCTCATCTCCAGTCATTTTCTCAGCAATGTCACGTGGCTTCTCTCTGTTTGTTGTACAAATATATACCCTGTCCGAATGAGCTTTTTATCTGGTGTCCCGGCTACATGAATTTAAGCGTGCTACTAGACTGGCAACTAAGTCTCATTGTTATAATGTCCAACTAGCTAGATCAGTGATTCGCAACCGATTTTGGGCTATGCCCCACTTTGGTATTTCTAAAACTCTGGTGCCTCACCCGTAATATTTAATTCTTACATGCCATTTACACATGTACGTACATATACACAAAATATTTTTATGTATGCAAACTGCATATGCATCGTATTTAATAACACGCATTAAAATTAACACTATCACTCAGACTCACTAGAAAAAAATCACTGTTGATAACTCATTCTCGAATTGCCCCACTTTATTCTGTTTGTATAGTAACTCGAAGTGTGCACATCCTTCGCATGCCCCACCAAAATATTACCATGCCCCACCGTTGGGACATACGCTCCACGTTATGAATTATTAAGCTAGATGCAAAAGCCACTTCTACTCTAACATATTTTTTTTTTGCACTCCCCCCCTGTTCTTTCTTCCCTGATAACTACAATCTTCAAATATTTAAATGCAATGTCAATCGCCATTTTTGTCCTTTTCTCAATCCTCCAAATTTTCAGTCTTCCCATTCTCTCCCCCGCCTTGTAAACCCATGCGTTCTAGTGGCATTGTCTCCTTGCTTGGAAATCGACAGACATGTGCAGACTGAGTTATCTATTTGAAAATGTGCCCCACCCCCGAACACGAGGCATTTAGATCAAAAACATTAAAGAAAGTTCCGATCCTCCCCTTGAAGTGTAACAGAAAAGTAATATATGTATGTTGGGTGGGTGGGGGGAAACGGCCTGTAGGACCCCATCTTTGACCAAGAGTGTCAACACCTGCGAGAGACTGATAAAAATGTACATAGATAGGTAAATAGATAACGTCAAAAACATAGATAGATACCAAAACAAAGATAGATAGATAGATAGATAGATAGATGAGATGGATTCTGGTGAATACATTAATGCTTTTGGCATGGTATGGTAGCACTTTCGACCTAACAAACTATTTCAGATCACAGAACTCTTGCATTCCGCCACGCACGCAAGCACACACTTGTACAGTCCTTCACCCGCGAAGTAATATATATATATATATATATATATATATATATATATATATATATATATATATATATACTAGGTCGGCGTTAAGCTAACTGGACGTATTGCTTCTAATTGGGTCTCCCTCCCGAGGGGGTCCGCATTAGTGTAATCTATTCTAGTCGTTTCAAATACATCCAAGAACATTGTCGCTACGCATAGATTGTTTTTTTTTTTTTTATACATAACAGCGGAGAAGTTAATTTTCTTTTGAATTCTTAAAAAGTCAGTCAGTTTTGTTTGTATCTGTTACTTATAGCATGGTTTTTGTCTTTTCATTTCACATGAATTAAATAGGTTAATTAATTACGGGATATAATTGAAATTTAATTTTGGGAATGAAGTTAGAACATGTAAATTAAATATCGGTATGATACATCCTATTAATGACCTTGGCACCGCAAATGTTTCCAATTAAGCACTGCAATTGCGATAAAAAATCTTTCGATACCTGACTGATGAGGCAGATTTTTTTCCCGCAGTAGGTTGCCATTTCTTTATGCGGTAGACCAGTTTCCATCCAAGGCTATAAAATCCGGTCTGTCCTGCTATTTTACATTTTAATATTACATTTTAAACTTTAAAAAAATATTTAGTCCGTTATAAGTCGCAAACATAGAAAGCGCATTAGTAAAACATTTTTTTAAAGCTTATTGTAAATGCTTTCGTTCTTTCTGAAAGATATTGTTCATTTGAATTTTTGTTTTTATCATAATATCTTCGAGTATTTGGTGTTTTTATTTACACAATGAAGGCTATATAGTATTTTACTTTTATCTGCTAATATTTGTCTCAGGATAATAGTCATATTTGTATTACTTGTAATGTATTGATCATATCTTTCGATAAGTGGCAAGTTAAACTACGAGAGAATGTTATGGTTGTGTGACCAGTGTAAGAATATAATTTTTATTTTATTATTTCCCAAAAGGTACACAAATTCTTAAACAATATTGTTTTTAAACAAGGATGACTTTGAATGAATGTATGACTGGTAATGATTAGATTAGATACTTTAAATTTTTATAATAAATGATAAATCGTTGGTGTTTATTACAATCATTAAGTGTACTGATGAATTACATTTTTAACGGTCTTTTCATATTGTTTATATTTTGGATACAGAATAAATAGATATTTTTTATTATATTTATATTAGGATTGCTATTTGCTTTATTTTTCCTCTAAAATTCTCTAAAGCTGATTTTATTTGTCCGTTGACAAAACAAAATGGAAATTTGTTAATAAACATTTATTTTATGTTAGTCAATTCTTTATAAAATAAAGTTTGTACAATTCTCTACATATAACGTGTGAACGCAAGTGTGTACCCTGCCCTCGTCAACCGCCAACCAGGGAAAGCAACAAAGTTTCGGTGGCTAATAAATATAATAAATTACTTTGGCACGGTTGATTGAGTTTTTGTTTTAAATAAAAGCTATTTACTCTCTGTGAGGCAATTTACTTTAGTAATTGATTCGACAAGAATTATTGCGTGTGGTTTATTTTATATCGTGAAGTAGTAAAATTGCGACTATTGGAGTCGACTAAAATATCGTAGAATGGCATTTCTATAAGTAATATTAAGTCCATAAATAAAGTTTAGAACACGGTTTTTTCTCAAGTTTCTTTTGCTTTTTTATTATTTCGTCTACGTTTTCCGTTAATATTAATATTTCATCAATAGATCAAACATTCATCATAGTTGTTAAAATTCTGTTAAATTTGAAAAAAAAAAGATAAGATAAAATAAGCCCGAGAAGTGAACCCAGAGCTACGTCATAAGACTATATTATAGTGTAACCCGGATATAAGAGAGTTAGCGCGACCGGAGAAGAAGTCTCTTATATCCGGGTTTCTCTTATATCCGGTTTCGTCTATTTTGTTTAGATAAGTATGGCTCTAATTTGGGACCAGAGAAAATCTCTCTTATATCCAGGTTTCTCTTATATCCGGCTTACACTGTACTTTAATGGCTATAGAAAGACATTTGTGTGGTACAGGGTACAAGAGGTTTACGTATAACTGTGAGTTTAATATTAAGAAGTGAGAGCGAAGAATGTTTATATACATTTTTTATATATGATACTTTCTTTGTTAGGAACATTTGTAAAGCGAGGTATATATATATATATATATATATATATATATATATATATATATATATATATATATATATGATGAAATGTTAGGATTGTTCTTTATTGTCATCATACGACAAAGCCAATATTTATATAATTTTGGATAAAACTGATTACCATAAAAAATTACAAAACATCAGCGACGACCGAACTATATATATATATATATATATATATATATATATATATATATATATATAAACATATATACATATGTACATATACATAATTGTATATATATGTAAATATATATACAATTATTTTAATTTATTTTTTGTTTTTATAAAATTTCTTGAACATTCAGGCTAGTAAATGTAGTTAATACCATTTATTATAAACAGAGTACGCGGTGCATTCAAGAAGTTTTGAAACATTTTTGTAGAGGCAATTATAACTTTCCTAAATTATTGTAGTATTAGTATATAATTACTATAATAAGTTGACTTGCCAGCTAATGTTATTTCAGATTGAAGGAGATGGTTGTAAAAGCTCTTTGAACACACCCTAATAAACGCTGCTTGTTACAGTGGACAAGTTTTCAGAATGCAGCCAGGATGTGAAGACAATTTGGAATCTCGCTATGCAATACAGTTTTAGAAACGTATGAAATGCTCCAGTCTGCTTATGTTTTAATTTGTATGTGAGGAACATCTGATTTCCGTTGGCACAAGAGGTTCAAAGATGTTGGAAAGGATGTGAGAGACAATGTGGATGTGGGCGTCAGAATATCAGAGCTGGTGAAGAAAATTCTCAATTTTCTGGATGAAGATCGCCATATGTCTCTAAATACAGTAAGTACACAGTTTGGAGTTGGTATGGCAACTGTACACAGAATTATTCATGAAGATCTGAACATGGGCAAAATTTGTGCAAAGTTTGTTCTCAGGGTTCTCAATGACGAACAGAAGGAAGGACGCGTTGGTGACAGGAAGAAGATGGTTGATGGCCATCAAAACTGTCCCTCACCCTCCTTACAGTCTAGACCTTGCTTACCTGTGACATTTGGCTTTTCTTCAAACTGAAAAAAAAGACAAGTAGGATGTCACAAGGGTCCTGGACATCTTCAATTTGTATAAATTCCATTGAGTCCTTACGGGGTGGCTGGAGCGCTAAAACAAGGGCATTAAAATCAGAGGGTCCTACTCTGAAGGGGGTTAAAGTCTTGTATTTCTTTAAAATTAATAAATGTCTCTCTTGAAAAAGTTTCAAAACTTCTGGAACGCATATCATATATAAAACGCAGGAAAGCATTCTTTTTTAAGGATCCTTTGTCAATCAGAAGAATACGAATATTAATTGACAAAAAAAAAAACAAACATTTGCAATGATTTTTCGGATAAGGTGTTGAGTAGAGTTTATCCACAACGAGCACAATACGCAACGCGTCATCCGGAAAAATCAAAAAGAAAATTAAACATAAAAACCTTGACAGTTCTTTTTAATCAAACTTGTTATATATATATATATATATATATATATATATATATATATATATATATATATATATATATATACTTGTTCGCCTTCTCCTGAAAATTATGATGGTGACAACTTGTTACAAGGAAAGCAAAAACGAGAAGTATGTGAATGAAGCCTAATATAAAAAAGATATACTATTCCTTCTGATAAGGTTGTTACTTTTGATGAAATGACTTTCCAGATAGCAAAATAAGATAGTCAAGTATCACGAGAGCCCAACTAATTCTCGTTGCGAAAGTCAATCGATGCCAGATGTAGACGGCTATCTTGACTTTTACTGTTATTCCATTTTCGAAAGTAATGTCAACATTTTACGTCGCGATGTTTCCCCTTTGCCAGTTCCTCTTACGTGGAATTTTTTCCCATGAACTCTTAGATTCCTCTTTGTGGCCTCTCAAAGGGAAGTTTGGGTTACTTGGCGACGCTCATCTCCTTTCCAGCAGAAAGTCCTTCATCTAAACTATTCTCAGACGCTTAAGATACGTTACCTTACAAGGTTAATGGTTTTGATTGGTTTATTGTTTTGTACGGGTTATCAACCCTATGTAGGTTATTTAAAGCGAAAACATATTTCGGATTAATTCTATTTTTTGTTATCAAGTGAATATTGCATTGAAATATTTTGGGGATAACAAAGACTTTTTAAGATACAAGTTCTACCATTTAACCTATATCTGGAGATGGGGTGGAAATGGGGTGGAAATGGATTCAAACGTCTCCCAAGAGTATTTTCGTGCAAGTGAATGTAACGGTCCCGACTGAAATTGAAACTCGGATCTCTGATTTCGCATTTCGAGCCGTTATCCATTACACCACTCGTATATCGACTAGGTTAAAGGGATCCAGTTACCATAAAGAAGGAAATGGGGATTCCCGCTCTCTCCAAAGACGTTAACTATTCTTTCATATTCTTATAATCTTCATTTCCTCTTTATCGTCTTCATATAACACACTTTGACACACTCATATTTATTTAACGCATTCTTATAACACACTTTATTTACTAAACGTCTTACTTGATTGGATCTTGTGTCATGCCTTAGGTGAACTTTTGTTAAAATAAGTAAAATGAATACGAGATAAGCGTAAATTGTCCCACCTAGAGTTTGAATTCGCTTCAGAGATTCAATGAAAATATAATTCATAAATAAATGAAGCAGTTTAATTCTGCGATCATCATAGTGCCTATGAA
>OZ010585.1:54750612-54768112 GCA_963932145.1 Acanthosepion lycidas | reverse complement strand
TTTAAATCTCTATTATTTCACAATGGAGAAACATGAATTAAAAAAATAAAAAAAAGGGGCGACTTCGATGTACCACAAAGTTCGTTTGATGGTAGTTTATGTTCAGAATTAATGGTCCTGTATATTATTAGGTTGGTGCAAAAATAATGACGTGATAATGTCGTTTTTTGACGTATTTTTTAACGTCAAAAAACGACATTATTACGTCATTATTTTTGCACCAACCTAATATCAACGAAATAGTACACAGACAACCACGGCCTGTATAAAGATGACGGGTAGATGATAGTGCCAGACAACAGAAGAGTAAGTGGCGATATAATAAAGATGCTTTTCAAACTCTTCAAAAGCCACGACTTTGAAATAGAGGTCGATATGAACAAGGAGGTTGTCCAATATTAAGATGTAGAATTAATTGTTGAAATTGTGTCTTCCCGTACATGAAACTTAACACAAAATTGAATGGTATATCCT
Organism: Acanthosepion lycidas; assembly: GCA_963932145.1. Lineage (NCBI taxonomy): Eukaryota > Metazoa > Mollusca > Cephalopoda > Sepiida > Sepiidae > Acanthosepion > Acanthosepion lycidas. The sequence continues at coordinate 54,767,638 of OZ010585.1, read as the reverse complement.
TTGGAATATTATTTTAAAAGTCCAATATTCTTTTATTTTGAAAAAATATGTTGATAGAATTTGTTCATCTAAGAAGCATATTTCCGAAAATAAAATAGAACTTTCTTCTTTTTAAGGGGCCAGTTAATGTATAGGCCTTTTCGATTTTTATGGGTTATTGAATATCGACTTGCAAAAAGTCAACACGTGTTAGTTCCACGTGATTTCCTATACGGAGGCTAATATACAAATATGGCAAAAGAAAGGTGTGGTACTTGGTGTGTAGGAATGCATTCGTATTTTGGGACGGGATATTTTTCGGGCATATTGCATCCGGTGGACGGTGAAATGATTTATCGTGGGAAGTGAAGAATTTCTTGCCCGCATGCCATACCGCTAGTCTTACCGAAAAGCCAGGACATATTCACTTATACCCCATTCCCATCCAGTGCAAGACATCAGCCACCACTCAGAGTTAGATATCTGTCTACATCTGGTTCAACGGACCTGGGGTTGTGAGTGGTGGATCGACTTGAGAGGAAGTCGCTTATCTGGATGGCACATCCTGGTCTATGATTTTCTTGATATTTCCCAGTTTAATACATGAAAAGCGAAATAGAAGGGAATGAATATAAGAAGATTGTGTTGCGCCAATACTTCAAGATGTGAAGGCCTGCTTTTTTTTTTTTTTTTTTTAAAATCAGCATTCAAAATTTAAGCTTCTATTTGAACTTGAACAATAACGGCAGCAAGAAATACGCGACTATTTTAGTCAAAAGTTATTGTCTGACAAATATTACTTGGAGGGGGTGATCACTTGGAAATGAAGTCCTTGGTGTGACGATAAACTACATACGCCAACGAGGCATCTGATCGGGAGATTAAAGGTTTTAAGAACTGTGAAACCACCTCCTAATTGATATTGTTCCCAGGTTCACACTGACCCATGATGTAGCACCTGTTAGGGTCCCAACTTCGGGCAAATAGTGACCCCCCCAAACAAAACACTGTGAAAGTTTAAAAATACCTATTCTTAGTAAAATTATCAACAATATATATATTCATAGCAAAATGCTCAGCAATAAATTTTATAGTAAAATGACCAACAATGCATTTTATCTCTAGTTGAAGGCAGACGATTGCGTTCAGAATATATTTAGTTGAGGCCATAAAATTGTGTTCAAAATATTTACATTTCGGCATTAGATAACGCATAGAGGTTGATATGCCGCTAAACAAAATCAACCAACCAACATGAAAGAAGACTTTTATGACATCGATCCGTATATCTTTAAATTTCTTAAAGAAATCAAACTCTATTCCAAAATATAACCCCAACAAAACTGCAGCATAAAGCACACATATACTGCCTCTAGTAATAATGTCCATACAAATATCTGTATTCACATAAGCGGAGTATCATCTACCATGTATTCAATTGTGAGAGCAGAATAACATATATTATTTTATTATTTATTTAATTATTACTTGATTTTATTATTTATTTAATTATTACTTGATTTTATTACTTATTTAATTATTACTTGAAAGATTCCCAAGAAAATTAAATTTCGGCATTAAATGACCCACAAGGAGTTGATATGTCATGAAGCGAAAAAATAAGACAAACTTGAAACTTTGAGTGATGATCAGGCTCGACGATGCTTAACTTCGGTCATCGAACAATAGACAGTGCTTTCAGTATCACTTTTTACTGTAATCTAAGCTTACGAAGATTAGCTTATTTTTGTGGTGCACATGGGAGAATCAAATTCGCTGTTTCCGAGCTGGTTTACTTAACGTCATTGCTTCTCTACGCGCTACAGTAGGCAACTGACGATTATCTGTTATTCTAAATTGTTTTCACTGAGAAGATTTTAGATTTATGGCCTTTTTAATCAGTTTGCAGGGTCAATTTGCCGATATAGCAAATTCAATTTTAACCGTTTCTCTCACTGTTGTAGCCTTGTGCCAGACTAAAATAAACACACAAATTACTTACACAGGAATTCTGTTGTGTAGCATGCACTACAGACAAATTCCATAGCATAATGGATCTACATATTTTCCCTACGTGACCCATTAATATAGTCTTGTGTTCGACTGAATAATTTAGCAAATAAAAATGTGAATTGTATTTGAGACACTGGACGTGAAACAAGAGAAACCAATTCCGCAGTCTACTGAGTTTGAGATTCTTTGATTGCTTTAATATTGTGAACTTGTTCACAAATACGCCTAACTTTGTGAATATCTGCTTTAGTACATGCTGTAGAGCGATGGTTCATAGTCTCATCTGACAGATTATATACGATGAAAAAAATATTCGGAATATTGCCTTTACTTGAAAATCAGTGCTCAAATTATTGTCTTTTGCTGCTAAACTATTTCTCGGAATATTGCCCTGTGATTGAACATTAAAATTTGCTTTTTACTGGAAAATGGTATTCGAAATATTACCTTTTACTTGAAAACTAGCATTCGAAATATTGCCTTTTGCTTGAAAATTAGCATTCGAAATATTGCCTTTTGCTTGAAAACAAGTATTTGAGCTACTGATTCTAAGTAGTCTTGTTATTTGTGCCGTTTCACTACGTAAGAATCCATTCATTACTCTATTTAACACAGCGTGCTCGAGTAAATGTATGGCGGATCAGGGTTTAGGAGAAATAAGAAGACAAAATTTATTAAGAACTACAAAGGACGGGAAATTGTGGAGAGCCCTGATCACCTACGTTCTGAGGAGACACGGTTCATGAAGAAGAAGAAGAAGAAGAAGAAGAATGGTGAAATTTCCCTAGAGGAAACAGCATTCATTGACGGAAGCTGCGTGACTGTTGATCGGAATTTATAAAATCTTTCTCATAAAACATTTTTGGTAGAACTTAGTCTAGCGTTGTCCTGTTAGGTCAGAACCTAACAGGACAATGCATCACTAAAGTATGTGATCTAGGAGTTGAGAAAATTCTTTATATTAAAATATACATAATAAAATATATTATATACAGAAAAAATACTTAATATCAAAATTAAGTAATTTTTCTATATATAATATTATTAACGTTCTATTTTTAATATTATTTTAATATTTTTAATATTGAGCTCTATATGAAAATATCTGCTTCATTTTTTAACTATTATATTTATAAATCTTCATTATATATATATATATATATATATATATATATATATATATATATATATATATACACACACACGGAATAAGACAAAAAAGAAGTACTAGTTCTTATTTAATATATTATTCTAAACAAATGATACTGCGGTATTTGTTGTACCAGGATATTCTTGATGTTTGTTTATCAAAACTTCAGAAATAAAACGAAATGATTCTACAGAATAAAAGAAATAAAATATTTAGTTTATTTATTTGCTTTAGATTGAGTCCTTTGGTGTTTGCTGTTTGTTTCTCAGGCGGATATTGGTAGTAGTGTGGAGAAAGTCCATTTCAGTATTTGGAAGTCAGCACTTAATAGCAATCTTAATCATCTTAGAAATAGGTCAGTGTCAATCTAATGTATTTTTCTCAACTTGGAGAAGTCAATGGCAAATAACATAAGAGATCATGATATTCTTAGCATCCTTCTGTAGAACCACATTTCAGTTGCTTCAAGTCGTTTCTTCATCTTTGACGAGATTGTTCAGCATTCTTTGCCATTATATTAAATAACAGTTCAGAACTCTTTTTTTGTTTCGTTTCTCACGAAATATTCATGTTTCTTAATAATTTCTTTAGCTTTTGGAAAGCAGCTTTCGCTTTCCCGATGCGTCTTCGGATTTCATGGACTGAACACGTCAGCACCGACAAAGTTTTAAGGAAAATGAAAGCAAAAAGGACACATACTTAACATTAAGAAGAGACAGCTGAAATATCTAGGGCACATAATGAGGAAAGAGGGCTTAGAAAATTTGATACTCACAGGACGGATTGAAGGCAAGAGGGATAGAGAAAAACAACGCACAATCAACCAAGCGAGCTTGAGAGAATGGAACAGGCGGAACAAGGTTTAGGAGAGATAAAAAAAAAAATAGATAAAATTTATTAAGAACGACAAAGCCCGGGTATTTGTGGAGAGCCAGGATTGTCAACGTCTTGTAAGATAAGACAAGTAGAAGAAGAAAAATATTTATGTGATTAATGCTACCAAAAGAAGTACATATTCTAATGCTGGTATTTCATTAACTTTTCTATTGAAAAGGCTTCGTGTTGATTGTCGTTACGACTGTCCCCCAAATAATTTTCGAACGAGCCAACCAGAAAATAATGAGTTTTATGGAGTTGTGATGAACGTTTGCACTTTTAATGAGACTCCACGCTTTGAACGTTTATTGTCTCACATTTACTCCAAGCCTCGAGTTTGATTGTGTTCTTTATTTCTCATAAAATAAAACAAATTACACTAGTTTTTGACTTACCTTCCATGGTACTTTGATTTACTCACTGGTAAGGCTTGCCACTGTCTTCGTGCAGCCTTACAATTTTCGTACGCTTCATTGGTGCAACGTACATCGTAGACCATGGCCGTAGGACAACAAATGGCCAGTGGAGACAATAGTGTCTGGGCGTGATAAAAATCTGAAGCAATCACGGATGACGCAATATTTTTCAAGGCCATACAAATTTCATCATACATCCCGAAAATAGATTCATATTACTGCACCCCACTGCAAATGACCTAATCTGAGGAAAAAATAGAAATCGATGACACCCTGTCACTCCAGTGTTTCTAAAACTGACCGTATGGTGAAAGAAAGGAAACTAAAGCCGTTGTTTCAATTAATTTACAAGGGTGTGTGTGTATATATATATATATGTATATGGTGCAATGGGTAAATTGTCGCCATTTTATATTTTTATTTCGCGCATGCACGTTGTTTGTCTTTGATTTTGTTGACTGCACAGTATAGTAGGATCAGTTGGGTACCGTATATGAGAAAAAGAGTACCATGATGCAATTTACTACACCAGAAATTCGGAAACAGCATTCTGTACTACTAGGCATTCGCACCGGAAGCTCCAATACGAAGATTTTAGAGTGTTTGCGTGTCAATCTGAGAACAGTGCACAGAATTCGGAGAGAGTTGGATAAGTTTAATGGTGATTACAAATTTACGGCAACTCGGAAAAATCCTCCTGGTCGTTCTGATAAGAAAAGAACTCCCGAATTTGTTGGTGAGGGCATCAGACTAAACACAGAGGCCTATATCAGATGCTTTGAGGAGATAGTGCTGCCCTGCGTCAAAAGGGCGGCTTCTGGAAGACCCTATGTCTGGCAACAGGTCTCTGCACCACGCCACACAAACAGGAGAAGCCAGTTATGGCTTCAGACAATTTCTGCGATCACATCACCCCTTATATCTGGCCACCTAACTCCCTAGACATCAACCCCTTTGATTATTATCTGTGGGACGTAATTAAGCCAGAAACCCACAAAACTCCTTATAACACCAAAGATGAACTGAAGGTAAGGATTATGGCAGCATTCACCAAATTTAACAAGGAGACCGTCCAGAAGAGTTGCAGGAGATTCCGAAGTCATCTGGAGGCCGTGGTTAAAGCCAATGGCGACTTTAATGAATAAATTTATTCTTTTGTATTTCAAGATATTTTTGCGTAATTTTGGTAAATATATCTGTTAAAATGAGATGTCAGTGTTATTTTCATTTTTGCGTCATTTAAACAATTTACCCACGCACCCTGTATATGTATGTGCATGTGTCGCGTGTACGCATACTCACTAATTATTTAATTGTACATTTTATGGAAGAAATTCCTCTTTTAATGTAAAGAAATAAAACATATCTATTGATATCGTAAAATAATTTATTTACATACTTTAAATCTATATATATTTGCATTAAGGCGTTTTGGGTGTTTTTCATTCGTCTGTTGCTCCCACTTTTAACAGCCAGTTTCATGCAGTTTTATTTTCTACCCTAAGTCCAGTGGAACAAAAAGCTTCTTTTAATGTCTCTAGTATTAGTTATCGTTTTTGTATTCAAAATACATTTTACGGAATAATTTTCTCTTTTAATATAAAGAAGTAAAACATATATCTATAGATATCATAAAATAATTTATTTTCATAATTAAATTAGGATATATTTGTATTGAAGCGTTTTTGGTGTTTTTCATTCGTTTTTGGGCCTATATCGTAATTCAAACTGATTCGTATGATAACAATGACAGTCATAGAAAGAATTACAATATGTATAAGTATCATAATGTTATAAATTAATTGCTTCAATATTTTGTGCCTATTTTGAATACTTTACAACTGACTTATTAATGACTTCATCTTTAGAATCATGCCCCCAACAAAAACAAAAAAAATCCTAAAAACAAAAAAAAAAAAAAAAAAAAACCCGTTTTAAGCTCTTACTCCAAATCTTCACTGACTGTATTATCTATGAAGCCCAGTGGAACAATAAAACTTCTTTTACCGACCTTAGTATATAATACTAAAACTAATCTTGTGTGTGTGCGTGTGTTTTCCTGATATACAGCCTAAATGATACCTAACACCAAACCAATTTAGGGACATATACCTTGAACGAGTGCAGTGCTAAATTTAATTAAAATTAGACAAGCGCTTCTTGAGGTAGGGTTGTTTTTCTGTTTTTATGGCATTTTTAACAGGGAATTCAGTATTTGTTTTCATTACAAATCCTTATGTCAATCCACGTTTGTAAACAAACACTTTATTCATTTTCTACAATCATTATACTCCAACTATTATGTTTTATTATAAATAATAAAAATGCATAATACATTACAACAACATTATTAATAAATTTAAATATGTGTAGCACAACGTATTCTTATATAATTCAATACACTACAGTAGAACTTTTATATAAACAAATATCTAGGATGATTGGCAAGTACTTCACAGGTGAAAACACTATGTGGGTGTGTCATTGTAAAATGTAATCTGTATGGCTGAAATATTGCCTTATATGTCTTGATACATAAATAGATGCACACTAGTTTTTGCCGTTATATATTTTGAAATAAATTTGAGGAAGAAACAAATATATATAATAAAGAAATATAAAAAAATTACCTAGAAAATATATGAAACTAAGTGCACAAAAAGGAGGCGTCCATACTTTATAAATATATGTGAACTGACAATTGCTGTTTTTCTTTTTGGAATGTCCGTCAACTTTGAAAATTATAATACGGTAACTACTAAAATTGGTATAAATTGTCAAAATAGTATTACTATTTCTTAAATGAAAAGGCCTTCAGTGCAATATCAGTTTGTAATTCTGTGTTAAAACATAAACTTTTCCTGCAGGGCAATGTTTGCATAAAAATGATGTTTAAAATTAAAGCTAGGTTATTGTCCTGAAACAATGATAGGTATCCTATGTCATGCTGGTATTGTTAATTTATTGTTCGTTGTTAAATTTAATTTAATTCTATCATTGAATTTTTAGCTGAATTTCATTAAGAAAAAAAATTAAAGCAACGCAGTTTTCAAAAACTATGAAAAGCTTTCCATTTATTAATTTATTATTGCGTTTGATCTAAGTAAGATTGTATGATGTAAGTAATAATAATTATTACATTAACTTGTATAGCAAATACAAATTAAAATATGTTTAATAAATAATAAAATTGGTAATATTCTAATCATAAACATTTTGTATCATGAACTGATTTAAAAAAAAATCCGAACAGGTTTATGGTTGGTCTAATATATATATATATATATATATATATATATATATATATATATATATATATATATATATATATATATTAGGTTGGTGCAAAAATAATGACGTAATAATGTCGTTTTTTGACGTATTTTTTAACGTCAAAAAACAACATTATTACGTCATTATTTTTGCACCAACCTAATATATATAAATTCCAAACTTTATTTGGTGGATGTCCGTATTTGAGTAGACGCTTCGTTTATTTTAAACAGTATTTATTTCGTTTACCAACTTGCGTACTCGAGAAAAGTAAATGTTCACTCCGATAGGATTCGAATCTGCGTAACCCCGTTCGTCTGCAAAGAGCTTCATTATCAAGCATGGTTCTATTTTGCCTTTAAAACACATTCGTTCATACAGATTTTTCTCGAAATGCATATCTGGTCAGTTTATAGATATGTATGCATGTGTGTGCGTGCGCGCGTTTGTAGGGGTTCTGTGCTCCGCACAATATGTATATGCGTGTATGTCTAACAATATATATATATATATATATATATGTGTGTGTGTCTCTTGCACAAAAAATCCTTTATCAGTTCAAGCTTAATTAAATATCGTAGATGAGGATAAAAAATAATTACCTTTGTGTTTTGTTCAAGTGCAAGAGAAACCCTGTCTAGATCCGATAGTTGTAAATATTGACGGATCGTTTGTCGTCTAGAGTACTGGTTATCAAACAAGGCTCGTATCCTAGTTCACTCATGTGATGAGTTTCGCACACATACACACACACATATGCAAAATATGTTCCCAAAAGATATAAAAAGAAAAGTACAAAACACCTAAATTCAGCATTTAATCCCCTTCGAAATAGTCCCTTCCTGAAGCCACACACTTTATCCAGGATCGTTTCCATTCCAGCATTCCTCGACATCCTGTTCCTTTCAAGTTGGATTTGAATTTTGGAAAGAGGAAAGACGTGAGGGGCGTGATCTGGCTAATATGGTGATTGCTAGACCTGGGGAATATTGTACTTGGCCAAAGAATGTTCTAACTTAGTGTGTATGTACGACAGATTTCAAGGTTAATCTGTGTTAAGCGGCTTTACTCTGCGTACGTTGGCTTCATTATCATAGCAATAGTACCATCAAACCATATATATATATATATATATATATATATATATATATATATATATATATATATATATAATGTATGTGTGTGTGTGTGTGTGTGCATAAAGATATAAAATATGAACAATTAAAATATATGAATCACAGAAGAACATTAATATTTTATTAACAAAGAAGAAAATCTTTATAAATTATTTCTAAATTTATAAGTGTTGGACATTGAATCGACAAAGCAGATCACAAATTCCTGTCTCAACTGGTGCGATCACTTTCGCACAAATGCATCTGTAAGGCAAACTTAAAAGTATTAACCTGATCTGTTCGACAAGATCAAATTGACAACTGGTCTAAAAAAAGGCCTTCATTCTGTTCTTAAATAGGGCAAAGAATGTCTTATTACTTTTAACGTCCCCAAAATGAAATTGCTCTTTATTAATCCTCTGAGAGAACCATTTCTGCCATAGCTAATACTACCCCTTAAGAGGGTGACTCGTTACGCCTTCTCGGGCTCACATGAAATGGAAATATTATATTGAAAGAATTGATAGGTCTACTGCCAGGGATGTTGGTTTACTTGTTCGTAGTAGACATTTTTTCACGACAGAATCTATTTTGCATATTTACGAGTCTACCATTGGTTCATACTTAGAATATTGATACCGCAATTGCTGTTCGAATGCTCCTGCTATATATTTAGAGATCCGTGATAAAAGCCAAAGAAGAACCACTAATGTCATTGGTCCAAACCTGGCACCACGGCTTCAGTCCCTTTCCCACCGTCGTTATGTGGCTTTCCTGTGTCTTTTCTATAAATATCTTCATAGTAATTGCTCTAATGAGTTTACCTTTTTGATATCTAGATTCTATGAATTAAAGCGAAGTACTAGATTGGCAGCAAGATCTCATTATTTTATACTTGAAATGACTGGGTGTAACCGTAAGTTATATGCTAACAGTTTTTTTCTCATTATTTACATTATTCGGACTATTGTTCTCATCACAACGTTTCGGCCGTTGTACGCTCCGCCTTCTTCAGGTGGTTGGAATTTCGAACTGAACCCTTTATTTCGCTCACTGGGGTAGACTGTTCTAGTTCCACGTGCCATGTTTGATGGATGTCAGTTATCAGTTATCTCCTGCTCCACTGCCTTAAACGGGTATTGAACTCACAACACTTTGGGTCCTGTCACTGGATCTAACCAACGCCTTTATCCACTGTGCCATGTATCGTTTTCAGAGGGAAATTAGCAGGAGATAACTGATAACTGACATCCATCAAACATGGCACGTGGAACTAGAACAGTCTACCCCAGTGAGCGAAATAAAGGTTTCAGTTCGAAATTCCAACCACCTGAAGAAGGCCAGAGCGTACAACAGCCGAAAGGTTGTGATAGATATGGTAACAAAGATGAGAACAATAGTCCGAATAATGTAAATAATGTACATAATACCTCATCTCAGAAATATAGACAGTTTTTTTCTCGTATTTCTTGATTGTGAAACACTCTTTTGGCTTCTTGCTTTCCAGTCAAGTTTTATCTTCAAAAATTTAAATGCAATGTCAATCGTTATATTTTCTCATTTTAATTCCTGTTCTTTTATTATTCTCTCTGTTTAATAATTGTTATTTTCTAAGCGTAGCTTAGATGTGGCACATGGCCCAAAATATGAGGAACCCAGTGAGGATCGAACTCACTATTCAGTTGTAATTGGCTCATGAGACAAACTTGCTAGCCATTACACCACTTCGAGGTGCCCAAAGGTGATTTTCAAAGCCTAGCTTAGATGTAGCACAAAACCGAAAAGTATGGAGTATCCAGTGAGAATCGAACTCACTACTCAGTCATAATTATTCCAGTGAGACAAGCTTGCCCCTCTCTACTTAATAATGCTTCCTCTTCTTTATATTCTTTCACACTCAGTAACATGGCCAGACGTACAGTCGAAAGTCTCTGATATTTGAACTATATATATATATATATATATATGAATTCCTTTGTACGCAAACTGGAAAACACCACCACCAACGAAATCGTTTATGGTCTTTAATAAAAGATACCTCCACACTCAGACGCACACAATTCACTTTTCCTTCTCGCTCTTAAGTAATTCTTGTCAGTTTTTGCTTCAGTTTTAGTGGTACTGATATTAGCTTGACTGTTTTCTCTGCCTTTCATGATAGATCGCATTATCGTACCACACAAACTATTTCTACGATTCTCGTTACCAAAATAGACTGGCATTCTTACATTCGTACTTAATTAACTTCTACTTCTGCTTGGACATTTTTGTGTCGCAGTGAGAGAGGCACCATGTTTGTCAAAAGAAAAAAAAATCGCAACAACAAACAAACCAACGAATATTCGTGCCAATAATTGACAAAAGAGACACAAGGGTCATAACGTGAAATGTTTATTGTGTTCGCTTCGTAAACATCTACATATTAATAAATCTGTAGACCAGTGTTTCTCAATCTTTTTAAGGAATGACACACCTAGGAGCAAATGAAAATATCACGGCGAACTTAGCAAAATTTTTAAAGGGTATGCATTTAAATATTATGAAATAGAACCATAGATTAAAAAAAATATACACACAAATATGAACTTACTTTATTTCAATGTTTCTCTTCAACTATTTGTGCAAGATTTGTACCATGAATACTCCCCCCCCCACACACACACTGACTCAGTGAGGGGTCAAGTAAATCTCTACTTTTGGCACAGGGATCCGTCCCTGTGCTGGTGGTATCACGGCTATGACAAGCTATGATCAGCTAAGAATAACTTGGACCAGAGGCACGAGTGAAAACAGTCGGAGGAGGGGGGGTCAAGTAAATCTCTTTTTAAGAGGATCGCGTGGCACATTAGTGTGCTGCGGCACGGCGGTTGAGAATCACTGCCGTAGACTAATGAAAATAATAAAACATTTATTTTACATATGAAATATTTAATTTCAACATAATATTCTTCATTCAGTGGTCAGTATTAACCATATTGATTGAGCATTAAACAATGAAAAATTCAGATCTAAATTCAACTAATAATTACACTACGGATAATGGTCCATTTTTGGATATGATTATGACGACATAGGAAAGTGGATCAATTCTGAAAAAAAAAAAAGAAAATGTTTATTCACTCTCAAAAAAAACCCAAAACAAAACAAAAAAAAACAAAAAAAATATAATCTTACTATCTAAAATATGTTTCGGTTTTAAATAAACTACAACAGGTTGATAAACAATAAAAAACAAAAACAAAAACAAATCAATCAAATGATGCCCGGAACATCTCCGCATAGTTGGACGTCGTGCATAAATGGATTTGAATCCTAAAGTTTTTAGCTCTTAAAATATGATTCTGTTTCTTTATATCTACTTCATGCATGTTGAAATGATGCCAAATGTTGGCTATACAAATTACGAGTAATTCAGTGTTTGAAAAAAAAAAAGAGTTTCGTAATATCACTTTGCGTTCATGCCTTAAGGCATGAATCCACTTTTTTCTACTGTCTTTTCCAAATATGTTTCTTTGCTTGCATGGCACAAGGTTTTACAAACAATAGAGAGGATGGGTGAGCAAGTCACTCTCGCATAAACTGTTTACCTCCATTTTAGCAGATAATACGTCTCTGCCTATATAGAATTCAATTTAATCATTTCACCTCAAGCAAAGCAATAAAGCCACCGCGATTCATCGAATTACTGAATGTGAAAGAATATCTGTCTATATTTCTGAGATGAGGCATTGTAATTATTTACATTGTTCGGACTATTGTCCTCATCTTTGTTGCCATATTCACGACATTTCATTCCAGGTGATTGGAATTTCGAACCGAACACTTTATTCCGTCCATTGGAGTAGATTCTTCATGTTCCACGTGCCATGCCTCGTCCGGATGTTTCAGTTTCAGTTATTTCCCTTTCAACTCAACTCTCCCAAGTTATCTGTTCACCTCTGCTGTGACCAGTTACTGAAACCCTTTTTACTGTTGAAACAAATATAATCGCCATTTCTACCTCAACAGCTTCTTCTCTCTCATTTCCCGACAGTGGAACTCTTTCCCTCTTACTTTCTCCCCTGATAACTACAATCTTCAAAAATTTAAATGTAATGTCAATCGTCATCTTCTGGTGCCTTTGATCCTCGTTCTTTATTTTATCCTTTCTTCAACCCCCTCCCCTATACCCAGTCTTTTGTCTTACGTTCACTTTCTGAAGCCCCCTGAGTATTAGTGGCACTCTCGCCTTGCTTGGGGTGAAATGATTTATGTTTGTGACCCTGAAGGCATGAATACACTTCTCTATTTGCCTGATCCCATCGCCAGATATTTTGATAGATATGTACTGTTACTGCCGTGCCACCATAATTGTGCTTGAAAGCCAAGTTGGGTGAGTACGTGTTATCACTTACCAGGACTCCAAGAACTCGTACCTTATCTGCTCAGGCAAGCTATTACCTAATTGACCTCGATATGGACTGTTCAAAATTTCTTTCGTAAGTTAATTCTAATTCGTTTTCCAGTGCGCGTCTAGAATATCTTAACCCAAATATTATAGTTAAAAATGATAATACTAGTGCTAGCCGTCTCTCTATAAGGAAATATTTGGCATTCATTGACCGAATAGCAAGTACTGTTTTCAGTTGTAATTTATAAAATCTTTCTCTTGAAAACACGTTTTTTTTTCTATTAGGAAAACGGTTTTCTCAAGTCCAGTAGCTGTTATGACTCTCTCCAGTATTGATGGGGTTTTCCTTTCGAACCATCTATGTGATATTGGTGTGGAATGTTAAAATATTGATTACATCGTTAATTTCTCTTCGAATTACATGGAATGTCCTTTTTAGTTGTTGCTGTTCTTGGTAGTCTTCAAGTGATGAGGTTCCTTTTTTGGTACAGTACATTGTGGTTATGTAGCCTACTCCATAATGTTCAAAGCAAGATGATATTTGTCAAAACCCTTAGATTTTACTCGCTCAAAGCCTTTCTTCACCATTGATCTTCGCAAGAAGTTGTATACAGATGACTGTTTAGGTATGCATGATATCCATATTGGACCCAGTCTGTCCTGCTATTTACCCATAACTGGCGGGAGAAGAAACAGTTTTCCCAATAGTATTTGCACGTAAGCTAAAGTAACGAACTCGACTGGAATTCGGCTCTCCGATTCCTCAATCCGAGCCGCTATCCATTACTCCACCGTACCTCTTTCTATCAGGAGAAGATAATCCATGTCTGTATTTTGGGTGTTAATCATCTAAAGAGACCGTTAGCAAGTGCGAAATTATTTGGCCAAGCATCTGCAAAAGCAATACGCTCATCCTGGCTGACGAGAAAGACGGTTGCCCCCAAAATAAACTTAGCAACGACCTTTAAGAAAACTAAACTGAGGAGCGCATCTCGCTACTTTCAAATAACTTTTGAAGATATATATATATATATATATATATATATATATATATATATATATATATATATATATATATAAAAAGCAGCAGCTTCCGTGCTGTCTTTGAACACGTCAGCAAAGTGATGTTTATAAAAAGCCGTAGGCATCGTGTTTAAGTCTCTCTTCCTTGGTATTCTCTTGTATTTTCGTCTCTCTGTTAATGTCGGTGAACCAAGCCAGCCACCATCTTCCCTTTTTTCTTTCTCCTCGACAATGTGGGCATGCTTTAGCAATGACCTTTACCATAAGCCAACAGTTTGGCAGTGTTTTTTTTTTTTACTTTTAAGACGTCACTAGGTAACGCAAAACGAAATGTACTGACTCAGCTACAACTTTCAAACAATCTAACCGTCTTTTTTTCCGTTTTGAGCCTATCAGCTATTTGGCCATCAACTTTCGTCTTACTACTGTTAAGAAAAATGATAAATTCAATGTAGGAAAATATATCATTCCTTGGGTGAAGTCATAGGAATATCCCGATGCTACCGTAGATTTAATATTATTAGGTTGGTGCAAAAATAATGACGTAATAATGTCGTTTTTTGACGTTAAAAAATACGTCAAAAACGACATTATTACGTCATTATTTTTGCACCAACCTAATAGTATTAGAATAACAAAGATCGTCTTCTTCTAAGAGCCGTGTCTCTTCAGGACGTGAATGATCATGGACTTCCACAACTTCCTATCCTTTGTAGCTCTTAGATTTGTTTTTCTTTTTTTTACCGTCATTCAAACTCTCTGTTCTGCCATCCATTGATACAAACTCTTTAGCTAGTTTATTCGCTATTTTTTTCTGTCCTTTTTCCTTTCAGTATGTCCTCTGAGCGTCAGATTCCCCAAGTCCTCTTTCCTCATTATATATCCTAAAAATTTAAACTGTTCCTTTCTTATTTTAAGTAAACGCCTCCTTTTCGTTTCTATTTTATTTAGAACTTCCTCATTACTCAAATGTTTAGTCCAGCCTATTCTGAACACCAGTCTGTAGAACTAAATTTCTGTTGCCTGAAGTCTCTTCTTTATCTGTCAGGAGATTCTGCTGCATTCATTGCCAATGAAAATGATGAATGATATTACATAACAGTTTAACACTCTTTTCTTTGTTTCAAACGAAATTTTCTCTTTCTTAATACTTAACTTTTGGAAATCAACTTTCGCTATTCCAATAATGCGTGGAATAATAAAATAAATTTAAAAAAAGAAGATTCAACAGTATTATTTGTCCTGACCTGGAGTCTGGATTTGAGTCACTTTACCATCGCTGTAAAGTTGCCTCCCTGTGTATTTTCTATAAATACTTTCTTTGTAATTGTTCCGACGACCTCTTCGCTATGGTATGTAGACTTTCTGAATTTAAGCGCAGTACTTGACTGGCGGTGAGGTCTCATCATTTTACATTCGAGTTGACTAGATGTAAATGTAAGTTCTATGCTAACTTTCATTTTTCGCGCTTCTCGCTTGTGGGACTCTCATCAGGCTTCATGCTTTCCAGTTAATTTTAACCTTCAAAAATTTAAATGTAATTTTAATCGCTAGCTACTGTTTTCCTGATTACACTTCTATTGTTCTTGCTCCTTAGAAATTTTTCTATTTTCTAATTCTTCCACATCCAGTAACCTCTTGTGTCTTAATAGCTTTATTGCTTTGCTTGGAGTGAACACCATTAAGAAAAATACTAAGACGGACAAATATCTTAAACAGCCACAAGAAAATGTGAAATCTGAATCATCCGTAGCAAAGAGCTTACCTTGAAGTCTGCAAAAAACTCCCACGTTTAATTTGATTGCTATCGTGAACATCACGTTTACTAAAATGTTCTTTCCTGTCCGTCTCTCTTTAGGGAGTGGACGATCATGGCTCTCTACAATGTCCTATCTTTTGGAGATCTAAACAATCTTTGTCCCTTTACTATTCCCCCCAGTTAATGTTCTCCCGCCCATTTACATACGTTCGTTACGTAGGGTACTCATTGTTTCCTTCTGTTCGTCTTGCCTTCAAAATGCCCCGTGAGTATCACATTCTTCAAAATTTCTTTTCTAATTACGTGTCCCGGAAAATTCAACTGCCTCTTTTCTATTCTACGTACATGTGTACTTTGCGTTATCACTTCCTTTAAAACTTTCTCGATGCTCACATGTTCTGTCGATGGTATTTTAAGCATTCTTTTATGGAACTACATCTCTATTGAAGCGTGCGGATCTTGGCATAAGACCATCCTTCTTTGAACATTGTGGTAGTCCGCTACAGAATCACAAACAAAGAACTGTAAAAAATAATAATATAATAAATAAAAAAACACACACCAATTGAGTACTATCAACGGCAGCAACAACTAAAATAAATAGCACATGTGAAAACCATACCACAGGTTGATTCATGTCTTGTAAGTAAAACTGTGTAGACGAAACTCTTTGTCAATTGAATCACAAGTCATCGTGACCGAGAGTTTGAACGTGCTAGCCTTGTTCCAAATATTGATCATAGCAGATAATGAGCTCTCTCCCAGAAACTGTAACGAAGGTCCGCTCAACATAATTGCAGTATAAATATAAAATACAGCTGGGATTTGTGGATGCTGAACAACGATTGGCTAGCTACCCTAGCATCCGTTCATCATCATCATATATATATATATATATATATATATATATATATATATATATATATATATGCACATTTCATTAAATACGACAGACGAGGTGCTATGATTTAATTTTTGATACAATTTCTCAAGCGATCAAATAATTTTTCTTTTCAGATGATAAATTTTATA
>OZ010585.1:54680612-54745612 GCA_963932145.1 Acanthosepion lycidas | reverse complement strand
TCAACATAAGGTACCGACAGAAAGCGGCGAAAGGCGAATCCAAATCATAGTGTTCACTGTTATATCTTGCGGCAAGATAGCGGCAATATGTCCGCGTTTATTTACATGCTTGAGTGCTGCCGGTCGTACATCTGTTTCGTTCAATGACGCAAGCTTTTATCAGGACCGTTAAACTGACGCCATATCTCCGTGCCATGTGGACAACTCGTATCAGTTCGGATTCTGTCGGATTTAAATCACTGAAAAGGCATCACTGGGTGCATTTTCCAAAGTTAATTAATGATTTTGCTTTTCTTATAGAATAAATTACATTACAAATACATGCAAGACAACATTGTTTCTGGAAAAACAGTACAACGGATGAATAGATAGATAGATAGATAGATAGATAGATAGATAGATAGATAGATAGATAGATAGATAGATAGATAGATTTGATTATGAATAGAAAAGTATAAATAGATAGATAGATAAATTTGATTATGAATAGAAAAGTACAAATAGATAGATAGATAAATTTGATTATGAATAGAAAAGTACAGATAGATAGATAGATAGATAGATAGATTTGATTATGAATAGAAAAGTATAAATAGATAGATAGATAAATTTGATTATGAATAGAAAAGTACAAATAGATAGATAGATAGATAGATAGATAGATAGATAGATAGAACTATAATATATAATATATAGATAAATTGCATCCTAAGATTTAAGGTATTTTTACCATGAAAATTTGAATGATGTTAGCAGATAGATTTACAAAGGATACTGCTCGCCAAGAGCAGCGGTAAATGAAAAGTCCGTATAATATTAATGATCTTAGATGTAGCTTCCATCTGTGTTTCCTGCAAATATTTTCATGCAACTACACTGGTGAGATTTTTCTCAGGTGCCCCGATTACCTGTTGAAATAGCTAAATGCATCCACCACTTGTACTCCAACAGTTTCTTTTCTCGCACTTCTCAAATGTGGAAATCCATTCCGTTTACTTGCTTCCCTGGTAACTCTTAAATAGAATCCAATGATCATTCCGGAATTTATTTTGTTTTTATGATGGAAAAAAAGTGGATTAGGGATTAGGCATGGTAGAGTAATGGATAGCGGCTAGGACTAAAGAATCGGAGAGCCGAGTTCAAAATCCATTTCATTCTTCTTACGTGCTAATACCCTTGGGAAAAGTATGAATCCTCTTCTTCGACCCCTACCTATGGGTAAATAGCAGGACAGACCGGTTTCTATAGCATTGGATGGAAACTGGTCTACAGCAGATAGAAATAGCAACCTACTGCATGGAAAAATCTGCCTCGTCAGTCATGTATCGAAAGCATGTATAATGCATGGCACGTAACTGACTGATTGGGGCAACAATCCAAATTTTTATTAAAGTTTCATTAAAAACGACTGAGAAGGTACTGTGATTAAGTTTGTTTTGTTTGTTTTTTTTGTTTTTTTGTTTTTTGTTTTTTTCTTCTATTGTTAAAATTTTCTTCTTTTCTGGACATACATTATGTAGAAATTGACCAAATGTTTTGTATATCCAAGCGCTTTCGGCTATACATTTAGTCATTATCAAGGATGCATTCTATTTTTACTTAACTGAATGCGTGGATTGTTTCATGTATACATCTAGTTATATACATATATATATATATATATATACCGACAAGGTCTGTTGGTACAAGTTTTTTTATTAAGTTTTTACAACTTCCAACTAGGATGCTTTATATCAGAATTAAAATTGGTAAATTTTCCAGAGTTCATGTTTTTGTTTTTTAATCCGGGTACTTTCGACTGTCACTTCAGTAGTTATCAAGAATTGCGTATTTAATCTCTATATGAAAATGTGTTTGGCTTATTTCGGTATTCTCTACTTTGTAAATGTCATCAGTTTCAAGTGGCTTGAAATTGGTTTCAAAAACCTAAGGAACGCCGGAATAGTCCAACACTTTTTCATAAGCAGGAAATTTGAACAGGGTTTTATCCCTTGTTTCGTGTTTAGGATTGGGTTTCCGCTTCCATCTAAAGTCTTTTCTTTCTCTTTCCCTGACTTGCGTCTTAGTGGCATTTTTGCCTTGCTCGAGGTTAACCGATTAAAAAGATATATATATATAAGACAAGAGGGAAACTATACGTAGTCTTAGTCGACGCGTTTCGTCATGACGAAACGCCTAGGCTAATATAAGGATCAGTTTTCCTCTTTTTATTTACTTTGTGTCTTCTACAGATATACGCCTTCTGAGATTATTTACACGCGCACACACACACATATATATATAATATATACATATATATATATATATATATATATCTTTTTATAGATACAAATTTCATAATGTGTGACGTCATTTGTTTACATTTGGGTACGCCATTAGCAGATATGAATGTACGTAAGAGAATCGTGGAAGATTGTAGTTTAAAGACAGTAAAATCGACCTTGCTAACCGAACGTTCCTCTGTGGCCCAATCGGTAAAAGGCACGCCAGGCTATATGACGGTTCCGTATAGGGTAAAGGTTCGATTCGGAGGACGAATATTTTCTATGAAAATTTCTCTGACATTCAGGACGGTAAATGTTGTTTGATACTGTTAATTATAAACAGAGCATTTACTTAAATATTTGTATCTATAAAAAGAATGTACAAACATAAAAATGCCTTAAAATTATATATATATATATATATATATATATATATATATATATATATATATATATATATATACATACAAACTGCGTGCCAAATTATTATTGTGATAACTTTTTTCTAATATTTCAAAAACCGGCAAATCAATTCCCACAAAGTTTTCACACAATGTCGGCAACACTAACTTGCGCAAGCACTGAAATTTTCCTACTGATCTGCGCAATGTAAACTATATATATATATATATATATATATATACATATATATATATATACATATATATATATATATACATATATATATATATATACATATATATATATATATACATATATATATATATATATACATATATATATATATATACATATATATATATACATATATATATATATATATACATATATATATATATATATACATATATATATATATATATACATATATATATATATATATATATATATATATATATACATATATATATATATATATATATATATATATATATATATATATATATATATGGCTAAATTTATAGCCGAAAGCGCTCGGGACAAAAAGAACATTCGAGCAGCTTTAGATGTAGCACGAGGCCGAAACTATGTTGCACTCAGTGGGGATCGAACTCATTACTCAGTTGGAATTGATCTAGCAAAACAAGCTTGTTAACCGTTACACCACTTCGAAGTGCCCTTGATTTTCTAATGGTAGCTTAGATGTGGCACATGGCCGAAGTATGGAACACCCAGCGAGAATCGAACCCACTATTCAGTCGTTATTGACGTAACGAGACAATCTTGTTAGCGATTACACTAAGATGAAGTGCCCCGCATCACAGAATATGCATGAGTGCATGAAATATTTGATGCATATAATAATAAATGGTGTGTCCGATGTCATCACCATTAATTCTATTGTCCTAAAGTTTCTGAGTTTATATATGACCACCCCGGTCTTTTGAACAGGAGTAGATGTTTATTCATTGTTTCCTGTTTACGATTGAGTTTTCGGTTACTTCTTGTCTTCTTCAGCTCTGTACTCTTAACGCTTGTTATTTTTTACGTTAATATATGTGCATACAATAACCCACTACTTTGAGTGGCTCTTGGGCCTTGTTTTGGGTGAACATTGGTTAAAAAAAACGATAGTCTCGTTTCGTCGAATACTTAAAAATAACACTAGAAGCAACCACTGGCTCGTTTTGTTTTTTGACATTAAAACCGGAAGTGAAATTACAGCTTTGTTATCTTGGGAACATTAAGTAATTATTTCTCCTAATATTAAAAACAAGTACAAATATTGTTATTGATTGTTCTAACTCTAACCTTACCAGTTGTTATTATTATTATTATTATTATTATTATTATTAGACCGCAAGGCGGTTGTTGTCTGTAGAAACAATTACAGAATATGGATGAAAGAAACAAAAAAAAAAAAAAAAAATCGAAAAAACAAGGGAGTTAACTTAGTCAATCAATAAAACATTGCTATCTTTCAATTGGAGAAACATCTGCTCTCAAAAATGGCGAGTTGAAGTGTAGTTCTCACTGTTGGATCACAATTAGCTGATACGGATGATTAGAGCTTGTTTTGTTCCCGATCTGACGCTGTTTTCGCTGCAGTCTGATATCGGTAATTGCTGATCTCTACACTCAAGAGATTTACCAGCTGTTTTATTATAACTTTCCTCCGGAATATAGAAATGTATTTTACATGTATTTCCGAAAAAATTCTTTTCGGCCATGGTAGATGCACATTTCTCTATCTGAGGTTGCTTGTCACAAAAGCGATCTTTTATAAATTAATCTGAAACATTGTTCGCGCATCTCGTGAGTTGAATCAATATTGAGCATTTCGCTACTGTGCCAGATCAAGGTGAGATTTGTAAATGACTCTTCTCTTTCTCTCTCGCTTTCTTTTTATCGCTCTATTCTCCTTTTCTCTTTTTCTCTATTTTTCTTGCTCTCTCTTTCTCTCCCTCTCTTTCTCTCTTTCTCTCCCTCTCTTTCTCTCTTTCTTTTTCTCTCTTTCTCTCTTTCTTTTTCTCTCTTTCTTTCTATTTTTTCCCATCTCTCTCTTTCTTTCTCTCTGTTTTTCTCTTTCTCTCTTTTTTTTTCTCTTTCATTTTCTCTTTTCCCTTTCTCTTTTTCTTTATTTTTCTCTGTTTATTTCTCTATTTCTATTGCTTTTTATTTTTCTCTCTCTTTCTCCACAGGGTTATAGGGAGAGCTTCATCTCCTCCACTTTTTTTCAGAGTATTAAATATTGTCTTTTTGGCCTCAAACTATTAAAATATTGTTGAACTGTGTTTAAAATTATTTCTGTCATTAATTTTCCAAATAAATCAAACTTCATTTTCAGTTTATTTCTCGAAACATTGGCTTCTAAAACTTTTATATAAGTCTTACATGCGGGAAAAAAAGTTTATAGGCCATATTCTCGAAAATAAATACAATCTAAAAACAAAAATAAAATATATATTCAAAATCAAAACAAATGTTTACAGTAGATCCTGTGGTTCTATTTTCTTTTTAGATAATTTAATTTCAAGGAAGACAACGTAGCCATTAAAACGTAACAGGTGATTTAGGATTAAACACAACGTAGTAAGGAAAACAGAGAAAGACAAAAATGGTGCAGAGAATTCATGAAGCAGATAGAGAATGTCGCGGGCGAAAAATCAGGGACTTGACTACGTGGAGTAAATCTGAAAAGAGAAACGGAATCTCTCATCATCACAGGTCAGAAAAAGAGCGTCAGGAAAAACTACGCAAATGCGAAGATTAACACAAACTCAGGAAAAACAAAAAATGTCGCTTGTTCGAAGACATGAAACAGTAAACTGCATAATCAATGAATGTGTATCAAGTTAGCCTAATTGAATACAAAAAAGGCATGATAGGGTAGCAAAAATCGTACATTGAAAACTGTGCAAACGATGTAGATTAGACTGTGTCAACATGAATCAGAGAATGTTAGGGAAGACCAAAATGACGGAATACTTTGAGTTTTCGACACCTAACCGAAGTAATATCTGCCAGATCATCTACGTACCTGTTCCGGTTGACCATATAGGAAATCGAGAATGTATAATAATAGAATGACCTTACATGGGAGCTGAGAAAAATCTAGAATGTGATAGAATCGTGACCATGTTTATGTTGTTCACTAAAAACGCTCAAATCGAAATTGGATGAGTTCGAAATCTACGGAATTGCAGAGATCAGCGAAGAGACTGCGAAAGATGCTGGAAATTTGAATTGACTTGTTTTCATTCAATCCTTAGCAACGAACACTTTATCTGAATTGTAAATGCGTGAGCAATAATAATAGTAATAATTGAAGAAGTTGGAAAGCCCTGTACGGATCTATTACGCACGAACATACATACATAGAAAAATACAAATCACATACAAGCATTCATTGGTTAATAAATTACCACTACATTACTACAGGCAATTTACAAATCGCAGTAATGTGACACTATTTTTAAGTAGTCATTTTTGTGCACTTTTGGGAGAAGCGGACCACAGAAGCTTTCTTAAGTCTCCCCAAAGCTCGCTCGCTGATTGGTCGATGCCAACCAATCAGATCGTTTGCACGTGAAGAGTAATTCTTCCCGTGCAACGATTTGGAGCCTATAGTCGCTTATTTAAGCCAAGATTTTTCTATCCTAGCTAGTGAGAATTCAACTGCCAAACAAACCCACGACAGCTGAAACCATGTGCCAACTTTCTTACTCCCACACATCACTCACATGCTGAACATACCTTATACACACTCACATAAACTCTTCTTACACAGCAATATCTTTCAAGAACAATCATTACAAGAGACTGTCATGAACATTCTTCCAGTGAACTTTTAACCAAATAACTATTTTTCATTGAACACTAAAATAGCAGTTAAAGAGAGACAACTCTTGGTTAATTCAACCTTTTCTTACTTAAATGCATGCTTTCCTTCACATCGTTGTTTGATATTGTACATCTTGTTAAATACATATTTTATGTGTAACAATGTCTTTTGGTTATCCTTTTCTGTGTGAGCCTTGTTTCCTAATCTAAAATTAAATTAATGTGGTGAAGTCCGCCACAGCCCACAATATTTTGGGATTATGAATTTCATACAGTAATACACCATGATCGTCCAAATATTATTGTGGTAGATAAAAGTCCAAGAGCTGTCATATTATTGATGTTGCCATAGCAAATGACAAAAATATAGACTATTCTGATTTGAAAGTTGAGATGTCAAGATTGGCATGTTAGAAGGGAATGTCAAGGTGATTTTAGTGGTGATTGGTGCATTGGGCTCAATCCCATTAAAACTGTGCGACATTCTTGACCAGGTGGGGAGTCAGCCAAAAATTGGTTCTTTTTTGAACTGCACGTATTTTGAGGAAAGTGTTATCTGTTTGAGGACCTTTTTATAACTTGACAGATAACTTCATGCACTCGATGTATTCAAAAACTTACACTGTGTGACAAAGCATAATAATGATAATAATAGCAATAAAGTGGGGCATGGGTCCTCAGGGTTGTTATACTGTGGATATCTATAGTCAGAAAACAAATGTCGAGAAGGCTGTTTCTTTAAAGTTTGAAAGATGAGGCAGCCAATACGAGTTGCGAGTCACATTAAGATACTTGAGAACACTGTCAATCAGTGAGCCGACCGAGTTAGCCGATGTGAATATATTTCTCAGCGTTAAGTGTTTCTAACTGCAAGGTAATGCACTACTTTTATGAAAATCATATTGTGCTCATTTGGCTGTGATGGATGTGCCCAGTATAGCCTTATCAGTCTATCATGATTGGTATATTGGGTGTTGTATATTTTGTTGCATCCCTCGTATTGATTGGAAAAAAAGATTCCAATAGACTAATTGAAAGAATCCCTGGTAGCCCATGCCTTAAAGAAATACAAAAAATTGTACTCAGAAGTACAGCCCACACCTTAAAAAGGCCTATGTAAAATATGTGAGATTTTTTTTCAAAACTGTTCAGTGGAAAATGTCATGATGCATTTTCTGATCGGGACCCGGAAAGAAATGAGTATACAGCAGAAACCAAGGAAAATAAAACAATAATAATAATGATAATAATAATAATAATAATTATAATAATAATAATGTTAATTGTTCTCACGGGTACAGCCCACAAATTACGCAGGGCTTTGTCTATGTAAAATATGTTTTTTTTTCCAATGGAAAATGTCATGATGCCATTTCTAACCTTAGGTCCCTGGGCGAGTGCACATCAGAAATCAAAGGAAATAATAATAATAATAATAATAATAATAATAATAATAATAATAATAATAATAATTTTTGCATGTTTCATTCTCGTATTTAAATTATAATTATTTCATATTCTTTGACTTGTTTAGTACGCATTAACTTATATCTAACTGCAATTCTTCTGTCTTCAGGCAAATATATATCACCAGCGTCCAAGTTAGGTGAAACACGGAATAATTCATGGGAGTATATTCCAAGATGTTACGGTCTCGTGAATTCTAAGGCGATTTCCAACTTGGGAAACTTAAGAAGATGATCATATTTCATCTTTATAGATTTTTCCTGTAATATAATCGCTCTAATGATAAGAAATTATTATACATTATTTTTCTAAAGTCTGGACACAGGCAAAAATGCATATTTTCAAAAAATGGAATTCTCAATAACATTTTATTGATTTGGAATATTAACAAATAAGATACTGAGTATAATTTTCATCATTTGTGATGTAAAGATTGATGCACTTTGCAAGATTTACATGAACTCGATGCAATAACACCATATTGCCGTCAATTTTAAACCATTCGCTCAATTGTGTTCAATGAAGTGTGTTGCATCTGTGATTTTCATTCAGTACACCTTCTTTAACGTACCCCAGAAAAAGAAGTCAGTTCATTCTTCTTTCGACAAAAGCATATTTAATCTATGGAGGTAAACAAATATAGTTAATGACATTTCCTATGTGTCCAAACTTTAAGCACAACCTGTATAATTCTTATTTCAGACTTTCAGTTTCGTCTATCAGAATATTTGAGATTAATTTTTAAAAATTGTTTTACAATGCTTCTCGCTCGCATCCTTGGCTTTCTGTTGAATATATGAAAATGTGAGTGTTTTATTATGATAATTTCTGATTTGCAGCCTAGCTTTTCTTTCTGAATATCTGAGAGCACATTTTATTATTCTACAATGATTGTGGCTTGCAATTTCTGTCTAAATAATTAAACACCAACAAAATGATTATTTCCCGAAAACATCAACTTTCACTCCCCAGATTTCCAAGAAATAGTACTCAAGATAAACCATTCTGAAATATAAACTATGATCTGGAATTGAGACGAAAACAATAGTTAATGAGATTTCCTATGTGATCAGGCATTAGTGATACCCTGTATAAGTAGAAGGGGGAAAAGGTGCAGAAACGAGGGTGGAGGAAGAGAAAGAACTGAAATAATAATAATAATAATAATAATAATGATAATAATAATAATGATAATAATGATAATAATAATAATGATAATAATAATAATAATAATGATAATAATAATAATAATAATAATAATAATAAAAATGAATAGAATGTCTTATATGTACTTCAGCTGCTGCTGGCTTAACTACTTATTAAACTTTCGGTTTATTGCAGATTAACTGCTTTTCTGTATTCATTGGCAGGATGTTGTGTTTTGTTAATGCGTTGTGTTGACAGTAGTAAAGTTCTTCATACAACAAAATGATTCGGTCTTTTGCTGAAATGCAAATGGCTGCTCTCAAAACGATTACTGTTAGACTGCAGCAATTGCCAAAATCAAATTGAAAACGAATCTTATTTTTAACGATAAGTACTTAGTAATACAGAAACGAGAATAGGAACAAATAACAATGACTAAAGGTTTATCATTAATTTTACAGTGTGTTAAAAAGAAGAATAGTATGATATCGAAGTTCATTATAGTTTAGAACATAAATTTTGGCTAAAGCAGGCT
Source organism: Acanthosepion lycidas (assembly GCA_963932145.1). NCBI lineage: Eukaryota > Metazoa > Mollusca > Cephalopoda > Sepiida > Sepiidae > Acanthosepion > Acanthosepion lycidas. The sequence continues at coordinate 54,735,955 of OZ010585.1, read as the reverse complement.
GGTCAGCGCGCTTATATTGTTGGGTGTGAAGTATTGAAGGTTCGCTGCAGGAGTAATGGATATTTTTTATCGCCAAAATGTTGTCTGCAGTTGGTGAATAGATTTGATGTGTGTCCCTGTAGTGTGTACGTATGGGGTGTGTACGAGTAGTAAGTGTGTGTGTATAGTGTGTGTATGAGAAGTGAGTGTATGTACGAGTAGTGAGTGTGTGTATGGTGTGTGTACGAGTAGCGAGTGTGTGTATGGTGTATGCACGAGGTAGTGAGTGTATGTGTTTGTACGAGTAATGAGTGTGTGTATGACGTGTTAACCTCAATGGCAATCGTTACGACCGTTTAAACCAGAGTTAACGTCCCTGTGTTTAAAAGGTAAAAGAGTTTCAGATAGTTTGAAAACAGAGTTCTGGAAATTTGTATTAATCTGTGTTTCTGATTGGTTAGAAAATATTTTTCCATTTGTTACTGGAACTTCCTGATTGAATCCTGTGTTATTTTAAAACATTTTTATTGTTGATTTCCGGTCTTTGATAAAGTGAAGACGTTCTTTAGAGCAATATAGCTGCTATTCAGTAAATGAGGGTGGCTCTCCACATTTCTCTTTGTGTTATCAAAAGGGGTGGGGAGCATAGAGATTTACAAAGTTAATAAGTAGTTTTCTTGGTGGATGATTGTCCAGGTAGGGGCAAGTTACCTAGACAATATGCTTGTATGCTAGATATTTTTTTATCAGACAATCTTCTTTATAAGGTGTCCGCCGACCGATAACACCAAGGAATCTTCTTCCTGACAAATCGACCATTGTAAGATTTGAAGACAGACCTAACTGGAAATGCTCGGCAACGCATCACCCACCCACTCCCACATGCATGTATGCACACACACACACACACACACACACACACACACACACACACACACACACACACACACACTTTTTCACTTTAAACGTTATTTTTAGTGGATACTCATATTTGGGAAGACGTTCTTTTATTTATTAAACGGAATATTTATTTATTCTCGTCTACAGGCCTGAATATTCGAGAAATATTATTAACGAAAAATTTGTGCCATCCGGCAGAATTTGAACCTGTGTCCCTTTTGGCAGGAGAAACCATCATTAGATCCGATGTGCTCATACCTAGTAAGCAACGAAGAATTATATCTATATATATATATATATATATATATATATATATATATATATATATATATATATATATATATATATATATATATATGGATTTGTTTATATTTATGAAGCAACTTTTCTTTACTATTGGGATAATTCCATTTGGTTACAAAGCCGTGGAGAGAATGAACGCTTTTTCTTTGATGAACGGCGGTTTGGAAAAATAAAAATCAGCACTAAAAACAAGATCCTCTGCAGTAAATGAATTCTTTTGATGGCGTTAAAAAATAATTCTGCTGACTGATTCCAAGGAGAAATCTAATAACAGCACCAACAGAAAACTTGAGTCATGTCATTAAATAGCCTCGTCAGATGTAGACGTCCACAGGGATGTCATGTGTGGCGTCTTTGAAAATGTCTTGTTGGCACCCTTTCGCAGCCGAGCATAGTCATCCTCTCTCCTTATTCCCTCTGTTGGCGGTGACGGAGATGACTGTAATGGCCCAGTCTATTGAAGACTCGTGAGCAGGAGTCACAGAGGAATGTGGGTAGTGGACGCAGCTGGGCGCCTCGGGCCCGCTTGACAGCACGTCGCAGATCCTCTTCATCTTGACGATTGGACTCGGTACTTCTCTCGGATGGTCCTACGCCAGGAAGGCCGATTTGCAGTAACGGTTTCCAGGTCAATGTTGACCTTTGAAAATGTCTAAGCAGTCATCTATATATAAAGTATTTTTTTTTTAAATCACTGGTTAAAAATAGTTACAAGCGAAATAATCCTTTAGATCTTACAGAAGACAATCCTTCAGACTCTATAGAATTGCGCTGTACAAACACAGTTTTTAGTAAATAACAAAAAACAAAAACAGCATCACTTAAACACTTCCAACAGCAGCAACGGCTAAAATATATAGCTAGGAGAAATAATGATATAATCAATACAATTTACATCATTCGGACTGTTATACTCATCTTCATTGCCACATTCACAACGTTTCAGCCGTTGTACGTTTCAGCCTTCGTCAGGTTATTTAGAATTTTGTACCGAAACCTATATTTCGTCCACTGGGGTAGATTGTTCTAGTTCCACGTGTCATGCCTCTTCCGGATGTCTCAGTTATTTCCTCATAACTCAAGTCTCCAATTTTAAAATGTTGGGCTGGCGATGCGCAACTGAACAGAAAATGGTGGGCAATTGGAAATTTTGGTAGGCGATATAGTATTAAAAATTTGGCAATATTTAGTATGAAAATGGTATTTCACCATTGTACTAACCTTAAAAAGTATTCAAAGGAGATATGCAAAGAAACTGTATAAAAAAAAAGAAGCGAAAACGGATATAAGCGGGTCGCATTCCTAGAAAAAAACATAAATATCGCCGCAAACAACGAATATTTTGTTATTTTCTATAGTTTTGAGAAAGATCAGTAACATTCAAAAATAAATTAAATAAGGGAAGACTAAGAACAGCAAAAAAAATATTCACTGATTTTTTATTAGTTGCTAGTCATGTATATTCTCTTAAATTCTATAATTATGAAAAAAAATTGTTTAATTTTTTGTCAACACTTGCAACGCTAACTCTAGCCATAAAACTAACCTTGATCATGAAACAAAATTATTTATATATATATATATATATATTTAGTTTTTAATTGTTAAGTTTTCTTTTGTTTGTTCTGTAATACGGTAATAGCAGCTGCAGCATCCAACTCTGCATAAGTCAGCGGTATTTGTTACCTTTCTTTGGTATTTTTTTACTCTATCATAAAGTCAATTTACAAACTAGTATCAAACTTTTACCAAACAATTTTGGTATGCTTTTGAATATTTACGATACAGGTGGGCGGTGAAAAATGTTTCCATGTGAAAGTAGGCCATGACGCAAAAGAGGTTGGGAACCTCTGCCTTAGACAAAAGGCTTGGAAGGAAACTATCGTCTGTACTAGAAAAGGTCGATAACAGTTAACAATCTCGCTATTAACATAGTAAAAAGGCAGGTGATATTTCTGGGGCACATTTGTTGTTAAGAGCGGGTGTGATGTTATTATTCGACTAAATAGAAGCGCGCAAAATGTTGCATTCAGCCGTATTACGACCTAATTTTTGTCGCTTATGAATTTGGCTCTGTAAAAGCCGTCAGATTCTGAACTCTGTCACTAGTTCATTCAGAAATAGCGCACATCATGTTCCGTCATTGTTTCTTGGCAAACGCGTTGGCATGTACAATGAAAAACGACTCATAAAAACACGATCAACTTTTTAACCGCAATGCTATCATTTCAGTAACCATTACAGCGGCTTCTGTTTCAAAAGACCGCTTTCCTGGTGGTCTCCGTTTGTCTACCTATTCGAAATTTGCGTGAGGTTGTGGCACCTGCTTTTTGAATAGAATCATATGCCATACCATACTGCTTATATACGATCACGTTATATCTTTCTCTTTTAATAGTGAAATAAAAAAAAATAATCCCACCTTAGGGAAATTGGATCCTGAGGGTCTACTTTTAATTGGTGAGAATAAAGTTAATATTGCCGGAAGATTCACATTTAAGATGTTAAAATTTGAGACGCAGTCGAGTCATTTTCCGTGAATTATTCAGACTAGTATATCTATTTTTAATTTTTTCACACATTTCGGTCGATGTACTCCTCGATCTTCTTAGTGTAGACTGAGGTTTTTAGGTAAATTGTTTTAATTTAGCTAAGATTTATTTGGTCTTTTTTCTATCTCGCTGTTGTTTTTTCAACACATTTCTACCAGTGTACGCTACGCCATTTCTAATGTTACCTGGCATTTTGACTTAAGCGATGGTACTATCTGCAATTTCTCCGTTAATTATTCTAATATAATTTTTTCTTTGTTTCAGCACATTCCAGCTGAGACACTCATTGGTCTTAAGATTTTCAGAGTTTTTAAGATGAAGAAAATCTGTATCGTTTTAATCCGTCAAAATTGAAAGCTGGTCATTGTCGGACAACATAAAATGGCAGAAAACAGAATAGTGAACACAATCTACATTAACATCATTTATATATAATATATGTTAAAAATACTTATGCATATTTATAGGTTTTATTAAAATATTTCTATTGAAATATATTAAAATTGTATTAAAAACTGACAGATATTTATTTCTAGAGTGAAAATATTTGTATTGAAGTATATTAAAATAGCATTTAAATACTTATAAATATTTATAGATTGTCTTAAAATATTTCTATTCAAATATATTAAAATTGTATTTAAAATCATATAAATATTTATAGATAATATTAAAAACGTTTTGCATAAAAAATGCTCGTCTGGTTTGTCGAATTTAAAGTTCTATTTGGTTTCAAACTGCTGTTAGATTTTTACAAATCCTGTTTAAAAACCAAATAATAAAAAAGGAAAAACTTTTGTGACAAATACATTAACTAAAATTAATGGCGGGATATTGAAAACGTGTCGAACTATAAGATCATTAGTCGATAGAACTCCGGATTAGATATGTAGAACCGATATTTTCTTAATTTTTCCGAGTTATTCTTACTTATCTCCGCCTGTTTGTCATTTTCAGCATATTTTGAGTTGAGTCCTTTTTGGTTTTTCTAACATTTTCTTTCTTACTAGCTTCGATCATTGTTTCAGTTTTAATTATCTTATCGTTTTTCGTTTTGGATCTCAATAAACTCAGTATAACACTTGCAAATATAATTCTCATTGGAAAAAAATCATTTAAAACATTGGCTGTCAACCACGAGTTATCTCGTAGTTGACAGATTTTATTATGACGTCGAACCCTAGTTATCTTGTTTATTATTATTATTATTATTATTATTATTATTATTATTAATAATAATAATACATTCACGCCGACTACGAGTTATCTCGTGCAGACTGCGAGTTATCTCGTGCTTTGGCATTTTCTGATAAATTCAGATTTTGTAACTGACCTCTGACAGTGAAAGTGTTAAACATTGATGTTCAATCTTTTATCCGTTACTACCAACTGTCTAAGTTCATTTGTTAATCAATTCAACTTGCAAAAAGCAAATAGAATGCTAAGTAGCAAAATAGATGATTTAGGGAAGAAAGAGAAAGAAAAATACTAAAATTTGTAGATTTAAAGCCCAAAGTTATTTAGAGTCAATGATCTTATTTAAAATGTTTGGACATCTAAATACCATGATCTTTGTATATATTTAAAGTGTTGTTATGGGACCTTACCTATAACGATAATGGACTCTTCCTGACACTATAAATACTGCGCCTCTCAAGAGCTATAATGAATGAATGGTGTAACGAGCACCAGGTCATGACTGTTGAACTCTCTGCTTTGGCAGAGAGGAACCCGGATGAAGCTTTGCCGAAGGGCAAGGTTTCGTCCGGGGAGGTAGACAGGCCTTGAACCCGTCTAGGCGGGTTCAAAGGGTATATTTTTGGCCGAGCCTACGGGCTCGGGAAACCCACGTTAAATTCGGCCTTGTGCCACATGCAACCCTCGTTGAGGGGGGGGGTTAGATACCGAATGAATGGTGTATCCAGTGGAAACAATATTAGTTCACTCTTAACCAGACGGACAGTCATTACTAACAACTTCAACTTCTTGTACTATATTTCTGTTGTAATATATCTTTGTTATTCTACTCTTGTGTTCGTGTTGTTCTTCCTTGGTACTAATCTTGGTCCATAACTGTTGTGCGAGGATATTGGACCATAACAGTGGATCTCATCCTCGTCGCCACTGTTATGGTCCAATATCGTCGCACCACAGTTATGGACCAAGATTAGTACCAAGGAAGAACAACACGAACACAAGAGTAGAATAACAAAGATATATTACAACAGAAATATAGTACAAGAAATTGAAGTTGTTAGTAATGACTGTCCGTCTGGTTTAGAGTGAACTAATATTGTCTCGACTCGTTACACCATTCATTCATTATACCTCTTGAGAGGCGCAGTATTTATAGTGTCAGGAAGAGTCTATTATCGTTATAGGTAAGGTCCCATAACAAGTGTATAGACTTATTTTGTTAATATAGCAATTATATAAGCATATATCTTCTATTTTAAAGCCTATGATCTATAGATAAGCCTATAGATTCTATTTTTAAGTATATGGCCTATATATTAGGTTGGTGCAAAAATAATTTCGTTTTCTCACATAGTGACACATGTTAGAAAACGAAATTATTTTTGCACCAACCTAATATAAACCTATGGCTTCTATTTTACAATGTATGATCTAAATATAAGCCTATGAATTCTATTTTAAAGTCTAAGATCTTTTCTATATTTAAATACTCAGACCTTTCTTTTCGTGAAGTCCGTGGTCTTTATTTTAAAACCCATTGTATTTTAAACTGCTCTATCTTTTTCTATATTGAAAATTTTTCCCCTTCTTTTAAGGTATATAATTTTTTAAGCCGATGGATATAAACCCATATGGCTTTAATTTTGAACTAATTTATTTATTTTAAAGTCATTCTGTATATGTTATTTTTACTTTAAAGTTTTAATGTTTCCAGTCGATTTTTTTTGAGATCTTGTATTAAGTGGAAACTATCGATACAGATGATAAACATTTACTTTTTGCTTTATGTTAACATGTTTTTTTTTTCTTTCTCTCAGGTTACTAGTTGGTGCCCCGAAGGCACAGACATCACAAGAAAAAATCAAAGAGGGAGGAGCGGTATACCGTTGCCGAATTAATCGGAAAGAGTGTGACGAAATCCCGTTCGATACTTCAGGTATGTACCAAAAAATTAATCAATATTCAAGGCTCTTCTATGATCAAAGTTTTCTTCGAGTTAGAGTCTCTTATTTCTTTAGAAATAAATAAATGAGTATTGAATTGTTATGTGATATCTGTCCTCCTATATGGTAGTGAATGCTGGACAATTTCCTCAAGGATGAGGAAGAGACTTGAGGCAACAGAAATGTGGTTCTACAGGAAGATGCTGAGGATACCATGAATCCAACATAGCAACGACAAAATTTTAGAGAAAATGGAATCAAAAAGTAAACTTGTTTCATATCAGGAACAGACAGTTGAAATTTCTGGGTCTCATAATGAGGAAGGAGGGCTTGGAAAATCTGATACTCCCAGGACAGATTGAGGGACAGAGGGATAGAAGAAAACAGCGCATAACATACTTGATCAGCTCAAGTAAATGGATGGTGGAACAGGGTTTAGGAGAAATAATGACACCATTTATTAAGAGCTTCAAAGGACAGGGAATTGTGATTGCCTGCGCTCTGAGACGACACGGTACATAAAGATGAAGATTCCAATGAAACTGTATTCATGGCAGGGCTCAGAACTGAAATTGAGGGAACTTTTACAAGTTTTAGTGAAAGAAAGCAAGAATAAACAACTTACTATTAAGTGTCAGAAAAAGTGAGGAAATCAAATTGTAAGCTCTGTAATGGAGACGCCAGACTAAAAGAGGTTCAGAAATTTAGTTATCTGGCTAATATAGAAAAAGAGACGATGGGAGGTGTAACACAGGAATCCGAAGGCGATTTGGAATAACAAAAGATGCTTTCTAGAAACCATGCAAAGTATTAAGACATAGAAAAAATACCTTTAGAAACAATGGAAAGAACATTTGCTTGTTTGTTTTGTTTAACGGCATATCAATTCATTATGGGTTGTTTAATGTCGAAATTTATTTTTCTTGGGAGATTTAAAGTAATAAAATCATGAATATATATTATTCTGCTTTCACAACTGGATACATGGTAGATGGTACTCGGCTTTTGTGCATGTACATGTTTGTGTAGACTTACTAGAGCTGGTGATACGTGTGTCTTATATTGAAGAGTGCTTCCCAATTTTGGAAACAAAATGATCAGACACAAATCAATAACCACAAATGACAGAGTAATGGAAATTACATTTATTGAAATGTAAAAGGGTAACATTTTAGGATCTGCAACCATTTAGTCTTAAACATAAACCCAAAATGTCAAGCTCTAGAGTACATGCTCCAGATATCCACCGTCCAGTTGAAGGCACTTTTGAGTGCAAAGTTGTTGATAACGCATGCACATTTCTCATGGGTGATCGCTTGAATCTTCTCAGTGATGGCTGCCTTCAATGCAGCATTGTTGCGAGGGTTACCCTGGTAGATGCTGCCATTGAAGACCCACCCAAGAGGAAGAAATTTTGGGGTTTCTGGTCAGACTACTGAGAAGATTCAAGCGATCACCCAAGAGGAATGTGCATGCGTTATCAACAACTTTGCATTCAAAAGTGCCCATTCCACTTCAGCTTTGCAGCTTATAAGACGCTCCCTAAACTTTTGACGGAGCCATGCCAAACTAAGAATAGTAGTATGAGGAGGAGCACCATCCTTTTGAAACTACTGTTCCTTTTCATCAAGGTCCTCACAGTTCTCGAGCTCTCCCAATCTGAGAGGCCGATGCTGTTTTTTTTCAACAATTTTGAAACACCCTGTATTTTGGAATACAGTTTGATTTCTTTAAGATATTATAGGATATTATATAGATTAATATCGTGAAAGAGTTTTTCATGTTGGTTGTTTGTTGATATTGTTTAGCGGCATATCAACCACTATCATTTATTTAATGTCGATATCTAAATATTTTGAATAGAATTTTATGGCTTCAGCTACAGATAAAATGTACAGTTGGTCATTTTGCTATAAAATGAATTGTTGGTAATTCTACTATAAAATGCATTACTAGGCATTCTACTATAAAATATGTACTGTTGGTCATTTTTACTTTTCATATAAAAATGTATTGCTGGTATTTTTACTATAAAATGTATTTTTATACGTTCTTTGTTTGGGGGTTTACTATTTGCTTATAACTGGGACTAACAGGTGCTACCACCCCATGTCAGGGTGGACCTAGGAACAACAACAGTTAAGAGGTGGTTCCACGCTCGTCAAAACCCCCAATTTCTTGATCAGATGCCTTGCTGCCGGATGTAGTTTATCGTCATACCCAGGACTAGAAAAGGGCGTTGAAATTCTATCTTCTATGTAACAGTGATTTCTGTTGAATCCTTATGGAAAAAGAGAGATTTAAAGCGATAGAGATATGGCTGAATTGGGGAATTTGACCCTTATATGATACACTGAACGCAAGATGGGCACAGTCACCTACCTAAAAAGCTTGTGTAAATGGATGGCAGAAAAGGTAGATGGGTGGGATATTGAAAAGATAAGCCTTAATATGAGCTACAAAGGATTGGAGGTTGTGGAAAGCCATAATCAACCACGTCCTGAAAAGATACGGCACATAGAAGTAAATCACCGTAAACTGCTGCACAACGACAGAGTCATAAAACAGTCAGATATACATAAAACTTTACAATAAAGGCCCATAGATACTGTTCTATCTATATTCCAAAGACATTATTCCCAAGTCTGCGATATGTCTGCGATTGTTGCTATATCATCCGTAACTTGGAAACGTTAATCTTTCTTTTTCTTCCAAGTCGCTATTTTGAGCAACGTCCTTAATGCTGATTGGTAAAGAAATGGAATTAGAAAATGTATTTCTGTTGGATCAGCTGACGGAGATCAATTTACTGTCGAGTGAATAAGACTGAGAATGATTACATTAGTAGCGATCGGGATTTCATATTCACTAAAAATGGACGAATGCCGTGTCATTATATTTATGAACTGATCCTATTTTTTAAACTTGTTTTCTTTCCTCGATACAAAAACTAATTCTAGTCCATGTACTTTAGATATAGTTTCTAGGCAATACCAACTCATTGTACAAAAAGGCGAAGAGTACGCCTTGGTGTTAGCGGTAAGGATCGTAAGATTTGGGACTATTTCGCTAAATGCCCATGTGAAAAAAAAACACATTTGGTTTTGTAAAATCTTATTTAATTTCCAATTGTTACCAATCTCAAATTTATATTCAGTTTGTGAGCTATTTACACAAGTTAATACCTCTTCACACGCACAACCTCCTTTAGGACAAATAAAATGGTTTTCGTTTCGCCAGGTCTAAACCGATGTATAACGGCTATCTCTAAAGTTATCTATCAAGCTTTAGATAGGAATGGCGAAGCTTGGTCTGTGCCCCTAGATATATTTAAGGCGTTCGGCAGGGTTTGGTATGCTGGCCTTCTATGCAAGCTCGATGTCTACGGTGACACGAGACATATATTTGGATTAATTCAATCGTTCCTAAACAATCAAGTAATGAAGGTCGTATTGAACGGACACACTTCCAGATCTTCACCAATGATCTCCCTGATCTTATCAGTTCCCAACTAGGTATTTCTGCCGATGACATTACCATTTACTCCTATCAGTAGAAAATCCAATAGATTAGGACCTCCAATCAGTGGTTAACTGGGGCAAGAAATGGCGTGTAAATTTCAATGCCTCCAAAGCAAAGCTGCTATCATTTAATAACCATAGAGAACCTTTTCTTCCTAACATCAGGTTAGCTGATGCTGGACACGAGGAGAGCAACACACCTACGCCCTTCTTAGCCTCACCTTTTCCACTGATATGAAGTGGAGCATTGTATATCGAGTCAATTGCTACGCCTATTGCATGTAAAGTTGATTCACTGTGATGTGGAAAGGCCTTTTTCTTGTCAGATTCCGTCTTGTCCGTTTATAAATCAACCATTCGTCCGTGCATTAAATACTGTTGCCATATCTAGTCTGGTGTCTAGACTGAACTTCTCAAGATTCTTGATAAAATCCAGAGAAGGGTCTTCAATACAATCTCGTCTCCAGTCACATTCTCACCAACGTAGTGTGGCTTCCCTCTGTCTGTTCTACAAATATTTCCATGGCAATTGCTTTGATAAGCTTTTTTCTCTGGTTCTCGACAGCATGAATTTAAGTGTGCTAATAGATTTGCGTTTTTTTTTTAGCTAGATGCAACCGCAACTTCTACTATAAGAGTTTCTTTTCTCGTACTTCCCACCTGAGGAACTCCCTTCCGATTACTTGCTTCCCTGAGTACAATCTTTAAAATGCAATGTCAATCGCCATCTACTGTCTTCTTAAAGCCTGTTTCTTCTTTTGTCCTTTCGTTAATCCTACCCATTCTTAGTCTTCTCATTCTCTTTCACTTTCATTCCCTGTAACCACTGTGTTCCAGTGCCATTGTCGCCTTGCTTGGGATGAAACGATTACAAATATTCTAATAGGTTAATAAGCAGATTATATGTTCGCGACAGTCTTATGAATATCTGAAAAATACTAAATATTCGCTGAATATTCTAAATAGCCTGCTGTTAATGTTATCGAAATCCAAGACATTATCGGAATTAAATTCATCAACATTGCCGGTGAAAAGTGTCGCGTACCCTACACCCGAATCTATGATATGCCTCGAGTTATACTTGTTATAAAACCCAGGTTGGTTGTTTGTGTGTGTGTTCGTTTATATATGGGAATATATATGAGTGGTATTTCCTACATTTTTCAACCGATTTCAACAAAACTTCACTTTTTTTTTGGCAGGTAGTGTTTCTTATTGTCTTGCACACATTTTTCTTTATTTTTACATTCAGAATACTTTAAAAATTCCATTTACAAGACAATTGTTTATAATTAAATTCTATTCAATCGGTAGACTGATAACGATTGAAAACAATATTTTTGTTTGAATTTGGGTTTGACCAATTCGTAAAAAAAAACAAAAAAACAAAAAACAAAACTAATTAAGACATGCGTGTCTGTCAACCTTAAACAATAATCTTTGTCAATTTTATTTTTCAGTCTTTATGATGGTCGATACTTGATCTATCTCTTACTGTTACATCCCCGAGCAACGTCAGGCTCTCCTGCTAGTCTTAAATAAATAATCAAGGTTTTGCGGCAGTTTTTAACATAAATTTGAGATTTTTCTTCTTACAAATCTGAATAATTTTAACATATTCACTATTATGGATAAAAAAAATAGTGAATTTTATATCGTATTTTTCGAGACTTAGCAATGAGCAAAATAAATTCACGAATTTGGACAAAAAAAAAAATGATCTCAGAATGACGTCAAAATCCGAGAAATTTTTTTCATCATTTAATAATCAGTTTTGTTTCGTTTAATTTGTAATATATATAAATGTAGGTAGAAGAAGGTTAATAAGATAGCGAGGGACACAAAGCACTGACAGGGACCTCTTGGTCCGCTGCTCCCGGTCGGGGATTTCGGTGGTAGTACGCACTGACTTTATTTATCACTTTTCCTCCCTTCAACGTCGTCATTAAAGTCAGTCCAGGATCGACAGCCAAGTGTCCTGGAAATTTGTAAGTCTAAGACTAGCTGTCATGTTAAGGAAACTAGATATTCATGTAATGAAGAAAAGTGAAAAATGTGACCCATTTCACACTAAGCTACAATCACGAAAAAATTAGCCATTTCAAGCTACGCAACATGGCAGTTTTCATGCCGCCATGTTGCTCCGTTTGATTCAGTAGCGCATATCCCTATAAAGCCAACTGGTATTAACAAATTCGGTTCTCGACAAACTGCAGGGTCAGTCTGGGTAGAGTTATAGTAAATAACTTGCTATTCCCTAGATCGCGAATAATACTAACGAGTGAGGGTCTTCTTCTTCTTCTTCTTCTATGACCTGTGTCCTTTGAGGACGCGAGTGATCATGGATCTTCCCAGCTTCCTATTCATTGTGCCTCTTAGTAACATTTGTCCTTCTGTCGTACCTCCCACCCACAAGCCATTCACACAAACTCGTCAGGTACGTAGCTCGTTGCTTTCTTTTATCCATTGTGTCTTTGATATTCTGTGAATGAAAAATTCTCCAATTCCTCTTTCCTCATTATGTTTCAAAGAAATTTCAGTCGTCTCTTTCAGATTCTGGGTTTAAGTGTCTTATTTTCTTTTCCCTTAGAACTTCGTTGCTTACACGTTCTGTCAATTATATTCTCAACACACTTCCGTAGAACCAGATTTAAAGATGAACTGTACTAAAAAAATGGGTTGATTCAGCTGTATGTCGTAATATTTACAGCTATATCAATTTGCCTCAAGTATTCTTTGAAAAACATTCGTAAAAGGATACCGACTTGGTATCATGTAGTGCGAAGTACAGATTCTTCAAATTAGAATAAAAATTGTCATATGAGGCTGCAAATAAATGCTGCTTGGAATATGCAATGAAATCACAAACCTCTTGTGAATCAGACTGCAATCATAATCATCGAATTGGAGACAGAAGTAGTTTTTTCATCAATATGGTGCGATATGCTGGCTAAAGGGCGCCATTATATCCTCTACCCGGTGCCAGTATTGACGGGCGACCTATGTATGTTAATATGGCTGGAACTGATAGCAAATGCGAGATAGTTGGAGCTAAGCCACGAATGCTGTTCTGACCTTAAAAAAATAAATCAATTTTCCCCTGTTTTTGTCTTCAATACTAACGCGCTTGTCTGTATTGACCAATAAAATGTTATGGTAGTTTTTTTTTGTTTTCGTCTTAGACGAAGAGAAAAAAAAACAACCACTTTAAGATTCATTTGCTCCTTGTATACTTATCAGAAATAAACTCGATTGATTGGTGTAGACAGCTAGAAATTTTGTGCACTGCGATCTCAAATATTTAGAGATATATAGACTGATAGTTCAGTAAAGGTTGATAATTCTAAGGTTCGCTTCTGTTGCAAGCCACGTCGACAAGACTTATTATTAGGCGTGTGTGCAAACTTTTAAAAAGTATTTATTTTTTAAATGAGCATTCAGGATCTTGGTTCTCAGAAATGAAGGCGCTGGGAAGTTTTTACAAGCCTAATCATACACATAATTTCTAAAAAAATATACGCGCACACACAGGCATAACAGCATTTCCCCTGGTGAGGGCTGTTTGGTCGATTTGAACCTTTTAAAACCCTTTATTCTACATTCAATACCATCACTTGATAGGACACCAGAAGTGTTGAAACAAAATGGATATTATTGTAGTGATTTTATAACATATTAATGTTATAATTTTCGAATAAATTATATATATATATTACCAATTTGTGACTGATAGGGGTAATTCCAAGGAGGATATTAATCTAGAGAATGCTCAATGTAAACTACAGAGCATTATAATAAAAATAAATCAAGAAGAAAACCTTAAAATCCAATTCAGTTATAATTTATTTCGTGAATATTTCTATATATTCATCTCTTCAGACCGAAAAGTTCATAATAAATTATTTATTAAGAACTTTCAGTTTGAAGAGCTGAATATATAGAAATATTCACGAAATAAATTATAACCGAAATGGATCTTTAAGGCTTTCTTCTTGAGATATATATATATATATATATATATATATATATATATATATATATATATAATCTTTAAAAGAAGGATCATATTTTATTCATAAAAAAGGATACAAAAGTATAGCAGCGATTAAAATTTAGGCACCTTTCGGCTGACACATCTTCAGAAAAGTATCGTCGGCAAATAAGACGCAGTGGTTGAAAAGCAAGATGATTTTCAACTGATGTTAGAATATACCAAAACAGGGGAATGGAACAAAATTTTTTTCCTAGTTTGGCGTTGAATTGGCGACAGATTACCCGAAAAAGAGTTAACTTGTGCTTCTATTCTCCCTGCCTTACACAGGGCCGGACGTTGTAATATTAATGACAACGGGCTCCAATATGTCAACGTGCAGTCTGGTTCGTGCCAAGTGCAAGACAGAGAAGAACTCAGGAGAACAGTCCATCCTGCAAGCAACTGGATTCAATAAATGCTTGCCGATAGCAGTGTCATGAGCCAGTGAACACCCGGATGTTACAGGCTAATGTCTATGAACCTGGCCCGGAACATGCTGGGCGTTCCTAATCTCTAAACGCTGGATAGATTTGCCCACATAGTCGATCTCACAGCAACATTTATATTTGTAAACAACTAGAATATGCTAATAGGCAGGCGAGACCTCCTTTCTTGTAGCCGGAGGTAAAAACCCTTCTGGTTTCATATATATATATATATATATATATATATATATATATATATATATATAAAATTTAAATAAAAACAGACCACTTTAAGGTTCAATGTAATAAATTATTTTACTACAGCCCTTTTAAAAGGACTGCGGATCATCAGATTTTATTTCCAAATAGTTTTTCATGAAATATATATGTAAGTGGTGTAATGGTTAGCAAGCTTGTTAGAACAATTACAACTGAGTAGTGAGTTCGATCCTCATTGGGTGCCCTATAATTTTAGCCTTGTGCCACATCTAAGCTATGCTTGTAAAATCACTATTTATTTATTTATATATATACATATCCTCTTCTAAAAGTATTGAAACGGCAAGGCCAATTCCTTTCTTTTTGTTGTTCACTGAAGACATTTGTGTTTAAGATGAGTATGACACAAGAGTTCAGAATTTCAGCTTTAATTTCCTGGTATTTATATTTAGATGTGTTAAACAGCTTAAAACATACAGCCATTTGTATCAGATTATCCCAGCTTTACGCGAGCAAGAGTAAAGGAACAGATTGTCTTGAAGTAAATAATATTTTATATTTGGTTGCATAACCATTGCTTTCAATAACTGCATCAAACTTGCGACTCACTGACATCACCAACCTTGCATTCTTCATTTGTAATGCTTTTCCAGACTTTTAACGCAGCCTCTTTCAGTTCTTGATTGTGCTTTTCTTCCTTCAGTCTCCTCTTCAGGAGCTGAAATACATGCTCTATTGGGTTAAGGTCCAGTGATTGATTTGGCCAGTCTAATACTGTCCACTTTTTCTCCTAGTGTAGTCCTTTGTTGGCAGTATGTTTTGGGTCATTGTCCTGCTGCATGATAACTCCCCACTCCACGATCAGTTTGGATGCATTTCTCTGTAAATTGACATGCAAAATGCTTCTGTAGACTCCTAAATTCATTCCGCTGCTACAGTCATAAATATGAACGAGCCTGTTCCACAAGCAGCCATGAAAGCCACTGCCAAGACACTGTCTACACCATGCTTCACAGAACAACCTGTACGTTTTGAATCATAAGTAGATCCTTTCTTTCTCATTCTCCACACTTTGGACTTTCCATCACTTTGGTAGATATTAACCTTCGTCTCATCAGTCCATAAAACTTTCTTCCAAAACTTTGGTCGTTCATCTCTGTACTTCCTTGCAAATGGCCTTTCGATTCTTACTTTTGATTAATGGTTTGCATCTGGTGGTATGACCTCTATATTTCTGATCTCAAAGTCTTCTTTGAATAGTGGATTGTGAAAACTTCACTCCTGAATGGTGGAAGATTTTGGTGATGTCACTGACTGTTTCTTTTTAGGTTTTCTTCCTCACAGCTATCACAATGTTTCTGTCATCAACTGTTGTTGATTTCCTTGACCGATCTGTTCTAAATCTGTTGCTCAGTACACAAGTAGTTTTGTTCTTTTCCAGAACATTCCAAATTGTTGTGTTGGTTCTGCCCAATGTTTTTTCAATGGTTCTGATAGATTTTCCTTCTTTTCCCAGCTCTCAAAATGGCTTGCTTTTCTCTCATAGACAACTCTCTCGTCTTCATGTTGGTTTATGTTTTTAAAAAGAAATGCAGTTTTTACAGGTGAACCCCAAAGCTAAAACCAAGACTAGCCATTCAGAGTTATTTAATGTTTAAACAATCATTCTAAAACGCAACGTCTTGATAACAAGAAACACCTGTCAAACAAAAGGTGATATGTCCTAATTTGTTTAACATATCTAAATGTAAATAGCAGAAAATAAAAGCCAAAATTCTGAACTCTTGGCTCATAATCATCTTTTGGTTTTAAACCAAAATGTCTTTTGGAGGTGACTATATATATATATATATATATATATATATATATATATATAAGGAAATGCTGGAAGTTTTTTGTTGCCAAGACTCACTCCCCAAAATCTGAGCAAATGTCCAAACGTTGTAATTTATTCATCTTTTAAATACCTTTCTTGGTCAACACACACACACACACACATACACACACACACACACACACACACACACACATATATGCGTGTGTATGCGTGTGTATGTGTCTATGGTGATTTTCTAACTGTAGTTTATAGATGGCACAAGAATAAAACTATGGGGCACCCAGTGAGACTTAAAATAACTATTCAGTCGTAAATGATCTAGCGAGACAAGTTTACTAACCATTACACCACGTCGTAGCTTAGATTTGACACAAGGCCAAATGTGTGGAGCACCCAATGGGGACTGAACTCACTAGTCAGTCGCCATTGGTCAAGCGAGATAATATTGTTAACCATTACACTACTTCGGTGCGTATATAAGGATGTATGTAAGCAACAAATAAGAAAACGTTTATAAATTTAACATGTTTCGCCATATTTATTACAACGTTTCGGCCGTTGTATACTCCGGCCTTCTTCAGTTGGTTGGAATGTCGAACTGAACCCTTTATTTCATTCACTGGGGTAGACTGTTCTATTTCCACGTGCCATGTCTAATGGATGTCAGTTATCAGTTATCTCCTGTTAATTCCCCTCTCCAAATTCTCCACCGCCTTAGCCAGGTATTGAACTCACACTCTTTGGGTCCTGTCACTGGATCTAACTAACGCCTTTATCCACTCTGCCATGTGCCTTTGTACAACGGCCGAAACGTTGTAATAACGTACAACGGTCGAAACGTTGTAATAAATATGGCGACAAAGATGAGGACAATAGTCCGAATAATGTAAATAGTGTACATAATGCCTCATCTCAGAAATATCGACAGATAATGTTTCGCCATTTATTTAACTTCACCAGAAATTTTGTAAGTGGGATAATGCGGAGTTCTTTCAACTTTAAAATTCTCTGGTGTTTTGCTTTCTTTGTTTGTGTATACGTCACATGTTCCTTTTAGGGTGTTCGCATGTATGTATGTTTACACACACACACACACACACACACACACACACACACACACACACACACACACACACACACACATATTTATATTTAATAGGCCGGTTAATAAATAGATAATTATTAAAATCTGAGGAATAAAAAGCCAACAAAATGATAACAATATTGGCAATATGATTGATGATATTTATTATATATTAGCCTTTTAACTAATTTGAAGTAAAAAGAGAGATTTTAAAGTCGGCATTTTCGAACACGCCTGTCTCCTTTTTCAACGATACTAGGAATAAACAAAGATGTGTGACTTTCTCTTCCGGGGAATGTTCTTGCTGTTGGTTAGAGGCCTCCCCACCCCTCTCTCTCTCTCTCTCACACACACACACACACACACACACACACGCACACATTTATATATTAGGTTGGTGCAAAAATAATGACGTAATAATGTCGTATTTGACGTTAAAAAATACGTCAAAATACGACATTATTACGTTATTATTTTTGCACCAACCTAATATATATATAAGTTTTTGCTGTGCGGGCTTCAGGTGTTTGCCTCATGGCGTGTCAGTGCCCACACAACAATGTGTTTACCTCATGGCATCCTTTGCTCACACTGCAAAAAATTGGTACATACACACACTCCATGAATAAAGTGAATACGTGACATCTACCCGAGTAATGAAAACAAAATAACATGAAAATCTAAACATCTTGACAGTAAGTCTTGCATCAACCAGTTTTACTATCCAGTAAATGGTATCTGTTAAAATATTGTGATTAGTTTCAATATACGATGACCATATAGATAGTCACTTATATTAACTAATATCTATAATTTAATATTGGTGCATCAAATTTGAGTTGAAAGCCTTTGCCAATTTCATAGAGATTTGTTTTTTTTCTTCTTTTCAATCAATACAATAACGAAATAAAAGCTAAGATTTAAAATAATATCTAGTTTTCTATATTACACAGTCTGCAATCACGTTTCTGGAAAATAAACAATGTAAGCTATTTCGGCGTATTCTTTTCTATAAATACTATCATGGTATTTGTTCGGGTGAGCTCTTTACTGTGGTACATACACTTGATGAATTTATGCGCAGTACTAGACTGGCGTTGAGATCTCATCAATTGACAGTTGAGCTGGCTAGATGCAACCATAAATTCTATGCTAACAGTTTCTTTTCTCGAACCTCTCGCTTGTGGAAGTCCCTTCAGTGTCCATACTTTCCAGCCAACTTTAATCTTCAAATATTTAAATGCCATGTCAATCGTTATCTAGTGTCCTCCTGACCACTGTTTTTGTTCCCTTTCATTAGTAATGTTTCTGTTTTCGAATTCTTCCACACCCCGTAACTCCTTGTGTCTTAGTGGCTTTAATGCCTTGCGTAGGGTGAGATCGATTAAAAAAAATAGAGAAGTAACCTGTGGTATTAAAGGCTGGATCTGTTGTTGATTATCTTACTGACGTCTTTTTCTTTCTTTTTTTTAAAATTCTATTGCTTTTTTTCGTATATCTAAACTATAATTATAGACTTAAATTTTGGCAAGTGAAAATTTAACTGAAATATCTTGGGAGACTTCCAAGTTTTCATCTGAACTGAAGAAGATATGAACTTTATGGAAAATGGACACTTAGGAATATAAGAGAAAGACTACAATTAAAAAATCGATTACTACTGAACAAATTCAAACGCCATCTTCCCCTCTAACGTATCTTTTTCTAATACTTTGTTAGGGTTGGGGATATATGTACAGCATCTGCATTGGGTAGGCGTTTCAAATAATGTTGCGTTAAGTGAATCAATTCTGCCGCGTTGGAACGACCGATCTAAAAGCAAGGGTAGCTCAGCACAGGGAAATGGTTAGCTAGCCAGTCTGGTTGACCATTACTGCCGAGGAGTGAGTTCGATTCTCAATGGGTGCCCTGTACTTGTGGCCTTGTATCAAATTACGCCGAGGATTGTTAGTAAATTGTGGCGGATCAGAAAGACAGAATATGTGTCTGTTAATTTTCCACGCATCTTGTCGGGAGCAAGAGAATATCCGTGAGAATATCTTCAAAAAGTGTGGATGGTTCTGCACAAAACTTTCACCACTATAATCAAATCATATGCGCTGGTGACTGACTGTCGGTTCTTAGAAACTTAGCTGCTTGACCCTCATACGTCGAATACGACTGCAGAGTTATATATATATATATATATATTATGACATCAAACATTATTTTTAGTGGATACCCGTTTCTGAGTAAACGATCCGTTTACTTTAAACAATACTACTCTGTCTACCGCTCCGCGTACTTTTCAGGATGAATCTGCGTCTGATCCGGTGTGCTTTTACAGCACGGTCACGAAGAGCATCACGATAAATCAAAGTTTCTTTAATACTCAGACCGGTAGACGAAATAAATATTATTTAAAATAAACTAAAAATAACATTTGTAGTAATAAAAACAAAAAATGGTAAAAATTATTATTTCTTAGAGAGGTATGTTTCTATAGAAAGTCTGGAAATAAAATTAAAAAAATCTATTAATTCTTTTCACGCACACACACACACATATATATATTATATAATATCGTTTTAAAATCAAAGAAGACAGCAACGCATAGCAAGTGTATTTTCGTCTCTTCTGATTTTGAGTTTCAGAATCAATAAAATTATCTTTTTATTTTTATTTAAACGATATTTGAATTCTCTGTATTATTTAAGAATTGAGCATTGCTATTATTTAATAATTTATTTTTAAAGCTTTTTACGTTCTGGAGGCGTAAAACCTTTAAGTTTTTAAACGCGGGGAGTCATATAAAATATTATATTATAAAGCTCAATCAGAGCCCGCGGGCAGAGCGAAAAGTTTCATTTACTGTCTACTGAGAGAGCATTTAAACAAAGATATGGTGACCATACGATGTCTATTGCAACAGATATAGAAACAGTAAAACTCTCTCAAGCTACTTGTGGGAAGTTAAAGAAAAGTATGTTAGGAAATAATTAATTCGGAAATAATAATAATATATAAAAACCGGCATGACAGAGTGGGCCAATATCTGCACTGGAAAATCTGCAACTTCTACGGGAAGGAAACTGAAAGAAAATGGTATGAACACCACCCAGACCCGGTTACGGAGATAGGACCTGTTACAATTCTATGGGACTACACAATACACACTGACAGAACAATCAAAGCCAACCGCGCAGACATTGTTATTAAAGACCACAAACAAAAAAAGTGCCTCCTTATTGATATGGCAGTCCCTGCTGACTGCAATGTATCTTTGAAGATATTCAAAAAGTTGTCAAAATACAAGGACCTTGAAATAGAAATCTCGAAAATGTGGCATGTGGGAACATCAACAATCTCTGTTGTAGTTGGAGCCCTAGGACTTGTTGGAAAAGATTGCAGTAGACTAACTGAAGGGATTCCTGGAAATCCATGCCTCAAGGAGATAAAAAAAAACAGCCCACACTTTATGAAGGGCTTTATCTATGTAATTTTTTCTTTTGTCAGTGGAAAGTGTCATGATGCCATTTCTAAACTTAGGACCCGGAAAGAAATGTGTAAACGCCAGAAATCAAAGAAAATAATAATAATAATAATAATAATAATAATAATAATAATAATGATAATAATAATAAATTGTTTGATTTGGTTCGGTTTGGTTTGTTTAACAGCATATCAACTCCTTATGGGTCATTTAATGCTAAAATTTAATTTTCTTGGAACTTTGGTAACTTTTTCCCCAAAAATGTATTGATAATTTTCTCTTCTTTTTCCAATAATGTAATACTGATAATTTTTTTTAATATGAAAATATATTGAATGTTTTAACCCCAGTTTTGGGGTTCACATTTGCCTATAGCTGGGACTATAACAGGTGATGCCAATCTCGGGATAAGATGGACCTGGGAACAATAGCAATTAAGAGATGCTTCCACGTTCCTTAAAACCTCCCGATCAGAGGCCTTGCTGACGGACGCAGTTTATCGTCATACCCAGGACGATAATAAATTGTACTTACAAGTGCAGTTCTTCTATGTAAAATGTGTGTAATTTTTTTTTTCCAAAAATAATTACAGGAAAATGTCATGAATCTATTTCTGACCTGAGGTCTCTGGTTGGAGCACAGAAGGAAATGTGTATACAACAGAAATCAAAACAAGGACCTGGAGATCGAGATTAACAGGATGTGGGGAATAAAGACTGAGACTGTACCAATAGTAATCGGAGCTCTGGGCCTCGTGAGAAAAGGAATGGAAAATTTTACTAACAGTGTTCCATGTAACAACAACATAAAGTTACCCAGAAAATCACCCTACTAGGAACCTCCCATATACTAAGAAAAGTGCTATCAATTAAATGACAATTTTCCTATAAGGCCTAAGGAACATAGTTTGGACCCGGCTCTACAGGATACAAAGCAGGAAACATAACACACAAACAACAACAATAACAACAATAAAAAGTAGCCAGTTATAGGAACGGTAATAAATTCTGTTTTCTCTGAATTGAAAAGAAACAGGAAAAAGCAACATATCTCGAGTCAAACAGCTTATTAAATGCAAGATCGGAGGTGTTATTTAAGTGCCGGTACTGAAAGAAGTATTTACAGGCGCACTTGGCACCACATTGCTAAAAAAAAAAGTTCACCCGCCACCCGGTTCCAAGATGTACACCTTCAACTTATACTCTCCACGATTCCAGTCGTAATGCCTGTAGCCCAGTCATAGCTATTTTATTACAAGCGCTCCCTAAATCGCTTCGCAAATCCTGATACTCTTGCAGCCTAATGAACCGAAGAGTGGAATGTACGAGCTGAAAAGTTGCTTTAAAACATTTTCTTAACTCTATCATCCAACGCCGTTTTCCTTTAAACAATGAGAACTTTTATATATTTTTTGTTTTAATCATTGTATACCTATTGGTAACACACACACACACACACACACACACACACACACACACACACACACACACACGTGTGTATATAGTGATTTTCCAAGCGTAGCTTAGATGTGGCACAAGGCCGAAAGTATGGTGGCACCCAGTGAGTATCGAACTCACTACTTAGTCATAATTAAAGTATATATATATATATATATATATATATATATATATATATATATATATATATATATATATATAAATAAATAAAATGGTCGCGTGGCCGAGAGGTTAGATCTCGCCATGGTCGATTTGTCTGGAGGGGATGCCTAAAAACTATATCACAGGTATGTGAGTGAAATTGGATTGACGGTATACTTGGGGCTGTGCTAGCATGAAGTCAGAAGTCATCCTGACCGAGTGTTTGAGTGTGCTGGTATTGTTCAGGCTGATCATTCTAGATAACACACTCTCTAACTAAGGTCTGCTCAGCATAGTTGTATTATAAACCACAGGTAGGCTCTGTGAAGTTTGCACAAACACAAATGTGCCTGAGCGTGTGTCTGCAATAGGGATTGGCTAGCCGCTCTAATAGACAGGTATCCTTGAATACGAGTAGCCAGTTACTATTATATATATATATGTATATGTATATGTTACTTTCAACATGAAAAATGTATTTAAGTAGAAGCTCCGTTTATTTATTAAACAGTATATTTATTTATTTCCTCTACCTGAATAATCGAGAAATCTTATTAAACAAAAATATGCGCTCTCCGGCAGGATTCAAGCCTGCATCCTCCATGGCAGGAAAACCTGACGTTAGATCCGATGTGCTTATAACGATTCAGCCACATAGTACGTTTGTTTGATCAGCGACGCATTCCATAGCTGAGTCGATATAAGCATGTTTAAGTCATAAAATAACGTTTAAGTAATAAAATCTGTTGGATTTATAAATAAGAAATACAACACTTCTTTAGGCCGTAATTTTTCGCTTTATGTACGGATCTCAATATAGCAAAATGATTACACGGGCAGAATTCGACCTTAAACAACTGTCTAAAATGTCGGTTCTAAAACCTTCGACTTATGCACGAATCAAAACAGGCAGAAATGAGAAGAATGAGAAAGAACGTGTTTCGCCAAACTTTCAAATAAGGAGGACATACCGGAAACTACATGTATATTTATGCTATTCCCGTATATAGGTCGGGTGTACACTCTGTTTGTTCGGGTAACGAACCATTTAATACAAAGTAAAAAAAAATCTTCGGTATTATCAGAGTTTCGGATAAACGATTCCTTTCGCTTCCGCAATATGTTTACCGGAATTTTACAGCTTTTTCTCATTCAACTTAAATACATTTTTCATGTTGAAAATTTGATAGGCGTTATCTTCACGGTGCCCATTAGTGGCTTTTAGAAAGACGGAAAGTCTGAGAGAAATAAAAACAACACGAAGCGTAAATAAAAAAAAGAAACAAACAAAGAAGGTGAGAGACAGCAATGGCATTGATTCCTGGGAAATATGAGATGGTGTCCGGGACCGGAAGTGTTTTGGCAAATGAAAACCGGACGTACTGGATTCGGGTGATTTGAGGAAGGTTAAACATTCGCAGATCTTGTCAGTGACTGCACTCTCTGTTCATATCGAGGCCTCGAGATCTACTGACACAAAGAAATGATAAACAAGCTTGGCTGGCTAAAAACAGACGCCGGGGGAATGGATATGCATATGACTTATTCTTTCTTTCTTTCTTTCTTTCATTTTTTTCTCTTATTTTTTTTTCAATAGGTATAGATAAGTTCGCATATCGCCCAGAATACACCCCTTCCAGGAGTAGAGGTTTATCCCTTGTTTCCTGTTCACGATTGGGTTTCCGGTTCTCTCTAAAGTCTTTTAATTCGCTTTCACTTCCAGTAACCTTTTAAAGCGTCTTAGTTGCATTGTAGCCTTGCTTGGAATGAAATAATAATAATAAAAAGTCTAATTAGAGTACTTACAGCCATATTACATCGGTTCTCGTCCAATCACCGAAGTTAAGCAACATCAAACCTGGTCAGTACCTAAATGGGTGACCGCTTGGGAATAAGCTTGGGTGTGTGGTAATGTAATGGATAACGGTTCGGAACTGGAAATAGAAGAGCCGATTTCCAATTCCAGTCCCAATATATTTTCTGGTTTTAAATAACCTGCAAAAGGTTGATAAGCCATAAAAAAAACAATCAATCAAAAAATTTATATTAGAGCTGTAAAAGAAAAGAAAAGAAAAAGACTCCTATATTTAACATCAAGAAGGGGCAGTTGAATTTTCTAGGGCACATAATGAAGAGGGCTTGGAAAATTTGATACTCACAGGGCAGATTGAAGGCAAGAGGGACAGAGGAAACAACGATTAACCTACACAGTAAGCTTGAGTAAATGGATGACAGAACAAGGTTTTAGAGAGATAACAAAAAGACAACATTTATCAAGCGCTCCAAAAGAGGGGAAATTGTGGAAAGCCATGATAGCCAATGTCATGAAGGGACATGGCACATAGTAGAAGAATAATTTATTCTCAAGGATTTGGGGGAGATTGGCAACTAAGACCGGAAATCCATTTAAATAAATATAAAAGTGAATGTAAGATAATTTTATACATTTTTGAGACGAGGCATTTTCAATTTACTTTAATTACTTTGAACTGTTGTTCTCGTCTCGATTGTTATAGATGTTATTATAGAACAACGTTTCGGCCAAGTACCCTCTGGCCATCATCAGGTTGCCATTGTTGTGGCTGATATAGTATGTATGTTGAATATTGGGTTATTTTATTCATGCAATGTCAGTTCTTATTCGTTCCTGATAAAACAGTATATATCCTTACCCAGGAACTGAAGAAACAAAGCACTTATCAGTCAAAAAATTCAACTCTAAGATGGGAGAAGGTACTTGGGTGAAACGATGTCTAAAACAGTTAAGATGAGAAAAATATTTCTAAATAATTAAAGTATATTGACTTTAAGATTCATCGAATTTATACCGTTAGAAAGAGAACAAAGAGCTGGAAAATAATTTAATATTATTCTTTACTTACAGCATCGATAAGTGAATTTATTTATTACAAGGTTTCCAGACTTCCTATAGAAACGTACCACTCTATGAAATATTAATGTTTATCACTTTTTCCATATATATATACATATATATAAGGTTGGTGCAAAAATAATGACGTACTAATGTCGTTTTTTGACGCTAAAAAATACGTCAAAAACGACATTATTACGTCATTATTTTTGCATTAACTTTATATATATATATATATATATATATATATATATATATATATATATATATATATATTCTAAATCTTGTGAGTTTAATCGTATCAATTAAGTCCTCGAGATTTTATATATATATATATATATATATATATATATATATATATATATATAATTTTCTAATCTTTAAGAAAGCTTTTAAGTTTGCTATGTTCGTTCATAGTAAGTTGATTCCCCCTTACACAAGCCAAAAAATAAAGGTAGAGGAAATAATAATATTAATAATAATGACATCGTGATCAAAGACCCGAAGAAAACAATACGCTTTGTTATTTACATGACTGTCCCTACAGATTGTAATGTATCTTTGAAGATCTTCAAAAAAAAAAAACAAAAAAAAAAAAAAAACAACAACAATCATCCAAATACAAAGATCTGGAAGTGGAAATCTCCAAAAATGTGGCACATGAGAACATCAATAATTCCAGTTGGAGCCCTTGAATTGATTGGAAAAAGGTTCTGATAGACTCATGGTAGCCCATGCCTTAAAGAAATACAAAAAGTTTTCCTCCCAAGTACAGCTCACACATTACAAAGAGCTTTATCTATGTGAAATGTGTGTGATCTTGTTTTTTTTTTTTTTTTTAAACAAAAATGGAAAATGATCAGTGGAGCCATTTGCTCTTAGGTCTCTGATTGGGACCCAGAAGGAAATGTGTATACAAAAGAAATCCAAGAAAATAATTATTGTGATAAAAGGAAAATATAATTAAGAATATGCTTTAAATTTCTATTTCGTAGCTGTTTTGAAATTATTTAAAATTTTGCATGTAAGCATTGATTTTGCACAACACGGGGAAAAGGTAAATAATATATATTTTTTTATAATTTTAACTTGAAATATTCTAATATGTTACAACATGTATGAACACTGTTAAATGAGTGGCTTCAGTAAAGGATCAATTTACAATGACGTCAAATAGCAAATGAAAAAAAAATTCTTGATATTCGTGTTGATATTCGTGATCTGGAGTACATATCCAATAGTAATATGAAAAGCCAAATTCTTACAAGGGTTCTTCCTGACAAAAGGCAGGTTTCATTTTAAACATTTTTTTCAAATCTGCATGAATTAATCTCGGTAAAATATCGTTTACATAATTTAAAAGATAATTCCCTGCATAATTTATGATTCATAGAATGTATCCCTGTTAAAAAAGAAAAAGAGAGAGATCGAGAATTATTTAATATAATTTAAGAAATCTTTCTATACTTGTTGCATCAATGACTGAATTTATTAATTAAAAAGATTCCTTGTGAACAAGTTTATTTTTCCATATGAATATACTTTGTAATCTCGGTATAATGAAGATTAAATGATTTAAAAGTAGGTACCATCACTGATTCGCTAAAAAACAGCAGTCCATGATGAAAAGGAATCAAACTTAATAAAAACAAAGTTTTATCGTCAAAATGTTTATATTATTATTAAGAGGAAAGATCAAAGTATTAATTTATTTATTTTATTAAATTTTTAATCTTTTCTTGCACAATTTTGGTTAAAAATCTTGTTTTTCTCGCGTCGGTGGTAGGGCAATAAATTAGTATGGAAAATTTAGCGTCTTTTTTTGCGGTAAAAAATATATTGATTTGGAAATTCTTGAAAAAAAATCAAATAATTGTCGGATTTTAATGAAATTTTCAGAACTTATTTGCAAATGAATGAAATCAGTTTTGAAATTTATTTTTAGAAAATCTTCATAAAAAATATTTCTTTTTACACTTACTTAATATTAAAATTCCTCGTTCTTCATATTTATATTACTAGTTAAAAGCAAGATTCCTTGGAGAATTTAAATCATCAATTTTTTTTTGTCAAATAGAAACACCATTTACTGAAAATATGCTTTTAATCGTAAAATAAAAATATACAATAAATCTATAACATTATTTAATTAGAAAATCTTTTAAATGCTTTTATAAATAAGATATATTAAGAACACTATTGTCTTATGAAAAAAAAAATTAAACTAATTTACTTTAAGTTGTTTGAAATTAGATTAATTATACTTCAAATCAGCTAATATTCCACAAATAAAGTTTCAGAAAAGTACATTTTATTTTTGGAAGATTTTTTTGTTAAGAGAATTACATTTTGATGAAAAATCACTAAAGTGGCGCTAAGGTAATTGAAGGAAAAACATTTGAGATGAAAAGTAAAATTTTACACAATCAGATCAGTTATTTTAAATACTTCTAATAAACTGAAATTCACCTGGTATATTTAATATCTAAATATAAATACTCCCATACCTGGTTTTAACTGATAGAAGGTTGGAAAACATTTTTCCGATGATGTCGATTATCTGTTTTTTACCGACAGTAAGTCATATCAACTCGAGCTTTTGTGCTACTGTTAAATTTAACATTTTCTACTTGTCCATTCTTCCTCCAGACGACACGGTTAAAGAAAATAGTGAATATAAAAATACTTAAACACGCAGGCATATAAAAAATGGAGGGGGGAACCCATGGGAGGAATAGGATACATATGTGGTTACACTGATGTAAACAAAGTAATGGCCCGCCAACTAGCGGTCAGATCGCGAAGCAGTGGCTTGTATTCAGTGTTGCTACAACTCCGTCCGCAACGCGCGGACTTACAAATTGTGAACGGTTGTTCCAGATTTAGTCTGTTGCTTCCGACATACGTTAAAGGGAGATCCGTAATATCGGGGAATGAGTGTGTGTCCTGTAAATTGGCTGGTTAATAGCATTTTTACTGTGAAACCCGTGGTGACATAATACAATCTGATACAATGAAACCGTTGGATGTTGAGTTTCTAAGGGTAGTTTAGATGTGGCACACGAGCGAAAGTATGGGGCACCCAGTGAGGATCTAATTGAGAGGTCGTAATTGTTCTAGGGAGACAAGCTTGCTAGTCATTGCACCACGTCGAGGTGCGGGATGACGAAGGAGATGAACAGAACGTGAACATCATTCATTGCAACAAAAAGAAGTTAGTATCATCAAACGCAAATGAAAAAAAAAAGACATTTTGTAGTGATTTTCCAAGCGTAACTTAGATGTGACACAAGGCGGAAAGTAGGGGGCACCCAGTGAGGATCGAACTCATTACTCAGTCGTAATTGTTCTAGCGAGACAAGCTTGCTAACCCTTACGCACGTAGAAGTGTTCAAAGACATTTTGTATATTGGCTTCGTTATCATTAACCTCTCCATCAAAGGAGGAACGAAAGATTAAATTAAGTTATTAGTAGTCAAATTGACGTTTATATAATGTATTTCTGTAGATTTTGGTATCTATCTGAAACGAATGTTTACTGTTTCGATGCATTTCGTATTCTTTAGTCATATTTTTCTTTCTTATTTATCCTACTTTCGGGAACAATTTTGGCTTTTATCTTTTTCTTAAATCTAATTCTGATGGCGCCGGTAGATACTTTTATTTCATACAAAACACGATCGCCTTTTGAAGTTCAGTTTCTGCTTTTAAGCCTTGTCATTCTTTTCGCTTGAGATTTCGTGACGTGTGGCCCGCGACTCTTTGGCTGCGAATGAACGAACAAACAAAAGGGTGGATGTGGGTCACGTGGCACTGGCGTGATTTACAAGGATCGGCTGCTCTTTCAGAGAACATAGATGGGAAAGTGATTCTCGAAGCAAAGAACACTGGACAGTGGAGTCTAATTACAAAACTTTACGAATAGATAGGCGAGTCATTACGGATTTTACAAGTAGAAGAATGTACTGGTTGGAGACGGATTAAAAAATTGTACAGCACAAAAGAGTCAAGTGAGGATGGCTTACATTCTCTGAAAGCCACGGAACATTTTGTTTTACTAACCACAGCTGCAAGAGATAAAACTCTGAACCACTAATCAAGTTAATAGCTACCTTGTTAGATACCTATTAAAATAGATATATAGATAGAAGATGGACAGATATAAACAAAGATAGATAGAGAGAGAGAGGGAGAGAGAGAGATATAATAAAACTGAGAGTGATAGATAATTTATAGACTGGATAAATACGATCAGACTACGATAGGTTAAGAAGAATGAAAGTCTATGATATATAGCTGGCATGTGCAGGTTTTCACTGATTTACAGCAACTCTCTCTTTCGTACTGCTACAATCCCAGGGTACCCAAGTGTGTGACGTCTGGGGTGGGGGAAGCAGGCATGGCAGATAATACTGAGTATTAACTGTTTTCAGATCCGTCCATACGGATTTTCCAAGCTGTTTGGAATTCAAAGTTTTCCTTCTCGTAGACCGGCTGCCACCCAAGGCTATATAACCTAGTCTGTCCTGCTATTTACCCATAACTGGGGAAAGAAGAAATTGATTCATACCGCTCCCAAGGGTGTTAGCCCGCAAGTGAATGTAATGAACTCGACTGGAATTCGAACTCGGTTTTACGATTCCTCAATCCGGGCCGCAATCCATTATGTGTTTATGTGAATGTGTATGTATGTGTATGTGTGTAGTAATAAGATTATATGCTTGCTTGTCGGTACTTTGAGTTTCTACACTTCAGAAGACTTGGTTATAAAATTGAATTTTTGAAACTGAATTTTTTAGTTAAGTCTCCAACGGAGTGGGCATAATCACCGCGAAACTCGTAGAGTCAAGATAAGTGAACATATGAGAGAGAGAGAGAGAGAGAGAGAGAGAGAGAGAGAGAGAGAGAGAGAAGATTTAGTTTTATTTATTATTAATTCTTTATCTTTTGTTATCGTGCGCTGTGATTTGAAAAACTGCCCTCAAAACGTTATTTTCCAGAAATGTCCTGGTGAAACCTTTTCTGGGGGGTTGGGAGGGAGGCGAATAACAATCACACACACACACACACACACACACAGATATATATATATATATATGAGAGAGAGAGAGAGAGAGAGAGAGAGTTGGCGACTACGACTATTAATTTAATTGGTGGATGCACAGTTTCTTCTAATTTTGGTGCCAGAAGATCGACTTATTGGGATACTGACAGTTGTACAAAGAAACTTGGTAAGACCGGAATTTTAAACGTTTTTACAAGCGATGTTAAGTGTCGGTTTACATTTAACTCCCTACCACTCTCTCTCTTTATCTCTCTCTCCCTCACCCTTCTCCCTCTCTCGCTATATATATATATATATATATATATATATATATATATATATGTATATATATATATCTATATATATATATATATATATACCAGGTGTAACAGCAAAATTGCTCAAATAGTGTAACAGCATGGGATAGTTGTCCATCCCACAAAATGTTTAATATCTAAAAAACCACAAAAGTAATTAAGTTTCTTTTTTTCCAGGATTTCAGACTTTTCGCCATCTTGATACCATTTGTCGAAGACTCACTGAAAAAACTTTGAGTTATTCATCTATAATTAGATCAGGTTAAAATCGTTTTCAATCAGTCCGACTGTCTTCACAAATGAACAACGTTGAGAGGAAAAAGATCATTCAGGCCTTCAGTAATGGTACCCACATTCATATTCTGGCCTCCCTCTTCAAAGTCCATTCAAGAACCATCAAGAGTACGGGGAATAAGTTTATAAAAGAGGGAACAGTAGAGAGGAAAACTGGATCTGTAGGTCATAACAGTAAGAGGGGTCATCATTTCGACTTAGAGCTAAAGAGATCAATTAGAAAAGATCCAACTCAATCCATGTTTGGCATGAGATAAAGTAGTTTCACCCATGACAGTCTAAAGAGCAGTGAAAAAAGACTTGAAAATGAAATCGTACGTGAAACCTGTGAAGCACCTTGTTACACCGGGACAGAAAGTTAGAAGGTTACAGAGGGCGAAGGTCATCTTGAATAAGTTGTAAAATGATCTTGGAATAATATCTATCTATCTATCTATCTATCTATCTATCTATCTATCTATCTATCTATCTATCTATCTATTTGAACTCTATTTCAATCCTACATCAGCTTCCAATCCTTAGCTATGATTAATTAATGATAAACTTGTCATTTTCATTTATGATCGATTTCATTACGATTCTTCTGTTAAGCTTGGAGAGTAATTATACATTCTTATTGCTCAAAGTTTAGTCCTATAGCGTTATAAAAACCTCGGAGAATTTCAGTAAGATATCTTTAATTATTTCTAAAATATAACAGTTCAGAGTTTAATCTAACAATTGGACAATTTTGCTGTTACACGATGTGGACAATTTTGTTGTTACACCCGGTATATATGTATATATAGTTCTCAGTATAATAATGAAATAGCAAATATTTAACACAGCATATCTATTTTTCAACGTCATGTTCTTTTTTTTTTTAAATAATGCATCAGCGGCGAATATTAATTTAAAAAGATGGAACATTATTCAAGGAAAAATTCAGATCAAAATTCGACAATGAATACCGGTCATTGATCCATCCTCGTATATATATATATATATATATATATATATGTGTTTCTCTTTACCTCGTTAGCCATACTTTCCCTGACGATCCGTTTAGGTGAAACCTAGGTAGGTTTGTCTGGCTCACTAGGTGTATCTCTCTCTCTCTCTCTCTCTCTATATATATATATATATATATATATATATATATATATCAGGCCAAATAATGGAAATGCTGTGTAATTAGGCAGGTGAAGCAATCCAAAAATTTGGTTAGATTTTGCATATCTTGAGCGCCACCTTGTGTATATGTACCATCATATGCCGTGACGTTACGTTCCGTAGCTCACAATAAGTAACACAGACATAACAGCAGTCGCGTGTCTTGGACAAGATAGGCTCCGTCAGGCTATCCTTCTTGAAGCTCGTTTTGAATTCAGAGTTGTCCTTCTCCTAGACTGGTTACCACCTCAAGGGCAAAAGAGCTCAGTCTGCCCTGTTGTTTACTCATAACTGGAGTAAGATGGATTGACGTCTTTTCCAAGGTCGTTAGCACGAAGTTAACGAAATAGAATCGAGTGAGAAATGAACCTGGCACACTGAATTCAATTCTGTCGCTAATATCCGTTACACTATCTGGCAATAGTTTAAATTATTTTTTTAGTCATTGATCCAGCACTTGATATTGTTATGTTTTAAATAATTCTACAGAATTCCCCTTCAAAGCACAATCAGTTGGCAATCAGCAATTTTCTGTGCATATTTGAATGCAACAGAATACCGCGTTGATTCTGGTGCCGTTATTAATCCCTTAACACAAGCGTCTGAGACATGGGCGTAAAGCAGCAGGGGTGTCTAATTACCGCCTGAAGATCTGTCAGGTTTCCTAAGTGAGACTCATTTCGCGTTTATTACATTCGTCTACCAGTGCATTTGCGTTGATCTTCGGTTAAATTTCTTTAGTCGAATGCTGCACAGGAGTCATTAAGGTTATTGTGCTACGTTTTTGCAACTCGTCAGGTTAAACATCGTTTTTATGTCTTTAGGAGGTAGATTTAAGTGCATCAGACAAAAAAAAATCCTCAATTCCCCACAAACCAAGCCAAACCAAAAAACAAACTACTTCGATCTTTAGGAAGTGCTCTCGGTGTTAGGAATAATGTGTGCGCTGTGTGTACATTTATATGTGTGTGTGTGAGAGAGAAAGAGCGATAGCGACACGAAGCAGATGATGTAGGCAGGCCCATGTGCGCTATTTGTTTTTAGTGACAATTTTTATAAAAAAGAGTAGCAGTTAAAAACAATGGAATGTCAAAGAATTAGAACGTTGAACTTTACTGTCTAGAACAGTGGTTCCCAAAGTGAGCGATACTGCCCACCAACCCCACCCCTTGGCTCGTTGTGGGTGGGAGATACAAGGAGGCAGCAAGGAGAATAGAGGAGCTTCTCACTGACGCTTGTTATATAGTCTGACCTATCAAAGACACCAAATAAAAACGAAAAACACAATCACTGTTTCTGAGCCATAGGGAAGTGAAAAGTGCTGGCTACATATTTAGGTTTTTATTTCCATATTTTGTAAATATGCATACATTGTCAAAATTAAATGTAATTAATGTAATTCACAAAAAGAAAAAAAAAAAAAATTAAAGAAAAGTGAATCATTGTCTGGCCCCGTGTATCATGATTCATCGTGCGGTGTAAGCAAGTATCTGCAAGTTTCTGCTTAAACATACAAGGAATGGCCGAAAAGTAAGAGACAAATCTTAATTAATCGAACATGTTCATCATTTTTAATGGCATGTCCTTTCAAAACGTTAGTTGATTTGTTTAATGGCATATCATCTCCTTATGGGCTATTTAATGCAAAAATTTTCTTTACAGGTTTCAAGTAATAAAAATATGTTATTCTGATTTCACAACTGAATACATGGTAGATGATACTCAGCATTTTTGCATATACATGTTTGTGTGGACATAATTATTAGAGGTGGTGATGTGTTTTTTTTATATTACAGTTTTGTTGAAATTATATTTTGGAATAGATTTTGATTTAAGAAATTGTAGGATATATGGATTAATGTCATGAAAGAATTCATGTTGGCTGTTTGGTTGATTTTGTTTAGCGGCATATCAACCCCTATGGGTTATTTAATGCCGAAATCTAAATAATTTGAACAATTTTATAGCTTCAACTTTTATTTTGAATGCAATTGTATGCCTTCAATGGAGATAAAAATGTATTGCTTCAAAAAATGAAAATAAGAAAAGGAAAAATAAAAATTAAAAATCTTTTTTAGTATTTAATAGGGAAAATTTGTATCTTGGGAATACTATTTTCATTTTTTGAAACTCAAATAAGTGCTTGAGTCTAACAACACAAAAAGTTTATTTTTCTTTATTTTCATTGACTTTAAGATTTTGGTCAATAGTGTATTTATATTGAGATTATCTAATTTTATTAGTTATGAATATCATAGGCAATATAACGAACCTAGTTTTTTGTATTATGGTTTATAAATTTTCGTTGATTTTGTAGGCATTTGTATACCTAGAATAACTTCTCAAGTTTCCTCAATCCCCAAGTGGCCTATAAATTTCCTCAATCCCCAAGTGCCTGATAAATGAGTAGTAGCGTTTGGTCCGAAGACCTCACTGAGGCGTGAATGATAGTCACCATGCAGTGTTGATTCCTATGTTTACATTGTCTATATCTATTAACGCTTTATCTCCAATATTGAGAACTCTTCGGCGATAGACGGCGGATATTGGGTGGTGTAATGGATAGCGGCAGGAAATTAGAAATTAGAGAGTCGAGTTTGAATTCCAGTCGGGTTCGTTACATTCATTTACGGTCAAATTCCGTTGGAAAATATATGGATCCATTTCTCCACCAAGCTATGGGTTAAATAGTAGGACTTGCATTCGGAAAAAAATCATTGTTGATGCAATATTCACTTGCAAAAAGAGAAAAAACAATCTTAGAATCCAAAATATGTTTCTGGGAGTAACAGGTGCTGTAAGCTTGGATGTGAGGATGGTGTATTGCATAATGACACGGAGTTTTTAATCGGAGAGCCGAGTTTCAATACCAGGTGGGTTCGTTATATTCACTTATGAGCAAAAAACCCTGGCGAAAGGTATGAATCCACCTCGCCTTCCCCCCAGCTATGGGTTAATTATTAAGACTTGTATCACTAAAACTATTATCTCAAATAAATAAGTAAATAAATAAAATGAACAAATAAAATTATGTAAATAAAATTTAGATTTCGGCATTAATTAACCTATAGAAGTTGGTATGTTGTTAAACAAAACAAAAAAAAAACATACAAAAACACAACAAACAAAAATATGTTTCGGCATTAAATAACAAACAAAGGGTTGATAAGTCGTAAAATAAATCGATCAATCGCCGATAAATATAGCATATTTTAAACAATATATAGTACAAGACAGATACTATATTCTGATCTTCTGTTAAAGTGCCGATCAATACGTAATCCCTCTATTTTTTACGGGTGCTATACTAGTAAACACACACACACACATACACACACGTATATATATATATGCGCGGAAAAAACATCTGAATAAGTTAGCGGAAATAAACTGTTTCCAAATTCTCTTTGCTCGCCTTGCTTAAACACGATTTCCTTTCGTTGTAAAATTCTGGCACGTGTCCAACATTCCAACATCCGGGTAATTGCAACAGTAGGAACCCTACACCCCTACATCGCTACAAAAATGTACCAAAAAGAACTGTTATTTAATCAGACGGGAATTCTACAAAATCATTCTGCTGACGTAATAGCTGATTAACATACATACTCTCTACGTAAGCGCACGCATACGCACAGGGGAATGCTCAAAGTAAACAAACGCTCGGTTACACACATGCACACGTATACATAAACACAAACACAGAGAAGATGTACAAACATTACACATAAAACAAACAAGGACAACATACACACACACACACACTGGTTTCCAAAAATAACTTTCTGGCTATGGTTTTTGTGCAGAAAAGTGAATTCTTTAATGTAGCCGTATAATTTATAAAAATAAATTCTGTTTTAAAAAGTGTATTTTTAAACGCTATGGAAGGGGGCTACAACTTCCTATCTTTTGTAGCCTCTAAGTAAAGTCTTGAAAAAAAAAATGATAAATTTTGGGGTTGTTTGAATTTTCACAAAGTTTGTCATTTTATAAAAATTGAAATGAAATAGCTAACAAATCTATTTCCTCCTTTTAATTTCTACTGTTTATTCCACTGAATGTAACATGAAAGTTAATTCAACTCTTTGTCTGTTATATAGGAATAAATTGTCACTGCCGACACTTGAGTTTGAACATTTGAGCGCCAGTGAGCAAACAGGCGATCCCATTATTGAATTAAGTAGACCACGTGACCATAGAGGAAACGCATAAGTAGGAAGTGGCGTGACGTCCAATTGATCTACATTTCTAGACTATCCTTTATTACTATTCGGATCACTATTTCTCGTCTATCCTCTATACTATACGGGCCGCTATTCTCTATTCACTATACTATTTCTCTATTCGGATTTCTATACGGGTTTCTTGTCGAGCGAGTATTATCGAGCAAGTACTATTAACGCGAATGCTATTCGAAGGCGTCTGACACCAGCATTGTTCAACAGCGTTACTACAGTTGTAATCTGCGATTACAAAGTCTCTACTACAACGGCCATTACGAAAGTGACAACGAGTGTTCGTTGACATCACAAAATTGTCAATAATAAACGTTATTACAGAATATCTTCTAATTATGCTGTAATTCTATTTTCAGTATGTATTACACACTTTATCAGTTTAGAATTTTGTACCACTCTTTTTTAACATTTTAGATACGGCGTCATTTAGACATAAACATCATATAGCGCATGAGTAGATTATTGGACTGTTGGCTTCGCTATCCGATATTTTATCCTAAAATTATATTTGAACCTACTTGGGAGTGGAGGTAGATTCACCGTTAGTCAGTGTTAAACGTAAAAAGCCATGGATGTTAAGTTTCAAGTCAACCTAAAAGGCACGCTCTTTGGAGTAGAACAACATAATCTTTCTACCCACAAAACTCACTATTTGAACTTGCTAACATTAATAAATATTTATTCTTAGAGTTTAGGTGTGATAAAATAGGTCTGAAATAATGTATTTTGTTGGAAAACTGAACGATATTAGATAAGGTGATCCTTGATCATCCCAGCGCAGCTTGATTGCCAAGAATTCTAATAAATTTTAATAAAAGTTTGCCTTTGTTATCAGCAATAGTCATAAAATAAATGCTGTTAATCGATTCTTATAAAATAAGCGATTTACAGCAGGAAACAGACTGAGATAAATATCCAGTCAATGATTCCACGTTCGTGAAGACTCATTTAGGAAGATGTCAAAGATTGATTTGTATTTCTTCCTCTCTTTCTTTCAACAGAAGCCTTGTTGTTGGACACAACACACACCTATGGTGACTTTATCCAGTAAAACGGTTTCACTTTCTACAAAATAGACATTTTTGTAGCGCGGAACTTCTACCTTCGAAAGAGATCTTTTTACGCTTTTCCAAAAATAAATTCCATTCTCTAATGTGTTGGTTAGTTGTTTAATTTTGTTTAGCATCATATAAACTTTTTTGGGGCTATTTAATGCCGGAATCTACATATTTTGAGCACAATTTTATGGCTTCAAATAAATATAATTTGGATGCTATTATATCCCTTTAACTACAGATACAAATATATTGTTGGTAACTTTACTTTAAATGGGTATTGTTGTTAATTATACTATAAAATAGGTATTGTTTGTAATTTTAGTATAAAATAGGTATTGTTGGTTGGTTGGTTGATTTTGTTCAGCTACACATCAACCGCCATGGACCATCCAACGACGAAATCCAAATATTTTGCACGTATTCTTATACTTTCAGAGTAAAGACATATATATATATATATATATGGTGTTATTGGTAAATTGTCGCCATTTTATATTTTTAATTTCGCGCATGCGCCTAGTTTTTGATTTTGTCGACTACACAGTACAGTAGGATCATTTGGGCACCCTCTGTAAGAACACGGGCACTATGGCGCAATTCACTTCGCCAAAAAATTGGAAACGGCATGATGTACTGCTTGGCATTCACGCCGGAAACTCTAATATGACGATTCCAAATTTTTTGTTTGTCAATTTAAGAGCAGTGCAGAGGATTCGGAAAGAGCTGGCTGAGTCTAATTGTGATTACAAAGATGTTTGTAGTCTAAAAATGTCAATAAATATTAAAATCAACAATGAGTTAGAATTGATATTTTTTTTTTCGGGGGGGGGGTAAATTTTTCAGCGATCTTTCAGTTTTTTTCTCTAGGTTTGATCGCTTTCCTTTACTGACTGAAATCTGTTGAGAATTCGTGAGTATTAATTGTCAGCACAGTCTCATAAAATCTTCACTGCCACATGTCTTGAAAACATTCTTATATTTCACGTTAAACTCAAGTCTATTCCCCACGGGCATGCGTAGAAAGAGGGATTGACAAAAAGACGGTGTCGTTAAGCATTTTTTTCCGTAGCCCATAACCGAAATAATTTGAAACGCTATCGTCCGCCAGAATTTGCCCAAAACAAATTACTTCATAGCAAATTTTTGTTGAGAAGAACTTCTGCATAGATTCATACTTGTAAAACCTTCTCTCGTTATCCGTAATGACAAAAAAAGAAAAGAAAAAAAAAAACATTAGAGATCGTCCTGGGTTTGAAAATAAACTACATCTGGCAGTAAAACATCCGATCGGAAGACTGAAGATTTTGAGGAGCGTGGAATCACGTCTTAACTGTTGTTGTTCCCAAGTCCACCCTGACCCGGAGTGGTAACATATATTAGGGTTCCAGATATGGGCAAATAGTGACCCCACCCACTCCAAACAAAAATCAACCAATCATTATTATAATAATGCGCCAATACATTTTTATAGGAAAATGGCAATTAATGCAACACTAAAAAAATATAAAAATAAATTTTTATATTAAAAATACCAACAACACATTTTATGATCTACAAACTACAGGCTGCGATGGATAAATTGTTGTCTAAATTACAAAAAAAAAAAAAAAAACAACAACAAAAAAAAAAAAAACACTGACAGCTCATTTTAACAGATATTTTTTGTGTAATTTTGGTAAATATATCTTGAGATACTAAAGAGTAAATTTATTCAATACAATCGCCATGGCTATATATATATGTGTGTGTTTTTGTGTGTGTATAGAATAGCAATAAAGTCACTATACAATTACATATAATAAAAAAGCAAAGCATTGAAGCAGGTGGCTTGCAATTCGAACAGTGTCGACAATTAATTTACCGTTGTTTACCATAGAATTTTATTGATATTAAACAGAATTAACCAGAACCATTTTAATAATAAATTTCTGGGCTGCTGATTAATTACTTTGTCTTAATTGTTATAGTAAGTAACTGGATAGTGACTTTATTTCTACCATATATATATATATATATATATATATATATATATATATATATATATATATATATATACATATATATATATATATATATACACACACACACATATATATATATATATATATATATATATATATATATATATAATCACTTAAACGTTATATTTAGTGAATACCCATATTTGAGTAGACACTCCATTTTTTTAAAATTGTATATTTATTATCGTCTATCGGCCTGAATATTCGATAAATTTTAAAAGAATATTCGCTCTCTTTCTTTAATAAATTTTCTCGAATACTCAGGCCAATAGACGATAATAAATAGAAACGTTAGTCTGAGAAGGCACAATGAGTCGCCCTCCTAGAGGTTAGCATCAGCTCATGCTAATGGAAGTAAAAATGGATTGTTTCAGACGACTAAAAAAGAATAGATTCGTTTTGGAAGCGTTAAAATTAACGAGCCATTCCTTGCTCCACGTAACAACAGATTATAGGTCATTTTTGAGATCAGTTACCAATTTGACATTATTAAACCGATTTGATTTTGAGATTTTCCATTTGGTATTGATAACTAAAACCATTTCCATATCTTTTTCCAAACATACTAAATTGTGCTGACTAATTCCATTATTAATATCAAGTCCTTGTTTGATTTTGATTTCTTTGGGACAACATATATCAATGTTATAATTATTAACGTCTTGAGCCAATAATTCTGGCTAGGCTTTTTTCACGCATTCTCTAGCATTAAATATGCCGATAATAAAATCTTTATATGCAATTGTAAGCATTTACAAAGTTGCCAACTTTAGTTATAGATATTAATTGTTTTTAAATACCAGCTTTATGATGCTAAGATGACATTACACTCAAGTCAGTAGGCAAGTGATCGAGTTGCCATGCCTTAAGAACAACTGTTTTCTTTTTTAAATTTATTTATGTATTAACTGTTATTTTTCGTTGTGACTTTAGGAATTCTTCGGAAAGCAATGTTGAATTAAGTAGATGCAATTTGAGAATACCAGCTGTTGTAAGCCGGTGCCCGTATTTCCGGATTCTCCCCGAGATTTCGGGCCATCAGTTACATTTCATTTTCTTTGTAAATAAAATAAAATTCTTCTACAGTAGACTGCTTCTACGAGTCGCATATCGTTTCCAGATTTAATAAGCTACGCTAGGTAGGATTTAATAAATTTAAACGTGGAGTAAGGGGATTGTTTAGAGGCCAGTATTTTAAGCGAGGAGTGAATGAAGAAGTGTCGGACATTGTCTACGACTAAACATTGATAGCGGCACATCAGCCTCAGTGTATGCCTAAAACAAATTTTGGCATAGAGGAAAAACTGTGTACAAAGTTGTCTTGGCTTGTTTCTCGCTTGCGTGGGCCAGAGGTGACTTGTTTGTATACAGAAAACTCTTTCTCCCGCCTGTGAAGTTTTGCTTAAAGTAGAGATCAGCCTGAACACACACACATATATATATAAGATAACGATATATTTTTTTTTTATATATCAAAAACAATATTAAAATGTATGACAAAGTGGAAAAATCTTTTCATGTAACACGTTCCATCCTTTAGGACTTCATCGTATTGAATTTTTTTAAAAAGTTTAGAGAGTTCCTTGATCGTAAGATCATCCACAGTAAACTTGTACCCTGGCTCTTACAACATTTTACCATTCCTGGCAGAACTTCTATTATCGCAATATGGGGTATCTAATAACAAGAGTGATGTAAAGAAAAAGAATATAAATGAAATCGGTTAGATTAAAAAAATATAATTGAAAATAAAAAAAAATTAAATTCCCCCATCCTTCGCGCGTAAATTCAGTCTGATGAAGTCCTGAAGAAAAAAAACGCACTACACGAAAAATTTTCAAATTTATCATACATTTTTATTCATATATATTATATGTATATGTATTCAACAAACCAATAAAAGTTCAATGGACTTGTCTCAATTGATGGACTCCATATTTTCCCGTAAAAATGTTTGTCAGGGCCAGACATTCGATAAATCTATTGAAAATTTTATCAGATCACATATTTATACTCCTTTGAACAATCGCTAATTATGAGATTTAAATTTTGAATTCTTACCATGTTACATTTTATTTTGGTTCTACTGAAA
Organism: Acanthosepion lycidas; assembly: GCA_963932145.1. Lineage (NCBI taxonomy): Eukaryota > Metazoa > Mollusca > Cephalopoda > Sepiida > Sepiidae > Acanthosepion > Acanthosepion lycidas. The sequence goes on along the minus strand of OZ010585.1, from coordinate 54,693,804 downwards.
ATCCTTGGAAATTTCGTTTTTATCATCATCGAATGACTTTAGGTAATATAAAATATTAAACCAGTACTACTCTCTCCAAATATGTCTGGCAATTAAATAATGATTACATCTCATCAACAATAAACTGGGATATTATAACAAGAGCCAAAACTTATGATGGGAAAGAAAATAAATGTAACCTATGTCTTTTTGAAAAATTAATTATCTTAAAACACTTAAATAACCCTAGCTTATTAAACAAGAAAAATTAATTGATGGTTGCATGTAGGCATAAAAATAAATATCTGTTTAAATACATTGATTCGGATTAATTTTTAATATAAATTATGGTTTATTTTTTAGGTAAATTAAGGTTTGATTTTCTTATATATATAAGAAACAAATAATCTCCATCGAAATATTAGTATTCACAACTCTAAAAAAATTCTTTAAATTTTCTTACACACACATATATAAAAATTCCGTTTATTGTAAATGCCAAATATAATTTAAAAAAATAAAAACTGTAATCCCAGTATGATATATATCTACACCAGCATTACAATAACCAGATATATTTTTAAAATTCAAATTACGTAACGGCTAGTCTATACTCAACACTTGAAGATTGCGTTGTGCTTGAAACTTCGAATCGACCTATCAATGAGGGATATATATATATATATATATATATATATATATATATATATATATATATATATATATATATATATAATAAAAAGTTAATGGTCAAAGTTAAATTAAACGAGGAAACAGTAGTATTAGAAACACATATAAAAAGGAAAAAATTTAACATTTACAACTTTTAAGTATAAAAAATTAGGATCTTCTAATTTTTTATACTTATATTTTTTTTTAATAGAACCAGCACTTAATCACTGTGTGGTACTTTATATATATATATATATATATATATATATATATATATATATATATATATATATATATTCCTATTTCTGTAAGAGTGAAATCAGGTTAGGGTTTAGTCAGTAAGTTTTCAAATCGTTTTGAAAAGGAGCGTTCTGCTATTTAAATACCCATTATCTAAATTCAAACATTAATGTTTGGGAAAGAAACTTGTAATTACAAATGTTATGCTTTAAATTACTATTTTAACATTTGGCATTATGGCATTCAAATTTCTAATACATTGAATAGTATTTTATTTGCTTTACATTCTATGATGTACCTTGAAGAAATTTAAAGTCTTTTTTATATAATATATATAATTAATATGATATACATGTATTATCAACACGTATTTTGTATAGACTAGTAGAAGACTAGTTAATATCTGCCGCTTCTTTTAATTTCCTCACTTTCCTGCAGTGTTCTATATTATTCGGGACTAGAGCTGCATTTCTCAATCTGTTCGCCCGAGCGTACCAATGTATCCTGAAATGTAGCCGGGTGCGGTCCAAGATAACAAAACAGTAATTTATCTATGATTTTTATATTTAAAATAATTTTTATTCTTAAAACCTAGAGACACCAAGTACATAGGATCCATGTCTAAGTCAAGTCTTTGTCTTTTGATATTTTAAACTGGATGCTAAGATCCTTAAATTTTAAGAAGGAGTGGATAATTCATTCCCTTTTGCCTTTCTCAACGGATTTAAATCAGTCATTATCGGTGTCTCTAACAAAAAACAAAAAAACTAAAAACAACAACAAAAAACTAGCAGATTCTTCATAAATCACTTTAAATGAAAACTGTACCGCATATCTTGATTAGGAATGCTAAAAATTTCATATTTTCAAATTTTATGACTAATTTTTCCCTATAAAAATTTAAAGGGCGTATCAGAGTTTTATTCTATTCTACATGTGCGCCCTGAATTAAAAATAAAATACTGTAGGAAATATCTCCAGGTAATGTATTTAGATAGGTTTTTTTCTTCTTATGTTCCTTGTCTAAGTTTTAACGGCCGGCTGGATTCTACTTTATATTTGATCATATTTACACGGGCTACAAAGATATATATATATATTTACCATCTACTTCTCCCACCGGAAACCGACATTAGTAAAACGGTTGCAAAGCAAAAGTAGTGGTGCAAAAGAAAAAAAAAACTGATGTTGCAATGATGACATAAATGTTAGAAACATCCTGCCAATCCTTTTATATATTGTAGGTTTACTGTTATTATATAGTTGGTTATTTAGTTTCATTGTACTAATACCCCGTATTATAAGTTTTATAGGGTAGATAGTTCTTCTTTTAGATAAGCGGTTTCTTAACTTTCAGAACGAGGCTACATCATAGATTTTACACTTCTGATGGTAAAAAAGTTAGTTTTATTGATGAATGAAAGCTCAGACCGTTGCCTTGGATATCTTCAGGGCATTTGACAGGGTTTGACATACAGGGTCTCCTTTTCAGAGGCTATGGTATTTCCGGACGAATTTTTTTTCAGTATTTCTTATCAAATCGCTAATTGAAAGATATCCTTAACGGCCACAGTTCTAGGTCTTTTTGTAAAATTTTCACTTTAATCATTTAAACAAGTACTCTAGCGTTGCAGCATCACATGTTCCAGAATAATGTAACTGTCAATAAATAGCATATTTTTAAAAACATCTTTCGATCTACACTACATTTATTTCGTCTTGGTGTTTACCTGTAAATGGAAATATTACGCCCTGAAGATGACGATTTGAAATTGTCGAAAGTACTCGGCCCAGGATCATCAGTTCCATCTGACAATAATTCAGATGTAAGGATCGTGTTATTCAAGTAATTGATAGTAAGTTAATCTCTCATTAAGTGTTGTTAGCAAAGTGATTTCGCCATTAATCATATTAGCATCGCTAATTAATTCTTTGTATAATTACTTATATATATATATATATATCATAAAGAAGTAATTATACAAAGAATTAATTATATATATATATATATAATATATATAAACGTGTGTATGCGTTTAGACACTGAGTTCAAAATTGAGTGGAGACAGTCTGTTTCATACTTGATCGCAGTCTTCAGGCTACATAAACATGTATTTGAGTAAACGCCTCGTTTTGATTTTTTAAAAACCTCTAAACAGTGTGACTTACGTCTATCGAACTACGCAAAAGAGAGACTTTAAACAGTTTATGAACCCTGTCAAAGAGAGTATTTTCTTTGTTATTCGTTACAGCAGACATAATTCACACTGTTTATTAAAAAATAGCATTGTGTCTACTCAAACACATAAATCCGTAACTTTTAGATCGATGAGATATTTACTGAGAAAATGTTTATTGCATTTTTTGCATGTTTGCTTTTTTTTTTATCGAAGATGCTCGTGATTGGACAATAAAGTCTCGAGGTGTTGCACTGGGTTAGGAGATCCTTACTCTATGAGAAGAGTTGTAGCTGACAGTTGGCCCACAAATCGATATGCAATCAGTATCGACTGGGTCACCGTGAATGGAGAAAGGGTAGGATGTTGTATGACTCGGAACTCATAATGTTCTTCAGCTAAAAACATCATTGATAATGTGTGCGAGCGAATCAAAGAGACGTGTTTCACGAAATGTGCTTCTAGGTCTGTAAAGTCTAATAAAATAGCATGACTAGATCTCTCATACGTAAAAGTATTGTTTATTCCTCTCCGGGCTTCATCTGTTAATATTAGCGAGTAGGTATGTGTGAGATTGTCCTTTCCTCCAAGTGGATCTCTTATATAATTGTATTCGATTGTCCCTTGTGTGCACATCCTAAGCGCAGCTGGTTTATAACACCTATTTACATGACGTAAGCATCCACTGACATCGTTTGAGGCGTGAATCTGTACCTGGATAATATGAGATCACCTCTCAAACTTCTGATGCATCTGGCTTCTCTGGTATGACACTGAACGCAAAAGCTATTTGGTATTAGTACATAGTGGGGCTCATCAATTTCTCATAGAGCAAAGATATTTTATTTAAATTAAAATTTGATTCCGCGGGCGAATGTTGAGAATATCATGGGTAGAACATCTGAGTAATGTGGAAGTTTAAGCATAATAGTAACGACAAAAAAAAAAAAACTCTTGCTAATAATCAAAAAGAGGCAGCTGAAATTTCTATGACACATAAAAAGAGTAAAAAAGGCTTGATGAATTTTAGATTCACAGACAAGCGAAAAACATCCGGTAATCTACTTAACAAATCTGTGTGAATAGATAGTAGAACAAGGACAAAAGGGGATGGCAAAGGTTCAAAGTTAATTAGAGCAAAAAATGCAGGAAGTTGTGGAGAACCATGATCGTTGACATCTCTAAAATCTATAGCATATAAAAAGAAAAAAGAACTTAGACAAGGTTGTCTGTCTTGGCTTTAATGTCCCAATTCAAAGTCGTTCAAGTGTCATTTAAGCACACACAGCTTCATATATATATATATATATATATATATATATATATATATATATATATATATATGAGCGACTAATTAGATCTCATTTTTTTGTATTTTCACTTTTTTTAGACAGCGTGAAAGGCATTGTGTTGACAGCCAAAACGAAGCAACTGGACGAAATAAACATGTTTACGCCAAAGTCTGTTTTGAATCGAAATTAATAAAAAGAAACAAGGAGAAAGAAAAAAAAATATTCGAACAAGAGTCTTTGTCCAAATAAGAAAGTCTAATACCCGACTCTCGTGAGGTGTCGTAGTTAAGGAAACCCTATCTACGATGTCACGTGGTTTTGCTCACAGCCCACCGACCGCGTGGGTGTGGTGCTTTATTTGAGGCCAGTGGAATTGTTTTGCGAAAGAATTTGAAGGTTTATGGCTTGCTTTGTTTATTTAAATTTATTTTTGTCTCTGCAGATTAGGCATTAAGTTTTTCCTTAAGTTTTGCACATTAAGAGCCGAGTCATATGCCTAGCTGAAAATACACACCCAACATTTACACATACAGAACCCCTTAAACATATTAGACTCAATATGAGGTTCTTACGTTGGTTTGCAAAAGTTTTCGACGCCATCTTTTGCAAACTCTTTTGAGTGTGTGATCATATTACAAAAGTATTTTGATAATTGTTATTAGCATCGTAAGAAATTTTTGTCTTGAGATGAAAATTGCTTGAAGAACAATTTCCGTAAGAAATATATAGGTTAAGCCAGGCTATTGAGGAGGCACCGTGAAGTAATGTATAGCGGCTCGGATTGAGGAGTCGGAGAGCCGAGTTCGAAATCCAATAGAGTCCAATACATTCAATTACGTGAAAGGTATGAATCCTCTTCTTCTACCCCCAGCTATAGGTAAATAGCAGTATAGACCAGATCCTAAAGAAAGGGTACGATGTTCTAAGTCTTGAAACTCATAATGTTCTTCGTCTAAAAACATCACTGATGATGTGCGTCAGCGAATTAAAGAGACGTGTTTCACGAAGGGTACGATCTATAGCCTTGGATCTACCTCAGAAAGAAATGGCAACCTACTGTGCCTCGTCAGTCATGTATCGAAAGATTCATGATCGTGTATCACGCATGGCACATAAGTGACTGACTAGGCTATTGAGAATAAATGATAATATGAAGAAAAAACAAAGATATTAAATTAAAAGAAAATGATTATATTTAAAAAAATGTACGCGTGTTAAAATTAGAAAAACAGAAAAAAGTTTATACAATTAAACCGTCTTCAATTGCGATAACAGCTTTGATGTGCATTTTCCATTCATGTTGGCCATAAGCGTCTCCGCGTCCTTGTGGGTGACAAATTACTTTCCACCCTGCAACCGCTCTCTCACAGACGAGATGTCAAGCCTCTCACTGCTCTATCGCTACTTCCATAGAAAGTGCTCGGGCGAACTGCATTCCTTGGTCCCGCTAGTTCTAACCTTCACGGCTAAGAACTGCCATGCCACTCACACTGTCGAAAACCACCCTTATTCTCTCCGTATAACATTGGTAATATGTAAGTTCCACTCAAACAGCTTCTTCCTGCGAATTACTCCTCCGTTGCACCGACTTCCAACAGGATGTTTACCCAATCACTACAATCTGTGCAGGTCTAGGGTGAACTGTTATCTTACCTACCTATCCGCATAAACTGTGACTGTTACTCTGTAGGCCTCTACCTGGAATGACTCCGGGGCCTTGTACAGAGTGAACCTCACTGTAAAAATAAGAAAGTTGATATTCCTCCCGAGGGCTACACAGACAACAAACCAGGAGAGCTAGTATGCCAAATGTTAGATGGTCACAGAATGGTGAAAATTCTTAGTTATTGCTGATTCACATGGACCATGTGAAAGAGTGTCCAGTTGAAACACGTTGGAGCAGTCCTCTTCATCAAGAGCTTAAATAGAGCGACATAGGCGGTAGCATTGACACTAAGGCCCTGTAAAAATAAGAGGAGTGGAATAATATGGACTTACAGGACCGTCGTAGGACCCAGTGACAATAAGAGACCATATCAGTGCCATGTAAAAATGCGTGGAATGACATGGATCACAGATGTCAATAAGATTGTTTGCGTCTGTCTTTCCTATTGTCCTCATCAGTGAAAAAGCAGTGCATGCCGGGCTCCGCAGGTTTATTGAACTTGTACAGCAAGAATCGCTTTGATTGGATCACACAGTTTTCTCGGATGTAGTCGGACATGAATTACTCCTCTCTTGTGTAACACACGTTTGATATTGGTCTACGCCACCTTGAACTGCGTAGTGATGGCCCTCATCAACATATTAGGGTTGTGGTAGATATCTTAAATCTGCCTGACAAATCCGGTCGTCCTTATGACATTTGATCACTTAGAATGGCTTCAGATGAAGCGTCCTCGCCACACCTCTCCAGGTCATTTCTAACCTTTGAACACGAACAACCTGTCCACTTTTAAGAAGCTGGCTACCTCAGTGTCACTGGTATCAAAATTCGTACATTTGTTGTTCGATGTCATCCCCATTGATATAGGTTAAATAACACAGTATACTGAATTCTCTTGCCTTGGGTAGCAAACAGTTGTTCTGAGCAGTAATTAAAAAATGTATGACATGTTATCCGAAGGCAGAGACAGCGAAACGAGAACAATCTACCCTCGTAGATTAAATAAAATATTTAGTTCGAAATCCCCCGTGGTTTATTCGGGTTGATTAAAAAAATCAAAGAAGAGGATCGAAGTTTACAACGACCAAAGCGTTATGATAATATCAACAAAAATAAAGACATTAGGTTGACTCTAATGATTGTAAATTAAAATGTAGGTACTTGAAATCTTTTGTGAAATATACCCTACAGATATTAGGTTGGTGCAAAAATAATTTTGAAGTATTTTTTAACGTCAAAAAACGACATTATTTTTGCACCAACCTAATATTTCTAAATTAAATCTGATGTAAGTGGTGGTGGTAGTGTTTTAAATGTGGCACAAGACCAAAAATACGGGGCACAATGTGAGGATCGAACTCACTGTTCTGTCGAAAATAATCTCGCGAGGCAACACGCCGAAGTTCCTATTAAACCTGATGCAAGTGTTTATGATGGAAATGGTTTTCAAATCATATTATTCTGTTTGTTTCTCGTTTAATTAGTTGAACCAGCAGATGAAGATGGCTACGCATGACGGATATGCTACAGAAGGCGCCACTCGAAATTATAACAGAGTCAGCGGTCATCCGTAGCAGTTCCATAACTGGATTCTGCATGTCTCATTCCATATGAACCGTAGAGGAAGGTCATGAAATCAAGTGTGTGGGTCACTTCCTAGCAAGTCGGGGTCCACCTTAAACAAATTCATGTCATCAGTACTTTCTTTACTCTGATTTTGTTTGACCTTTAACCAAAGCAAAGCCAAACGGTGTTAGGGAATGGATGACGGGAGCGAGTTTTGGGGAAACTGGAAGCTTCTTGTCCTGAAACAGCGCGTTATCGGCGAATTTAGTCATCAACATTATCACAATAAAGGAAGCGATCGGCAAAGAAGAAATTAAATTCTTGGATATGAGATAAAGCCGACAATGAGTAAGCTACTTTTGCACGTTCTTCACACCCTCGAATTATATCAGCTAAAAAATAAACCATTCCGTTTTGATTGTAAGCAATGGCAGAATAATAAAAATAGTGTAAGCAAAGACAGAATAATAACAATGAAGCAAATACAGAATAAAAATAGTGAAGCAAAGACAGAATAATAATAGTAAAGCAAAGACAGAATAATAATAATAATGAAGTAAAGACAGAATAATAGAAATAGTGAAGCAAAGACAGAATAATAATAATAGAAAAGCAAAGACAGAATGATAATAATAGTGACGCAAAGGCATAATAATAATAATAGTGAAGCAAATGTAGAATAATAATAATGAAGCAAAGACAGAATAATAAAAATAGTAAAGCAAAGTCGGAATAATAAAAATAGTGAAGCAAAGGCAGAATAATAAAAACAGACAGTGAATAGTGAAGCAAAGACAGAATAATAATGAAGCAAAGACAGAATAATAATGAAGCAAAGGGAGAATAATAATAATACTGTAGCAAATGTAGAATAAAAATAGTGAAGCAAAGACAGAGTAATAAAAATAGTGAAGCAAAGACTGAATAATAATAATGAAGCAAAGACAGAATAATAAAAATAGTGAAGCAAAGACAGAATAATAAAAATATATTAGATTTCCTGTTTGGTTTTAGTGAGAAAAAGAAACCATGCATAAGAAATAAATAAAATTAAAATAAGAAAAACACACAGTGAAGTATAATTCAATATGTAATTAAAATCCATGATTTCTATTTGGGTCACAAGATAACACTAAGAACTAACTTATGATTCCACTTGTAACTCGGGTTTTCAGCTAGTATATATAAATATTTATTTCTTATTGGTGCCCATATTTGAAATAGTGGTGGAGGGTTAAGTTAAACGAAAATACTCTACAAGAGTAGTAATAAAAAATATAGAAATGTCAATTACAATTCTAATCTAGCTAATTATCCGCAGGCTTTGTTTTTTACGGAATTAATTTTCCTTTCTCCACCCGAGTAATTTTAGTCACTATTGAAACGAAGAGAAATCCGATATAAATATCTTGAACACTTTGTTTTAAATATTATTGACCCAGAGACCCGCCCGTTAAAAGAAGAAACCGTGATATTAAAAAGAAATAACAATTTAAGGTAAAGAATAAGAAGTGAAAGACCTAAGAAAATGAAAGTCATTAAAATTTGGCAATGATTCGTAGAAATCTATCCAGCATCTGTTTCTCTTAGAAAAATGTATTCTATTTAGCCTGACACAACACCAAATATGTGACACCCAGTGAGGATCGAACTCCCTAAGATGAATAACGATCTGTTAGACTAGATTAATAGCTCCGTAGCGAAATACACAATCTGTTTCTGTTATAGACACTTACTTAGTTTGATCTTTCACAATGAGGTTGTTATGAAGCATCCAGAGAGGATTCAGCGTATTTTCGCTATTTTTTAAAAGTTGTATCTCTTCAGGACATAGCCTAACATTGTTATCCACAGATTTTTTTCTTTATTATCTGTAAATCGCTATGCTGTCCTGGAAAAGATAGTGGTATTTTTTTTCCAGTTGCCTTCTCCACGGTTTGGAGTTTTCCTTTCCTTAGACTGGTTGCCAACCAAGGCTAGATGTCTCAGTATACCCTGTCATTATTTTATTCTATTTTTTTTAATCGTTTCACCTCAAGAAAGGCGGTGATGCCATCAGTACGCAGGGAGTTACAGGGAGTGAAAGAGAAGACTGAGAATAGGGAGATTTGAGAAAAGGACAAAAATAGACAGGATTCAAGAAGACATATGATGATAATTGACATTGTATTTAAATTTCTGAAGATTGTAAGTTATCAAGGAAACAATAAAATGGAAATGAATTCCACAGGTGGGAAGTGAGAGAAAATAAACTGTTAGAGTACAAGTGGCGATTGCATTTAGCTAGTTCAACAGTAAAACGGTTGGACCTATTGGCAATCTAGTAGCATGCTTAAACTCATGTAGACGAAGAACCAAAGAAAAAAGCTCGTCAGATGAATTACCATGAAAATATTTGTTGAAAGGACGGATTTTAAATTATAACATTGAGGAAGAGATTAGATGGATTCATGCCTTTCCAAAGACATTTGTGCGATACCGAACGCACGAGGCTCTATACTGTAATCATCACCTCGCGGCGAATTTGTTAATCTGTTTCAGTTAAAGCTCTTTAGTAAACCTAGTCTGGCACAAGGCTACAAATTTAATGCCTTCAACGTCGGACTCGCTATACTCGTAATAATATTTAACTGTTTCCTTATAAACATTCGTATTCATTAAACAAACAGCCAATGTTACTGTCAGTTGAAGTTTTGAAAATTTTTCTGTCAAAAAAAATTTCTCATGAGAATAGGTTACCCAAGTCCAGTAGCTGTTATCGCTCTTTCTAGTATTTTCTGGGGGCTTTCTTCCTAGAATTTTGCTCGTAGTAGTATGTAACGTCAACATGTTGATTATGTCATTATTATCACTTTAAGTTACACATGCCCTTTATTTTATTTGTTGCTGAAAGTCCTCAAGTGATGTGGTTTCTGTTGTTTCGTACAGTTCTTTGTTAGGAGGTTCGAAGAAATATGGCCTCTCTAAGACTTACAGTGTTATTCCAGTCGAAGCCATTTTAATCAAAGCGAATGTATAAAGTTGATATATTAGACATAGAATATTCTGTTGTCCATTCCTCTGCGGGAAGGTGCCAATTCTGCTTCTAATATAAAATATACAAAGACGCTATAAACACATGTGGACGTACTTTTTGGAAGGAAACGATTAGGTTCAATCGAAACCAAGTTTTTGCTACTGTTTCTGGTTACTTAAGATCGACAACCTTTATAAAATCAGCGCGACTCGACAAATTTGACCTAGGGCGTCGGGTTTCCGCTGGATATTTACTTGTAACTCCACCTTTTCTAAATGTGACACATGGTTGGTTATTCATGTGGGGGTTTTAACTGTAAACCGGCGTGAGACGAAACACGATACTGGGTCGTTTCTTGAAAAGAATATCCGAAAGGGTAACATAGTTTTGATTTCTACGAGTGCGACCTCCCAAGAATACGGAAAAATTGCTTCTTGTTTTAAACCACTTCCTGAAAGATTCCCACTTGAATTTTTCAGTTCCGTGGTTTTCTTTCAGTCCATAGCTTGCTGATCTAGTTCAACTTTTAGGCCGAATCGTTGGTATAGTAACTTCGATATTCACAAGGTCTCCCATTAATGTTGTGCTAGAATAGTAAACACATAAACTCACCTGTCGTAGGGTATAGGAAGTTCAGATCGGAGGGCAATTCACTAAGTTCGATCCTCACTTCGTGTCCCATTAAGGTATCGTTGTTAAAGAAAAAAAAAAAATTAAATAAAAATCCATTGTTGCCGCATGATAACGCGATTGTAGAGGAAGCTTTTCAAAAAATGTATCGAGCACTAATCGTCATTCAGGGAGTACTTTTTAGTTCATAAATACAGGATGACTCCCCACTCAAAAAAATTGACATCGTTTTGTAGTCTAATAACATAGCCAATACTCGCTCAAATGATCTCAAATTTTAACAAAAAGTGTAAAACCTAAGTTGACTGTGCGGAATTATCTCAATAAGAATCTACCAGGAAGATAAATCGGGCGTGTGATTGATAATGACAATGTGCTGGTGAAATGGCCACCACGTTCACCTGACTTTGGCACCTTGTCACTTTTTCTATGGGATTATGTGAAAGGACAGATCTAAATCCGCCTCTTCCTAGAAGCCCAGAGGAAATTAAGCAGAGAATAACTGAGGCGCTGGTGTATGTTACGCAAGACATACTACAGCGTGTTTTGCAGGAGTTGGACTACGAACATGACATACGTTACAGGTGGTGCGCATATCGAAAATTTGTGAAGCTTTGTGAAATCGGTTATAAAATCTACACCCTTTTGAATATCTTGTTCGAATTTTGCTAAATAATTTTTTTTATTGTTCAACATGAAGTCTATTTAATTTCACTTGCCTGGGACATGTATTAAGTTGGTGCAAGGATAATGACGTAGTAATGTCGTTTTTTGACCTATTTTTTTAACGTCAAAAAACGACATCATTACGTCATTATTTTTGCACCAACCTAATAGTTATTCAAACATTCACATTTTAAAAGATGTCAATTCTGCGGGGGGATACCCTGTATATCTTGAGAATAAAATTATACCTTGTGTTCTAAACTATTAATGCATTTAACACAAGCTATAGTTTTATTCTAAAGATATATTTATGATGTTAAGGTAGTTATAATTAAAGAATGTTAATTTCAAGTCGGTTATATTTCCTGTGTGAATAAATGAGGTTTATAACATGGACTTTAATTAAATTTGCACCAGAAATCGCAGATAATAAAATATAAAGCTTGATAGCGTTGAGATTTCTGATTTGATTTTTGGTTACATAAACAACAAGTAGAGATTATCCAATCCAAACAGGGATTTATTAGGTTCAGCCTTAAATAACACAGGTCAACACGATTTTTAGGGCAAAGAAAGAAAACATTTTATAGCTAATTTGATGGTACTGATTCCGAAAATGATCTTAGTTTTTCATGTTTAGCTACCGCTTTTGCTGTACAGAAATTCCTCATTTCTAGAAAAAACGAAGATCAATTTACGATCTTGGCTGATCGCAAAATTTAATTAATAAAGGTGGTAGAAACCTATCAATTTTCAGGTAGGCCGAGCAATTTATGTCAGCCACCTGACATAAACTATTTTTCTAAGAAAAAAGTATTTTTGAGTCAAAAAATTTTAAATAGATGTACCGAAGTTTTCCAGTTTATCGCCAAAATTCAAATTAACTGATAAACTTTATCAGTAATACACTTCAGTAAACCTGATAATCAAAACAATGAAAGTCTAAAATCTTCTGTTTGACATTCATAAATTTATCCCATCACTTTTATCCTTTCATTACGGAGGAAACCAAACACATTGAGATGATTTTGTTTTCACAGTTGGAAAGAAACTCCAACTAAAGACATCCCAATTGAACGCACCTATTTCATTGTACATGATACTGCTGGTGTATCAAAACGGGCTTAAATAACATTGAACATGAGAGACAATCAAGAAAGAGAAAATTTTTACCATAGTTGGTATGTTCACGAGGGTTTTATTTCTACTGTTAGTTTATTAAATGATTTCATGAAAATACTTGTTGGTCTTGGTATATTCAATCGTGTTATTTTTAAAGACAGTGTGA
>OZ010585.1:54673112-54675612 GCA_963932145.1 Acanthosepion lycidas | reverse complement strand
TTTTCACCCTGACTCTTACAGCATTTCACCTTCCTTTGCAGAACTTCTATTATCATTGTGTGTAAAAAACGATTACTAATTTTGCAATCTTTTTCCATTTAATTTTGACATTGCATATTTGTTATTCTAAATTTAATATATTATTTGCATTAGTGAAGAAATAAAAAAAGAATTGGAATTATTTTCCGGTTAAGTTCTCATTGTAATATATCTGCAGGAAGTAGTCCTGGATTTAGCTGAAGTGTGTTGTTGTTTGGGTAGGTATTTATTTACTTCCGGGCCTGGGAGTCATTACAACAAGAAACGGAAGTGAGATATTTTTGAGTAAAATTTCTTTCTTTCCTCTTTTTTTTTTTTATTATTTATACCGGGGCACAGACTCATAAAAAAACAAAAAAAAAAAAAAAACAGGATGGAGAGTTTTTTTTTTCTAACGAATTATTTGATTGGACAAAACTAAATGGATTAAAAACATGGCTACATGAAATTATAAAAGTCATTGTTCTCAATGATAGAAGATTTTTAAAAATTTATTACTTTATTTTTAGAGCCCTGTATTACTCGTTATAAATTGCTATTATTCTTGACTTCAATCGAAATCTATTGCTGCCCCTTAGAATTTAATTGATATTTCCTGTCTGTGAATTAATTTTTTTCTTTCTGTACCGTAAGAAAGAAATATTGTTTTTAAGGTATGCTATATTTATGGACAAAAAAAAAACCCCGCTCAATATCAGAGAGATGTCTGCAAATAAAACAGCTTGTACATAAGTATCAACACGGAAAGACGACAGTCTATATTGTGTAATTCCGTAAGGAGGCACGGTGCTGAAATGAATAGCGGCTCGGAGTGCGGAATCGGAGAGAGCCGAGTTCGAATTCCAGTCAAATTCATTACATTTACTTACGTGCGAAATGTATGAATTCTCCTCTTCTCACAGCTATGGGTAAATAGCAGACCAAACCAGATTCTATAGCCATGGACGGCAACTACTGCAGAAAGAAATAGCAACCTAATACGGGAAAAATCTGCTTCGTCAGTCATGTAACAGAACATACATGATCGCCTAAGCATATATCACGCATGGCACATAACTGACTGAATTCCGTGTTGATACCTATGTTTACACTGTTTATATATATATATATATATATATATGTATATATATATATATATATATATATATATATATATATATATGATAATAGTAACTTCCTTGTAGAAGGCTATCTCTTCATTTGGTAGCTTTTTCATTCATAATTTTATTATTTCCATCATTTATACGTGAGCTAATTGTCTGCTATGGCCCCATAAGTGATTCTTAAGGCCAGCTTCAATTTTACAACCTCTCATACACATAAAATTTGTCTGTATTTCCTATATTGGAAACTTGTCCCTGTGTACAGTCATGTGACGTTTGAGTCCTGCAACAGACTAACAAACTTTGTCACAAAACTCAAACAGGTCTTTTTGGTAGGGTTGCATTCACAGGAGTTTGCACTTGACCTCTCTTGTGTCATCTCATGTGACCAGCTAAACCATCCACCGAGAGGATGACATTTCCACAAATACTGCAAGTGTATTGGTGTCCTAATAGCTCTGGGGCGGATTCTAATTCTCCCTTCCTAATGGTACGTTTTTTTTTTTTTTTTTTTTTTGAATGTTCAATTCTTTTCTGCTCAAAATTGTTTCAGCGTTCCCAAATCAACCTTCTCCAGTCAAATCTATCTCCAGCAAAAGTTTCCCAGTCTCTAACATTAATGCCAAGTGTCTTTAGTTTATATCTAACTACATCTTTGAAACGTATTTTGAGCGGTTTGCTTATCTTGTACCAGCTCACTATAGAAAGTATTTTGGACAATCTGTCATCTTTCATACATGTCAGATGACCTGTCCGTTTGATTTACGGAAAAGTAGTTTTTCTATGCTGGCTATGTTTGCGCGTTAAAGAACATTTGTGCCTGGTCTACAAGACTGCCAATTGATGTCCAACATTCGTCTCAAGCTCTGCTGGTGAGAACGATTTATGATATTAATATTGCTAAAATCTATTGTTTGCCAAGTCACCACTATTCTATGTTTTATACTTGCCGCAAGTTAGTGTTAACACCGCTCAAAGATTGTACTCTTCGGAATAGTGGTGATTTGACTGACACATTTTGGTAATATACATTTTATTATTATTGTATTAAGGCTCTTTCAGTTGGCACTGAACTCTCGGTTTGTTTTAGCTTATCCGTAATTATTAGCATATATATTTGAGTAGACGCTCCCTTTATTTATTAAACAGTATATTTGTTTATCTTCGTCTACCGGCCTGAATATGCAAGAAATTTCATTAGGGAAAAATATGCGCTCTCCGGCAGGATTCGAATCTGTGTTCTCCTGGGGAAATCGTTTATTAGATCTGACGTCTTTCGACCTCGAGGCTACAAAGTGCATCAATGACCAAGCAAAGTCAAAGTTGAATAGTGCCTTTGAACACAGCTTTCTCTCTGA
>OZ010585.1:54655612-54663112 GCA_963932145.1 Acanthosepion lycidas | reverse complement strand
GTCATGGTTAAATTTTTAATTAGCCTAGCAAGACTGCAATTACGATAATGGCTGAACTCACGACAGTAGTAGTGAAAAAGGCATTACAAATGCAGAAAGAAAAAAACAAATCACCTGCATCTTCTTCAATGTGTCGTGTCTCTTCAGGAAGTTGGCGATCATGGCTCTCCACAATTTCCTGTCCATTGTAGCTCTTAATATTTTTTTTCTTTTTTGTTATTTATCCTAAATCATATTCCACCATTCATTTACTCAACCTCGCGTGGTATGTTATACGTTGTTTTCTTCTGTCCCTCTTGCCTTCAATGTCCTGTAAGTATCAAATTTCCCAAGCCCACTTTCCTTATTATGTGCCCTAGAAATTTCAACTCTCTCTTCCTGATTTTAAGTATGGGTCCTTCTTTTCTGTTTTTTACGGCTCTGATATAATTTTTTTGATCGATTAATTTGTTTTTTA
Source organism: Acanthosepion lycidas (assembly GCA_963932145.1). NCBI lineage: Eukaryota > Metazoa > Mollusca > Cephalopoda > Sepiida > Sepiidae > Acanthosepion > Acanthosepion lycidas. Next base: position 54,662,655 of record OZ010585.1, on the reverse strand, counting down.
TGGCTTATCAACCTTTGATAGGTTATTTAAAACGAGAAAATATTTTTGGATTGCAAAAATTTATTGTATATAACAATGCTTTATTGGTACAAGACCTATTATTTAACCGTGTTGCGCGTATGGGAATATAAGGAACCCGACTGGAATTGGAAATCTCTGCTATTTCCCAATTCCAAGCCGTTATCCATTACATCACCGCACATCTAAGCCTATTCCCAAGTGGTCACCCATCTAAGTACTGACGTTGCGGTGATCGGACAAGAACCAACGTGATACGGCCGTAAGCCCTCTAATAAGGGCGTAGATTTATAGCAGTCCATGATTATCTATCCTAAAAATTTCGACTGTCTCTTTCTAATCTTAAGTATAATATCCTTCTTGTTTCTATTTTCTCTAAAACTTACGGATAAGAAAATAATACAGTAATTACACAAAAATAAAAAGAATTCGACACCCAGAGGACATATTGAAGAATTGATGGACAGTGGTAAGCAGCGAGTAACCTACCCAACAAGCCTGTGTAAATAGATGGCAGAACAGGGATTGTGAATGATAGTGAAAAGACAGACTAATATGAGCTAAAAATGATAGGAATTTGTGATGAGCTTTGATTGACCATGTCCTGATATGTTCTGACACAGTACATGAAGAAGCTTCGAGCTTCAAGTGCTTTTTCTTTAATAAGACATCTTGACTTCAGTCACTTTCTTACCGATGTGGCGTGGCTTCCCGCCGTCTTTTGTACAAATATTTTCATGGCAACTACCCGGAGGAGCTGTTTTCCCTGTTGCACATTTAGTGTTTGTAGGGTTTTTTTTTTATTACTAATATTATTTTCTTTAGTTTCTTGTAAATAGTTTTGTAATCATATTTGTAAATACTCATTGGGGCTAGTTTTTAGAATTGTTGTTTTATCCCCCCCCCACAGAAAATGAATTGTAAATATGGGAACTAGTCAGTAGTTTCATAGAGACAACGAGGTATTATGGTGGATGTAGTAAGAAAGGTACGTAAGAATGTGTTGCTTTGGTGTAAGGAATATTGTTCGTACGATTGGGTCAGTGTTTGCGGCTAGCTAAGTTATAGTTAAGACAGAATAAGACCGTCCTTTCCCCAATCACCCCTTCTGCCATGTGCCATATTTCTGTATTAAACAGAATAAATATCGCTCTTTTCCTTGTTGCCCATACTACATGAATTTAAGCGGACTACTAGACTGGCAACGAAGTCCCGCCGTTTTACTGTTGGACTAGCTGGATACAACAGCCAGTTTTACTCTAAGAGTTTCTCTTCTCGCACTTTCCACCTATGGAACTCCATTCCGATTTCTTGCTTCCCTGATAATTACAATCTTTAAAAAATCAAATGTAATGTCAATCGTCATCTTCTATCATCGTGAACCCCGTTCATATTTTAGCCTTTCCCTCAATCGTCCCTATATTTCAGTCCTTCCTTTCTCATTCACGTTTACTACCAGGGTGTTCACCACACCAGACTGTATGTAAATTTATTTTTGTTTATAGCATCTGTGGATATTTATTCTGTAATGTATTCCAAAATGCGTTACAGTAGACGACAAGGGAAACTGGAGAAAAGGTTGTTCTAATCTTAACTATTTTACTCTGACGTAGATCTTTTAGTGAATCAGGCTTACAAAATGATTCTTTCGACTAAAAGAATCCCTCCGTTGCTACATTCTTTCATCACTCGCTATAACACCGTATTTGCTGTAGGGGATCTAAATTATCTCCTCTTGATAAAATACAACTGAAAGATTATATTATATATATATATATATATATATATATATATATATATATATATATATATATATATACATACACACAAATGAATGACGAACGATGGGAAAGAGAAAACCCCACAAACAGTGTAAAAGTAAACAAAGTGGGTGATTAATGTACGACTCTCCTTTCTTTCCTATCTTGTTATAGAAAGCCTACAGTTTTCTGGGGGGATTAAGTGCTGTTTTTGCACTTATCTCTAGTGATATTTCTTTTTTTTTTATTACCACAAATAAGCAGGAACTTTCTCGAAGAAAAGGGAAAAGTAGACAAAATAAATAGGAGAGGGATATAAATTGGCTAAAAAAAAAATCCGCCCAGGAAAGCGGATAAGGAAAAAAAATAATTAGATACCTAAGAAAAGTACACGTAAAAGAATCTGGAACCGGATGCTACACCCATTTTACTATGGTATAATAATATGTATATAATAAAAATATATACTACTATTGTTTGTACGTATAACAACCGTTACGATAGTCTATTTAGCAGCAGCCTGGAGCATCTGGTGTTCAAGTCTCCTCTGTGTTTCTATCTTAGGATAGTTCACTGGAAATCACTGACGCAAACGTGATTCCCGGGTTCTAGATCCCCGGGAAAAAAAACCAAAACCAAAAAAAAAGAAACTTTGAGGGATTCCAAACCTGCGGCAGCACCTCAGTCATCTATCTATATATAAAATTCTGTAACTTCTGTTAGTCTGTTACATCCTTTAAAATAGCTTTACATTGACCGATCGAGATAGTTGCTTTTACTACGGTGCATCGCTTAGTACAATAAATTTTCATTCACTTTTTTGGAAAAATTAAAAGTTTTATTATTTAACATGCAAAAAAAAAAAAAAACAACTTAAGGATTAAAATAATAAATACTAATTTAATAAAAATGCAATATTGTTTGTTGTATATCTTTTCTTTAAGTTTATATATATACAAGAATCCAGTTTCCAGTTCGTACTGCGTTTGCGAGAACCATAAACAAATGGCAAGACCAAACGATTCAAAAAGTTGGAATTTGGTCAGTTGTATCTTACATGCTCAAGAGTAAGAAATTCTAAGAATATATTCTTTGCTCATAAAAAAAAAAAAAAATTTCTTAAAAAATATTGTTTATCATGAGATCCTCTAAAATTAAATTAAAGAGATAATTAAACTGAGAAGTAGAGTTTTTGTCAAAGTATTTTTTCCAAACAAATCAGCTTATTCAAATTTCTTCGATTAGTTCGTGATATTGAACGAAACGTACAGTTTGTAAATCTCGACAAAAAAAAAAACAAAAAAAAAACAAAACAAAAATTAGCGATAACTTTAACAATAGTAAATACTGTGACAGTGATTGTTGAGACTGGGCATTTAATTTTTGTCCTTGGCCGATATGTACACGTATGGGCACCCAACATTAAATAACGACCTTGTGCCTTCACTTATCTATTTTATATAAAATGCTGTGGCTATATATATTAACTGACGGAGCGCATTCCTTGAATGGAACCTATTTTGTCCAAGACTTCTGAAAGATTCGATGGAAGAACAATAATCAAAACGGCGAAACTGAAAAAGGTGATTATTGTTGTTCCAAGGAATCTTTCTGAAGATGTTCTGGACGAAAAAGGTTCCTTTAAAAGAATGCGTTGTGCCTTTATTAAAACCATATATAAATTCTGTGGTATAAACTTTTTGTTTATATATATATATATATATATATATATAGACACATAAACAAACAAACACACACATATATATATATTATTGTTATACGTTATTTATATAGACAAAAATATTTAAGTAAATGCTCTGTTTATAATAAACAGTATTGACATTTACCTGCCTGAACGCTCGAGAAATTTTCATGGAAAATATGTGTCCTTCGACAGGAATAGAACCTGTATCCTACACGGAACCGTCATATAGCCAAACTGGTATAGCACGTCAGGCTATATGACGGTTCTCTTGTCCGCATCTTTATTGTCATATTCACGATGTTTCGGCCATTGTGCGTTCTGGCCTTCTTCAGCTGATTTAGGTTAAAATTTCGAAACGAACCCTTTATTTCGTCTACCGGGGTCGATTGTGCTAGACATGAATACAATAAGGGAACCAGTAATACAGTGCTAGAGAAAAAAAATAACAGCAAATTGTAATATGAGCTTTGGTAAGACATTCTTCTTTTATGTGCTGTGTCCTTTCAGGACGTAGGCGATCATGGTTCTCTACCTCTTTTTGTCCCTTGTAGCTCTCAGTAAGTTTTGTCTTTTTGTTATTTCTCTTAAACCCTGTTCTGCCATTCACTTGCTTAAACCCGTTAAGTATGTCACGTGTTGCTTTCCCTTGTCCTTCTTTCCCTCTCTCCGCCCTGCAAGTATCAGATTTTCCAAGCCATCCTTTCTCATTAAGTGTCCCAGAAATTTTCAGTTGCTCCCTTTTGATGTTAAGTATAAGTTTCTACTTACTTTGTTTGCTTCTTCTCCAAAACCTCATCTTCGCTGTCATAAAGGAGGAAAGATATCACGTAGCAGTTCATTACTCTTTTCTTTTTTTACCAACGAACATCCCGCTGTCTCGTAATACTCTGTCTGTCTTCTTGCAGTTTATGCTTAGTCCCTTCTTCTTGCTCTCCTTCGCTATCTTCGGTAGGAGGCTTTGTAGTTTCCTTTGTGTGTCTGCTATCAGCACTGTGTCATCTGCGTATCTTTTATTTGTTAAGATTATGGCCGTCAATGATGAATCCTGGTAGGATTTCTAGTTCTCTCGGAATTGCCTCGCTGTATAGATTGAATATCCGGTGAGAAGACACATCCTTGCCTTACGCACCTTTCTATTTTTGCGTATCTGGTGAACTAATTTCTTTATCTTTATAAATCCCAAACATTCACTGACTGATGTCCCTAAAGACACATGGCCCAATGGATAAAAGCGTTGGTTGAAGTAATGTAGTCACTTGACCAAAAGAGTCGTGAGTTCAATAGCTACGAGTTCGCTGAAGAAGGTGAGCAAAAAAAAAAAAACCAAAAAAACCCCACAAACAAACTTGTATTGAGTTACTAAAGGGAAATAACTAAAACTGTGATACCCATTGGAACTGGAAGAATCTACCTAGGTGGAGAAGATAAAGGGTTCGATTCGAAATTTTCCAACATGTATCACCTGAAGAAGGCCAGATCGTACAACGGTCGAAACGTCGGGAATAGGAAGGACAAAAGTCTGAACAATGTAAATAGTGTAAAGAGTTACAATGACTCATCTCAGAAATATAGACAGATGTTAAAAGATAGTTATACATGAATCTGGTTTGAATGAGTGTCAAGAAATGTAGATATTTTTTTAATCATTTCGCCCCCAAGCAAACCGATGATACCACTAAAATACAAGGGTTACTGATAGTGAAAGTCAAATACCGATGCATTATTATGTATTATCCATATCTTTGTTGTTGCTTCGCTCGTTGTGCCCACCGTCCTTCATGAAGAGTACATCGATCCGGGTAACCTATTTTATGACATAGTAATTTTGAGTTCAACCCTTGGTCCTGGCAGTGTGTACTTGGACTCAGTGAAAATAGCAGTGAGCAAATGAAGTGTTTATACAGTGTAACCCGGATATAAGAGAAACCCGGATATAAGAGATATTTTCCCTGGTCCCAAATTAGAGCCATACTTACCTAAACAAAATAGACCAAACCCGGATATAAGAGAATCCCGGATATAAGAGACTTCTTCTCCGGTCCCGACAGCTCTCTTATATCCGGGTTACACTGTAATTATTTTTCAATTATTTTCCATCGTCATCTACGTGAGCTTGAGTAAATGAATGGCGGAGCAAGGTTTAGGAAAAATAAGAAAAAGGAAAAAAATTATTAGAAGTTACAAAGGACAGGATATTGTAGAGAGCTCCTGTTGCTGCTAATGGAAAATGCTCATCGCGATGTTCTTCAGTTTCACAAGTTTGATTTCCTGTTGTTCTTTTTCTCAGCATTAGACCAACGGACTTTCCTTTCCAATTTTCTTGTTTACCATTTCCTAGTTTTTATAAGTGTTTCTTAAATTTATTCGATTGGCAATGGCGGTTAAAAAAAAGTTGTTTATTTTTATTCCACTTCCGGTTGTGGGAGGATGCAGCTTGCTTGGCACACTGAGAAAAACTGCGTGTCGTTTATGAATTCTAGAATGTTAGTAAACGGATAAGCGGATCACTTCCTTCTCGCCTGGTTAGGCCACTTGCTATTTTTTCTTTTTCTTCATTTTTTTTTCTCTCTAAATAACCTATATCTGTAATTTAAAAAGAACGGAAGTTTATAATATGCTTTTAACGATAAGAAGACCTTTGAATTAGTTTCAAAAACGGTTTCCATCTGAGCATGTAATTTAGTGTCATTTAACCTGTCTGGGAAGCGAAGGTAGTGTAACGGTTAGCTGATTTTTGTTTGTGTGTGTGTGTGGGGGGGGTCTATATTACTACTTTAATGTTAATTTTTGTTATTCGTTTTTATCGCTTTAATTATTATAATTAATAGTATTATTATTTCCTTGGATTTCTGATGTATAAACATTTCTCAACCAGAGACCTAGGATCAGAAATGGCTTCATGACATTTTCTACTCCTTTTATTCCTCCGCAAATAAAAATAAATAAGATCATACACATTTTACATTGATAAAGCTCTTCGTAATATGTGAGCTGTACTTGTGTGTACAATTTTTTGTATTTCTTGAAGGCATGGGCTGCCAGGAATCGCTTCAATGAATCTATCGGAACGTCTTCCATCAGTTCAAATTCTCTAAGTACTATTATTATTATTATTACGTTATGTTTCATGATCTGTATCCTGTAGAGCCGGGTCCAATAAAATGATCCTGAGTCCCATAGAAAAACTGGTATTTAATTGATGGCACTTTTCTTAGAATATGGAATGTTCCTAGTTGGGCGATCTTCTGGGCAACTTGTATGTTGATGTTACCTTAGGCACTGTTAGTAAAATTGACCATTCTTTTCTCTCGTGTCCGAGAGCTCCGATTACTATTGGTACGACAGTCTCAGCCTTCATTCCTTACATCCTGTTAATCTCGATCTACAAGTCCTTGTAGTTGGAAAATTTATTATTATTATTATTATTTCCATCATTGATGACTGGCAAGTCCTGCAGAAGAGCAAGTGATATTACAACAAATTACTTTATATTCTCATCGTCTTTATTATTATTATTATTATTATTATTATTATTATTATTATTATTATTATTATTATTA
>OZ010585.1:54625612-54653112 GCA_963932145.1 Acanthosepion lycidas | reverse complement strand
AAATGGAAACAAAAAGGAAGCTTATATTTAACATCGGAAAGAGATATTTGAAATTTCTAGAGCACATAATGAAGAAAGAAGGCTTGGAAATTAAACACTCATAGGGTATATTGAAGGCAAAAAGGACAGGAAAAAACGCATAACCTACCTAATGAGTTTGTGTAAATGGTTTACAGGAAAGGGTTTTGGAGAGGGAGTAAAAAGAGAAAATTTACTAAGAGCTACAAAGGAAAAGAAATTGTGGTTAGACATGTTCGCCAATGTTCTGAAGGGACACGACATATAAAAATTATATTCTCAGAAAATTTACCATGGAAATGGTTTGTGAATGTAATTTTGTTTCTTTGGAACCCCTTATAATTGTTCCATATTCTTTGATTTTAGGATTGTATTAGAATAAAACTGTTGTAGTTGCTAATGAAATCTAGCAGTCAGTTATTATACTTATTTATCATTTCAACTCAAATAAGGCGATAATGCCACTAAGACACAAGGGATTACTTGGAGTGAAAAAGAATGATAAGACGATAAAAGAGGACAATAAAAGAACAGGGTTCAGGAAGATAGAAGATGGTGAGTGACGTTGCATTTAAATTTTTGAAGATTGTAGTTGACAGGGAAGCACGAAACCTGAAGAGACTTCCATTGGCGAAAAGTGGGGGAAAAGAAAATATTTGAATAGAACTGACGGTTGCATCTAGATAGTTCAACAGCAAAATGGTGACACCCTGTTGCCAGTCTAGTTGTATGCTTAAATTTATGCAGTTGAATAACCAAGGAAGAAAGATCATCAGAACAATTACCGTAAAAATATATGTAGAAAAGACAGCGAAGCCAAATTCCAGCGATGGGAAAGCGACTAACATTGAGATACCAGGTCATTATCGATTACATACAAACCCTTCTTTGAATTTTGTCAAGAATCTCAACATAAGAAGTGGGAGTACTAGACCAGACATGGCAGGAGTATTCAATGCACAGATAAATGGTAGATTTATAAATGTGCAAGATGGATTCTGACAAGAATGTGCAAGATGGATTCTGATAAGAAGAATTGCCTGGCACAGCAGGGTGAACTAACTTTCCACGTAGTAGACTTAATATATGATATAATCCCTCTACTTCATGTCAGTTGCAAACGTATGCTCAAGAAGGCGTAAAGAATTACTCTCATGGTGGTTAGCATCAGCCATACTGATGGTAGACAGAAAAAGGTTCTCTATGGTGATTAAATGAAAGTAGTTTTGCTTTGGAGGCGTTAAAATTTACAAGCCATTCCTCGCCCCACTTATCCACTGATTGGAGGTCGTTTTTGAGAGCAGTTACCAGTTTTACTTCGTCGGACCTACCACCTTTTAAATACCTGATAGATTGTTATTAGTTATAAGAGATCGTGAACTTTGGCGAATGCTCACCAGCTTATTTGCGCAGAATACAAGAAAGTTTAAGATGCTCAGATGTGATCGTACTCAATAGGAAAGAAAAAGTAACCAGTTAGCTGTCAGAACCTATAATTTTGGATGCAGGCATCTCAGAAAATTCAGATTAACGTCGCCAAAGAAGTGATAATGCAAGATAATATTTCAATAGATGCCATCGACTCATCCATTAGTTTTCATGCTCTGTTACAATAAGTATTAATCTGATGACAGTGTCACCTAACCGTCAACTCGTACACTAAACATGATTTTATGTATGTATGGGTGGGTGTGAAATATATATATATATATATATATATATAAATATACAAAGAGAGAGAGATAGAGAGAGAAAATTGTGGGATGTCTATGCGTCATTTCCTTGTGTACTCCGGTATAGGAGTTTCAGATGTGGTTTTAAATTATTAATTTGGTCTAAGATTCATTTACGAATCTAGCACAGGGATGCGAATGCTCAGCCACATACCCAAATAAAACCGGTGTTCAATATTACTATTGTCAATATAGGCCTGGTACAAAATAAAGAGTAAAATAAAATATAATGGGTTAAATAAATACATATGTAAATAAAGGAATAAATAAATATTCCAATCCATATTGTAAATTTTTGATTGTATAAAGATTATCTACGACACATAATCGAACAGCTTCAGATAATATTACGTCTTGCAATGATGTCCTTAAGCAAGAAGAGATTTAAAATAAAGTGACATAAAAAAATTAACGTTTTTTACGTGACGTATCTTTTAACAATATATATCGGCCAATTAATTCGGATTCATTCAGTTATGGTTATTTTCTAAGCGTAGCTTAGATGTGGCACAAAGCCGAAAGTATGGGGCACCAAGTGAGGATCGAACTCACTTTTCAGTCGTAACTGATCTAGCGAGACTAGCTGGTGAGGTGCCCACATTCAGTCAGCTATATGCCATGTGGGATACACGTTTAGGTGATCATGTATCTTTCGATACATGACAGACGAGGAAATTTTTTTCTTGTAGTAGTTTGCCATTTTTTTTTTTTTGCGGTAGACTAGTTCCCATCCAAGGCTATAGAATTCGGTCGGTCTTGCTATTTACCGATAGCTGGTTGGGGAGAAGTAGAGGATTCATACCCTTCCCAAGGGTATTAGCACGTAAGTGATTGTAATGGATTCGACTAGAATTCGAACCCGGCTCTGCGATTCCTCAATCCATTACTATTTACGGTTCCGCTATCCATTACTCCACCGAATTACATCATCGAAACTTGAATTCGGGAAGATAAATTTTGAACTTTTTACTTGATTTGTTTACTATTAATGATCTATTTCTCGATATTGCCAATTGCTTACAAAGACTGCTTGCCTTAAAAGCAATACTTTGCTCGACGTTTGTATATGTATTTATTTGCGAAGCATAATCATTGTTATATATATATATATATATGAGCGTGTACGAATGTGCGAGTAGGTGCGTGTCAATGAGAATACACAGCTCGTGTGCCACCAAGGATGTAAAAATGACCTTATATCACTTGGAGGTCTGGATAAATACCCGAAGATTTTATACAAGAACACACCCATAAATTAAACGCTGAGAGGGTCTCACTCTTCAAACAACCGAGGGAGAGCACACATCTACATTTTAAAAAGGACCATTTACCCAGCTGCACTCTTAAATTGTCTCGTCTTTTTCATCAATCAACAAAGTACACCGTCAAACACACACACACACAGAGGCACAGAGTAAGTGAGAGTGTCTCCTATTTAATAACATAGCCATCCGAAACATGTGTTAGACATAAAATCATCTGCTTTCTCCAATCTCGTCATTTTCCCATCCAAGCGTATTTCGTGTTCCAGTTATCTGCAAGCCATTGGTGTCGTTCTTGTTTATGCTTGTGCGCAGGCGCACCGGCATAGCCAGGCACCTTTGCAAGTGCAGACTTGGTGTAGAATGATGGTTTGCAAACTGGCGGTGGATACATTCCTCACAAGAAGCCACAATCTGTTTACCTTGTGCCAGATTAACAAATTCATCCAATCTAATACGAGCCTGCACACTCACCCCCGAAAAAACGAAGTCTCTCTTTCCCTATTTCCATATTTCTCACGCTCTCTCTCTCTCTCTCTTTCACGCACGCACGCACGCATATATATATATATATATATATATATATATATATATATATATATATATAATTCTAAAGGATTAATTGGGTTTGTTTTTACTATTTCGAACGTTATTTTTAGTGGATATCCGTCTCTGAGTAGACGTTCTGACTATTTCAAACCGTATTTATTACCTTCTCTTTACACTCGAGAAAATTTAATAAAAAGAATGTGCCATCCGGTAGAATTTGAACTTCTCCCCACCTCGCAACGGAGGGCACATTTCCTTTATGGTGTTTTCTCGAGTATGCAGGCTGGTAGACGGAATAAATAATGTTAAATAATGTTAATAATGTTAAAAATAAACGGAGCGTCTACTCAAATACAGATGCTAAACTGGGCAGATATAGATTTCGAGAAAAATGCGAACAAGTGAATGTGCTATAAAAGACAAAATAAAACCTTGCTTGCCTGATTGTGAAGCTCTCCGTATTCGAGCTGTCAAAGTACGCAAAATCAGACTGTTGTTCCCCCCGCCCTGCAAGGTGTGGGAGGCAGGTTCAGATCCTACCGACATTGGCGATACGATTTTGAATTCTTTATTAGGAATTCTTAATCTAGGCCGGTTGTTATTAATTCAATGTTTAAGAAAAAACAAAACAACAGAGATAGCAAATCAAACACGTCAATCAACTAAAATGGCGTTTATTGTAATAAGAAGTAATGTCGGATCAAAAACCATAAAAAAAAAAAAAAATCACTGAAGCTAGCAGATATAAATTCGTAGAGAAATGTGTTTTCATTAAATAGAATTAAAACTTGTTCTGACGGATTGGTTTTCGTGGGTAAATTGGTAGCGGAACGCTTGGGCTGAAAAGTGGTTTCCTGTTAGAAAAAGAGGGATGCTGGTTCGGTTCCTGCCGGAGGAACATTTTTCTCAAGTAGGACTATTTTTTCAATTTAGGCAGGTTTTTATTAATTTCACTGTTTAAGAAAAAAAAAAAAAACAAAACAAAAAAAACAACGTGTGCCCACTAAAAATAACGTTTTTAATAATAAAAAATAATCTTAAAAAATATATATATATATATATATCACAAAATACATTCGAATGCTTGAAGGTGGTCCTCAGTGATGAAAGCCACTGATTTCGGGGTTCTTATTCATCATATCAGCTCCGACAGCCACCCCCCCCGACCTGTTATCTTATTCAACAGAGTGCTCATGACAGAATTTATACTTTCTGCCCTTTAAAAAAAAATAAATAAATAAATAAATAAGATAAAAAAAAAATAAAATGAAATAAAATAAAACAATAAATAACAACCAACAAAAGCGTCCAAAATTGCTTGCTCTGTCCCAATCAAAATATTGACGATACATTTAGCTGTTCATTAAAATGGGGGCGTCTTTTGTTTTTTGATTTTTAACTTTCCCTCCTCTCTTTTTTTTTGTTTTCCCCCTTCCAAACTGAATTATATAAATTGCTTGCTTCGCACCAATTAAAAAAAAAAAAAGTAATCTTTTTCAAAAATAATTTATACTACTTAATTAAAAATTCTTATTATCGTATGGAATGGATTGATTTTATTGCCGTTTTTTGACGTTCAACTTCAAAAGAAAAACGACATTATTTTTGCACCAACCTAATATATATATATATATATATATATATATATATATATATACAGAAGAATTACTTAACTGTAATTGTTCATATCAATCCTTGTTATGTCACCGACTACGCAGTTTTGTAGTACTGTGTCCAATTTCAAGGTGTTCATCAGTATATTAAATGTTTCCAACTGTAATATATATCCGTTTTTTTTTAAATTGTACAGGTTCCATATTTTTGTGTATAATAATAATAATAGCAATGAATATATATATATATATATATATATATATATATATATATATATATATATATATATATATATATACAATACAATTACAAGTAAAAAATACAAATTAATAATAATACAAACAATAATAATGGAAAAATACGATTAAGCTATTCTACAGGTTCCAGATCCACAGTAATTCCAAACTAGACGACAAACTTATAAGAAACCTAAAATCATAGCTATATATCACTTCACGATAAAAACAAAGAAATTAAACGCAGCACTTATTGCAGGAAACGAAAAACCTCTAATATGATCAACATCAATGATACAACTTAAAAAGCTAACACTTCTACAAAGTAATGTTGTTTATAAATTCGCTTGCCCACTTGGAGAATGTTTGTCAATCATTCCAATAGCACATATATTGATTTCACTGCCACTACATAATCGCGACGATTAACGTATCATTCATCTGATAATAGTTCAGTTAAATCGCCTATCACCAACGCAACAAAAAGTACAAGAAACCAGACAAATTCTTACCAAAGCGAAATAGGAGGAGCGGAAAACTGCCAGTCTGTCTTCCTTAAATTTAAAAGTGCAAAATATAACTGTCTCTTTCCATGTGTGCGTGTGTATGCCCACTTACATTTATGGTTAATTCTGGCACAAGACCAACAATAACGAGTTCTCAATAAAGCTCGTAGTTGGTTCAGTCGTAATAATTTTTAGGCTAGCTTGTTAACCATTGCTCCATGTAGATTCTTTCCTAATCCAATATTCCCGTCTCTCTTTGTGTCAAAAAACAACAGCAGACCTTTGTTCTCTTTTGAAGTCATTGCCTACAGTGTTGTTAGCGTCACAAAAAGTAAACTGCAAGAACTCCTAGAGAAGGTAGTGAAGGAAAGCAAGAAGAAAGGAATAACCATCAATTGCAAGAAGACAACATGGCAATTACTAATTGGAGATGTCAAAATCAAGCAAGTAAATTTAAATATCTGGGAAGAGTTTTAACAGAGGACAGAAAGTGCGACACCGAAATCAAAAGGTGCCTTTGAATAGCGTAAGATGCCTTCCAAAAGCTAAGCAAAGTATAAAGAAACAAAAAAATTTCATTAGAAACGAAGAAAAGAGTAATCATCAGTTATGCCATATCAGTCCTCCTATATGATATTGAATGCTGGAAAATCTCAGAGATGAAGAAAAGATTTGAAGCATCAGAAATGTAGTTCCACAGAAGGATGCTGAGAATACCATGGGCTGAACATGTGAGCAATGAAGATGCTTTTGAAAAATGAGACTAAAAATGCAAACTTATACTTATCATAAAGAGACAGTTGAAGTGAAGGAAAGACTGCTTGGAAAATTTGACACTCACAGGACATATGCAAGTGGAAAACCGCGCCTGACCTATCTAACGAGCTTGTGTAAATATTAGGTTGGTGCAAAAATAATTTCGTTTTTTAACATATGTTACTATGTGAGAAAACGAAATTATTTTTGCACCAACCTAATAGATGACAGAGCAGGGTTTAGGAGAGATAGCAAAAAGACTAAAGATTAGGAAACTGTGGAGAGCCATGATCGTTAATGTCCTGAAGAGGGCATGGTACACAGAAGAAGAACAACAGCAACTTACAACGTGTCGCTTGCCGTGGAACGATATTTGGTAATCTGATATGGCAGATTCATTTGCCCGTCTAGTGAAATCGATCATCACTGGCTTACTACTCTGTCTTTTTGCAAGTTGACTATAAGTGCCAGATGCTGGGGTTCGACACCCTCCCCCCACATCCACCCCACCCCCCAAAACTGAAGGTTTTGAATTTCTTATAAGCAGGTTCCTCTTGCTTAGAAGATAAGTGTAACATAATCTTCTCCCACTCCCATCCCTCCATTACTAGCAATTGCCCTCGTGCCGTACTCAGCTAAGCTTAGTGAAAATCAAGGTTAATACTGCATAGTCTTATTTACTTGAATACTGCACTGTTCTGCAAATTCGGTTTTGATGGCATGTTGTGGTGTTGCAGGGAAGGATACGAAGAAGCAGACATGTGAATGGTTGCCCTGATTTTTTTTTATTTCTTAAGCAGAATTCAGAAATGCCAAAAAATAAAAATAGTGAGGGAACCTTTATGTACATAATTGTATCTTGGTGTATGATTGTAGCACACTAAAAGTCTGTTTTAAAGATGAAGGGAAAAGTGTCTCAATTTTTGCCGGGTAATATTTCTACTTAAGCTACGACGACCAAGATGGATATCTCAGAGACCAATTAGAATTGAAAGTTAACCCTTTGTTCTTCGACCTTACCCAGATGCAATTAGAATTCGGACATTTTCAAAATTCACTTCAAACTTTTTTCTTCTAAGTTCTTTTTTTCTTTTAATTAAATCACGGCCGGCTAAGAATTAAAAAAAAAGAAGAAGAAATATAAAAGTTATGTGCTAAATAAAAATTAATTTGTTTTTGATTGCATTAAATATGTTTGTCTGGAAGTTTTTTTTTGGGGGTGGGGGATCTGTTTTTATTTTCCTTTCTTTTCTTCTTCTTGTTTATTGAGAATTTTGCCAATTGTCTATCGGTCATTTTTTTCAGTTACGCTTAAAAATTCCCTCTTATTCTAAAAATATAAAAGATATTTGCAAAGTAAATGTATTTAGGGAAAGTATTAAGAACTTTTTCGTCCGGCAAAAAAATATGGCTTTGACCTCCAATGGAATAGAAAAAAGAATTAGGCTGTTCGTTCGCTTAGTGAATTGACCAAAATAGATAATATATATATAAAAAGAAGAAAAAAATGAAATGCAGAAATGAAAGATCGCGTTCTCAATGTATAAAGTTGAAATATTTATTTAATATTCACACAAATTACGTATAAAAAAGAAAAGAAGTAAAAAAAGACAATATCTCTCAAAGTTTGAAAAAAACTCACTGCTTCTCTGGTGTTCAAGAGAGATTTTTACATTGTATACAGTGGGCTATGATAAGTTTTTATCCACCCTTGATTACAGCAAATGTTGGCTTGTTTAATAACGTCTCTTCTTTTTTTCAGACAATACCGTGTTAGTATCAAACTACTCTTATCTATGAACATTAGTTGACTTATATCTTGCAATGAAAGTTTGCGGAAGTAAGGAAATTAATGAATTTCAACGAGAGAAAATAATAGGATGGCATCCGTGTGGTAAGTCAAATAGAGAAATTGCTAGGTTTTTCCAGGTTAATCATCAAACGGTTAATAATATTGTAAAGAAATTTGATGAAGAAGATGAATTATTGTGTGGAACAACGTTCAGGAAGACCAACCGTGTCTGAGCGAACGAAAAGGGAGCTGGAGAGGGAAGTAATCAGAAACCGTCGTCAGAATGTCAAAAATGTCAAAAATGTCGCTAACAGTATTGAAATATCGCCATAAGCGGTGAGAAAGACGCTGAAAGAGCTAGGCTATCAAAAAAGAGTTGCAAGAAAGAAGCCCTTGATTTCAGAGGGCGAGAGAATTCGAGAGCAAAGATGATGAATTTTGTCAGTCTGTAATTTGGTCAGATGAAAATAAATTCTGCCAATATTCTAATTCGAGATAGGTTTATGCTTGGAGAAATCAGAATGAGACTTGGAACACTGAATGCGACCGCGAAACATGGAGGGATTGGAGTAATGGTGTGGGGCGCTGTCTGGTTTGGAGGGAAATCTTAGCTGATTCCTGTTGAGCCGTTGAATGGTCCAAAATACTGTTAAATATTAGAGAAAGGACTACTCCTACTACTTGAAACCAATCAGATTGACAAGAAAGTCTACCTTTTTCAAGAAGATGGAGCGCCATGTCTTACGAGCAGAGTGGCAAAAGCCTGGAAGGAATCACGAGGAAACAAGTCACTGCTATGTGTAGCCCAAAATCTTGACATGAATCCACTAGAGCACGTTTAGGATCACCTTGATCGAAGACTTCAAGAGCGTGCAACCAAAATCAAGTCAGTGGCAACCCTTCAAGAAACATTGCTAAAGGAGTGGCAAAATATGGTTCAGACGATTGTTGATAACTTCATCAAATCCATGAAAAATCGAATACAACCACTGAAACTAGCAAATGGAGGACCGACTCTATACCAGTTCCAAATACTGTTTGTTTATTTTGAATAGGGATTAAGTAATTAAATTTTGAAATTGGATGTAATTTATTTCGCCTGGGTAAAAACCTTTCTTAGGTCACTGTATAAAGGTTGAAAAAATCGTTATGTGTGTGGGTAGATCAGCAATCATTTTTAAAAAATCAATCGTGTTCTTATTTTTTCAGAAATATCTTATGGCAAATAGAATAAAGTACAGTTGCTTTTGTTGAAAATATACTTCAGTATACTGTTGGCAATATTGAACAATGGAGATGAGTGGTCGCCTTCGTGTCTTTATGAGTAGGCACTCTGAAGAAGTTAACATCAGTCTTAGTATTGACGACCTGCCAGTCAACACAAGCATTTCTTAAGATGTTTAGCTCCCTGTCACTACGATGTATCCTGTCTAGCCGATATCTTTGCACTGCTACTGATAACTTTCATGAGTCAAAATTTGAGGGAGAAATAGGCTCTAGAATTGTGTGCCCTAATTTATGTGACTGTTACTTTTTAGGCATGCGAATGATTTATTAACCAATCATGGTGAATTTTACTAAATTTGAGTTTGCCTGATTTCGACATCGTTTTGATCCCCACTTTTGCAGATTTTTTCCTAAAAGGAAATTATGAATACAAATGGTTTGTTTTAATCTGTCTATATTTCTGAGATGAGGTATTATGTACATTATTATTCGGACTATTGTCCTCATCTTTGTCGCCATATTTATTACAACGTTTCGGCATATATACGCTCCGGTCTTCTTCACGTGGTTGGAATGTCGAACTGAACCCTTTATTTCGGAGTAGACAGTTCTAGTTCCACGTGCCATGTCTGATGGATGTCAGTTATCAGTTATCTCCTGTTAATTCCCCTCTCCAAGTTTTCCATTGCCATAAGCAGGTATTGGGTCCTGTCACTAACGCCTTTATCCATTATGCCATGTGTCCTTGAGGTGAAAAAGATGAGGACAATAGTCCGAATAATGTAAATAGTGGTTTGTTTTGAGTTGCAACTATTTGGTGCCCATTTCCTTCCCAGTTGCTAATGATCCATTTTTATTTGACTATACAACTTGAATAACTTTTCTATTGAAAAGATCATTTCGATAAAATATTTTTATTTTCATTTTTCAAAATTTTTTTAATAATTTTATTCATAGGTAATAATGATATATTATTAATACCCTTCGAATAAAAACCGAGATATTTTTTTATGATAAAATATATAATCTATACGGAATTGTTGTGTATAGTATTAGGTTGGTGCAAATAATGTCGTTTTCTCACATAGTAACATATCTGAGAAAACGACATTATTTTTGCACCAACCTCATACTAATAATAATAGGCAGCCAGGAAAAATACTATA
This sequence comes from Acanthosepion lycidas, assembly GCA_963932145.1. NCBI lineage: Eukaryota > Metazoa > Mollusca > Cephalopoda > Sepiida > Sepiidae > Acanthosepion > Acanthosepion lycidas. The sequence continues at coordinate 54,642,253 of OZ010585.1, read as the reverse complement.
ACCACTGAATAATAGTGTAGTAATTTCATATTTGTTTTGGTTGATTTGTTTTACGGTATATCAACCTCAATGGGCTATTTAAAGCCGACAAAATTTTTATTGCTGGTAATTCTTTTCAATAATGTATTGCTGGTAATATTTTTTACTTAAAAAATCTATTGCTGGTAATATTTTTTTTTCAAAAATGTATTGCTGGTAATATTTTTTTGTTGTTTTAATGTATTGCTGGTAATAAAGTTTTCTTCAAAAATTTATTACTGGTAATATTTTTTTACAAAGTATTTCTGGTATTAAAAACTATTTTTACACTTGTTTTGACCTCATTTTGGGGCGGGGGTTAACTATTTGCCCATAGCTGGGACCCTAACAGGTGCTACCACCACGAGTTAGGGTAGACCTGGGAACACCAGTAATTAAAAGGTGGTTCCACGCTCCTCAAAATCTCCTGACCAGAGGCATTCCTGTGGGACGTATCGTCTTACCCAGGATGCGGTTGTAGTTTATCGTCATACCCAGCACGGTTCATATTTGTAAAAAAAAATACTAGAAAATGAATGAGGTTATTGTATGTACGTAAGATGATGCGGTAAGAAGCGCTGATTATGAGGATATATAAAAAAGATAACGTTGTCTCTAGACTTGAAGAGGTTTAGATTGTAGTGACGCAATTTACTTCTTTCTAATTGGATACGAAAGGAATTGGGAGGATTAGTTCTCGAATACGTGGTATTTGGTGTTTTGTTTGTGAAGATCTGAAATGGTGAAACTAATGAATGTAGCTGGTCAAAACATTTGCCATGGAAATATTGATAGAGAAGCGAGAGGATTGCGACGTTTCATCTGGGGGGGAAGGGGTTTGTCGGTGGAAAATAATCACCAACACTGGGCAAATCCAGCCTAGATTTGGCAATAGTACTGATAACTTTTGGTCTGATCTGGCTCTTGTAAAGATAGAGTATATCAGGAGAAGTCAGATGCATAATGCACAAGTAAAAGGAACAGATCATTTTTCCAGTATCTTTTGCGATGTTTGAATATATAAATTCCAATTGGTTGGAAGGAAAGTTTTCGCAGTGTGTAGAACATTAAACCTATTTAGAGACAACGAGAACTTTCCTTCCAAAGCAGTATTTATACGAACTTTTATTTGCTTTTGTTTCTTTATTTAAATAAAAGGAAATATAAGGATAAAAAAAATATAAGAATAAAAAAAAAAACGTAGACAGTGTTAGTAAATTGTGATTATTAATCATATTTTTCCATCATTCATACGTTTCAAGAAATAATAAAGCCATTGTAAGAATTGTTCCTGAGACTAAAATATATTTCTACCAAAAAATGAATTACATTTATAAATGAATATCATAAATAATTCTTTAAAAGATTTTCTCCCCTAAAGGTAATCATCTAAGATTGCTGCCTTCAGACAACATTCAATTTTTTTTTTTAGCTTGTATTCGTTTTCTCAATAGCAACTACCTTTAGATGTTGCATATAAAGTGCAGTGTCATTTGTACGCTTTAAGCAATTCATCAAAACTCAGCATCAATGTCAGGTATCTTCTTTCCGCTTAGAAAGAGTGAAAAATACGTACGCACAATGCAACAAACGTTTATTGCTGGCAGAAGCATTTTTATTGGTTGAGAATGCAATTGCACTTTCCATAATTATGCAACCCTTGACTTGACAGACAGTTATCTGAAATTGTGTTTTGTTTTCTAATCAAACCGAAGTCTGATTTAATCCCTTTAAAATGATGTAATTATCGTATTTGATGTATAAGATCAGTAAACTATTTCCACTTTGTCATAAAATTTTCCCAATACTGTTCTTGATATATAAAAATATATATCGTTATCTCATGTGTATGTGTGTGAATGTGTGTGTGTGTGAATGTGTGTGTGTATGTGCGTAAATATATAATATGTGATGGACTTTCCCGTCGTTTTCAACGTATAAGTTTCTTTCAGTTTAGTTGGCCGTCATAATGGCTGATGTATTCGCACGAGATTTAGTGTTGGTTCTTAATTCTCTCAGATGTTTGAGACGATTCTTTTCAAAGTTAGTTATACCTCGGTAGCAGGTGTTTCTCCAGTTTACTCGGTTTTCAACAGCGCGTTCGAACTTCTCTATAGGAAGATATATATATATATATATATATATATATATATATATATATATATATATATATATATATATATATATATTGTAAAGTTTTTAATCAAACAGTAAAAGAAATATCAAAAGAACAGATGATTTGGAACATTTCTCCCCAAATAATTAGCATTTGAAGTTATTTCTCCAAATGGTTTCCCCAAATGGGACCGTTCTCTGTAGATTGCAGATTTGTATACATTAAACAATTTCGTAAGTTAACGACAAATACAGAAATTCCATAATCAGATCCTTAAGTCTCGAGATGAAATTACCATCTGTTGAGTCATTCAGAAAGTTGAAATTAAGTGCCTGGCTTTAGGAAGGTCTAATGGCTGCCGAGTAGCATACATATCATGGTGAGTGGTTTAAAATTAAAGTAATCATCTTGCAAGGTATCTTCACAAAGTAGAGGTTCTTGACAAAAAAACTTACAGAATTATTAGTATTCAATGAAAAATTAGAATTAATCATTAATAATAATAATAATAACTAACGGTACCCATGGTAATTCCACGGTTTTACGCTTTTTCGTTGAAATTTATAGTTTTGAGTTCTTCTAACTCCATAGGATGTAAAAATAATAAAAAAAGCGCTTTATAGCATACTTACAATTATATACTTTCGTGGCTATATTACCTTGGTTTTTGACAGCAATACAATAGTAATGGCAAAGCGTAACGGTCGTGCGAACTAAGGAACTAACTAACGAAGGGAGGGTACAGTTTGCCACTTTTAATTTTCTGATGAATCTAAATTCATAAGTTATTGATTGATAATCTCATGGCGAATAAATAAATAACTTCTCCGATAACATCGTTAAATATTTGTGCTTAACAACTTTAACAAAATATTGAACAATCATGAAACGATTTGAAATTGACAACTTTTCCATTTCACTGAAACAGACTCTAAACACTTCTATATTCCCTTCTTTCTTTCTTTCTTTCTTTCTTTCTTTCTTACTGAAACCACGTAGCGTCTTTGATATGTCGTTCCACACAATCAAAATGGAATAGTCCATTATTTATGAAGTAACGTGTGAAGATGTTAAATACTTCTTTCTTTCTTTCTTTCTTTCTTTCTTTTTCTCATGAAACCAAGTATCGTCCTCATATGTCATTTCCGTATTTTCGTGTGGTCAAAACGCAATTAGTTCATTATTTATGAGGCACTGGCAAGGCGTAACGGTCGAGCGAACTAACTAAGGAACTAACTAACCGATGAAGGGAGGGACAAGCAGAATTATTACGTTAATAATGTGATAGTATGCTCTCATCAGACTAAGTGTCATGGCTGATATAATATATATGATTCCCCTGTGGAACATAATGTCACAGTCTAATTTTGCTTAGATTCCGAACACAGTCAAAACATTCTGACCATATTCACACGTGGTGATATTGAGCCTGTTGTGCTAAGCAAAAATAGACTAAAAAGAAAATTACTATTTCAGAAATTTATTCTCACACAACTCAAACACATATATTATTCATCCTCGTTACAACCAAAAAATTAATGCCTACGTAAAAATGGCTACAGTATTAACCGAACTAGGTTGGGAAAATTAGCACCATGTACTATTCCTCACACTCTCAGTCCTCAAAGAAGAAAATTTGTAAGGACATAAGAAAAGCTAAAAAAAAAAAAAAAAAAAAAAAAAAAAATCACAATATATGCCTTAAAAAGATTTCAAAAGAAAGATTTCTTCTTTATATAGAGATGACGGTCTCATGGTGGTGAGGAGTTCTACTAGTTTTAAGATAGAGAAAATCAGAAAATTATATTTAGTGAATTTAAAAATATAAACTTAAAGATAACAGTCTCTTCTAAATTGAAAAGGGTAAACTTCCTCGACGTAACTCTAGACTTAGCAAGCAACACATACCAACCTTATAGAAAACCAAATGCTAACCCCTTATATATACACCCGAAGTCAAACCACCCTCCATCCATAATTAAACATATACCCTCATCAATAGAAAATAGAATTAGCATTAACTCCGCTAACAAAGAAATATTCCAACAACACAATGGCTTCTATAACGCTGCCCTAAAAAATAGTGGTTATAAAAATGCAAACATTCACTATAGAGGACAATTGCACTGGCCAGAAGAAAAAAAACTGGAAAAGAAAAATCATTTGGTATACCCCTCCGTTCAACCAAATGGTTAGTATTAAACTAGGACAGAAATTCTTAGCTTTAATTGATAAACACTTCCCCACCAATAGTAGGCTTAGTAATATATTTAATAAGAACATCCTAAAATTGAGTTACAGCTGCACTGAAAATCTAGAAAGTATAATAAAAAAACATAATAAAATCCTAAACAAACCCCCATGCCTGATTAGTATTAATAAAAACCCTACACTTAAATCAGACAATAACAGTGAAAAATTGTGTAATTGTAGAAACCCAGAAGACTGCCCATTAGAAAATAAATGCTGCATCAAATCTGTGGTATACCAATGTACTATCTCATCCACTGAGAGTCCTAATACTAATATGATATACATTGGGTCCACGAAGAATGAATTTAAAGCCAGATGGAGGCAGCATAAGTGCTCTTTCAACGATATATATTAAAAGAAATCAGACTTCTCTATCTAAATATTTCTGGCATCTGAAGGAAATAAACAGGACACCTAAAGTAAAATGGAAAATTATAAACAGGACTAGAACTTGTAAAACTTGGGATGACCCATGCCCTTTGTGCCTCCATGAGAAACTGCACATTATCAAGTTTCTAAATAATAAAAATCTATTAAACAATAGACATGAGTTAACGGTTTTTACCAACATCATCAAATTTATGCACTGAATAATTAGCTAAGAACAAGCATACAATAAAATAACTTTTATAATCCATAGCCCAAATAAATAGTTTAAATACCCTACAAAAAAGATAACCCTTTATGAAGTCGTCAAAAAACAAATGTTACGGCAGTTTTTATATACATAAATCCCTTTCATAAAGAAATAAAATTAAAAAAAAAAAATCTCCATAGACACGTAAACCAGACTAGGCGAAAATATCTTCCGTTTTAAATTTAGACACCCCCACCTTACCCTGACTTGACATCTATGAAAGTAACTCTATACTGATACAAATTATTAACACCCAACACCCCTACATATTTTAAACAATTCGCCCTGGCTGTTACCATGGAAATTTTGATTTCAATTATGAATATACTATTAAAACACGTAAATTTCAGAAATAAGTTATTCCCAAAAAAAATTTTGCTTGAAGATGGAACAGAGCTTACTTTAATTCAATTTAATCCAAATAATTATATTGAAGTTTTCGGCTCTTGTTTTGAAACATGAGACCTCTTATGTAGCGTGTTGGAATCATATTTTTAAATAAATAATTATATATATATATATATATATATATATATATATATATATATATATATATATATATTCCGTCAATATATCCAGCATATATTGAGGGTGTATTGAAATTATTAAAGACCTTGTTTTCCACATGGTTCATGTAGAAATTAGATAAAGTGGGACCCAGAGGCGAACCCATAATTAAACGTTAGCCTGTGTGAAAAATTTACTATAATAACCGTAAAATGGTACTTGTGTGGTGCAAGACAGTAGAAGTTTACGTAAAATATTTGGCCTAATATTAGTAGGTATCAGTTTAGGATGAACAAAACTTGTTGAAAATAATTCTGGCTGCTGAAATATACCTTATATATATATATATATATATATATATATATATATATATATATATATATGTGTGTGTGTGTAAATAAGCTTAGTCATAGATGAATTGATTATACTGTATTCCATGACACTCATCACTACAGTACGCCCACCAAAATAAATAATCTTTGAGGCTGAATATACATTACCTATAAGCCTATCCAAATAACAGAGAAAGTACTTTAATACCAAATAGTAAACTGAGTTCCTGTATTTGACACCAGATTAAAATTCTTGAACTACTATTTAATATAATAAATAAAAGAGATAAGTAGACATGAAAAATAATTAGTAACTTTGGTAGAGTTTGGTAAACCAGTAAAAACCGGATCTTTTTTTTAACAATAATTTTTCACCCTGTACAAGGCCCAAGAGCCACTCAAGATAAAGTGTTACAGATTAAGAAGTAAGGGACACCGTTTATGAGGATATGTGATGAATATAACGGTTAATTCTAGACTTGAACAGATTAAAATTGTAGTGATCAGGGAAGCGTTCCCTTGGGGATCTGTTCCACAAAGCAGTGGTTCGTGGGAAAAAAAAACTGTTCAAGTTAGAACTGGTATAACTAAGTTCATCGGAACACTTTCCAGTGATAGAGTAGCGAGAGGCTTGCAACGTTTCGTCTGTATGGAAGGGCTTGTAGGATGGGAAATAATTAATTACCCACAAGGGCGCGTAGATGCTTTTTGACTCTATTAAGACTGGAAAGTGAAGACTTACAGTTTCTGTATGTGTGTGTGTGTGTGTGTGTGCGAGAGAGAGAGAATAATCCGGCGTGATCAGCAGTTGAACAAGGCTAGTACACTCAAACCCTCTGCCACGGTGACTTGTAACTTCATGCTAGTACAACCATCGACAGATTCCAAACAGTTTCGACAATTCAATTTAATACACAAGGCTTGGGTTAACCTGTGGTATGGTTTTAAGACATTTTTTCAAATGCGCTGCACTATAGGATCTCCTCCTCAAACCGATCAAGAAGTCACCTACCTGACTATGGTGAGATTCGAAACCCGGTCTAATGGTTGGAATGAAAATAAAGACGTTATTTTCAGCGATATTTGAAGTCATGCCTATTATCCTGACACCAATTTGAAGATTATATAGCAGAGTTTCCCAACCTGGGCGATATTGCCCATCGGTGGGCGATTTCAACTGTTGGGTGGGTGATGAGCAAATGAACAGAAAATGGCATGCGATTGGAAATTTTGGTGGGCGATATAGGATTTTGAGTATTAAAAAGGTATTTCAACATGTGCTATGTGCCATTATGTGCCTCAAACGATTCTTGGGTACTTCCATGTTAGCAGGGTTTTAATCAAACAAAATTTAACTTTATTGTTCTCTGAAATAAAATTTGATCAGTTTAAATGCATCTAAACATAAAAATAATGTTCATCTCCATTAGACATTATAAAATACTCTTTAAATTTAAAAAAAAAGTTAAAATTCGGACAGAACTTATGTGATGACCTGATAGTTCTTCAGCCGAAATAACATTTTCGGATATAAAGCAGATACGGGGAGACTAAGAAGAACGAAAAATATGCACTGACTTTGTATTAGTTTTTAATTTTATAATTATGAACAAAAATCGTGTAAATTTTTGTCAACACTTGCAACACTAATCCCAACCATAAAAATAGCCTTGACCATAAAACTAAATTTTATATATATATATATAGTTTTCAATGGTCGGTCAAGTATGCTTTCGTTTGTTCCGTTATACGGTAGTAACAGTATCAGTAGCAAGAGCCGCCGCATAAGTCAGTATTATTTGTTACCTACCTTTGGTAATTTTTACTACATCATAAATCAGTTTGGTATAAAAAGATCTTAGATTTTGCCGACGCGTTTCGTCTTCCGACTTTTTCAAGGCAAAAATGAAATCGAAATGTTCTTGTTGTTATAGTTACATTAAAAAATCCAAATTTAAAAAGATAGACGCTTCTGTCTAAGCCTTTTTTTCTGGTTAATTAATAGAAGCGTCTATCTTTTTAAATTTGGATTTTTTAATGTAACTATAACAACAAGAACATTTCGATTTCATTTTTGCCTTGAAAAAGTCGGAAGACGAAACGCGTCGGCAAAATCTAAGATCTTTTTTCCAATTGTCATTTTATACCAATCTGTCTTGTCCACAGAATTGATCTGGGAATTTAACTATAAATCAGTTTATGTATTAATAATAAACTTTTATCAAACATTTTTTCGTATGCTTTTCAATACTTACTCCACAGGTAGGCCGTGGAAAATCTTTCTCTATCAAAGTGGGCGATGACGCAAAAAATTGTTGGGAACCTCTGCTATGCAGTGTCAGATCTATAGATAGAACTTCCTCCAACTCGTTAATAATAGCAGATTATTTATTTACTATCTACTAGTTGACGTATTCATTATCTGAATTTCATAAATTAACCTTTTTCATTAATTTCAGTTTCTCTTATCTTAAATTATATTTTGGTTGCTTTTTATAAAGATAAACTATGCAAAATTAATAATGAAAATGCTTCAGCTAAGAAATTCAAACAACACGAAAACGGCTATGCCAAAAATAGCAAGGACAGGGATTAGTTATGGGATAATGATAATGGTGGATCAATGAACGTGACGTAACAGTGAGGGAGATTTTGATTCAGTATTTTTTGAGAGTTTATCAGGAAAGAAAAAGAAATTGATAAAGGAAAAAGAAGAAGAAGGAGAAAAATGAAACGTTAAAATATATTAGAAGTGCACAATGTCATTAAGTTTAAATAAAATACGTTTTGAATGCACAGACGTGCATAAATGTCCGGTGCTAGCTCCCATCTCTAAAACTTCTGGGTGGTTTTATAAGAGATCCGTAACAGAGTCAAGTATGATGAGGCCCTATCTTGGTTGGAGATCTGTTCCTAAATCTAGCCTAGATGCTCTAATATAAAGAGACGTTGTGAAAGCCAGAGATTGAAAACTGAGAAGCAAAAGAAAATAATAAAATACTTAGTTATTTCCTTTCTGCATTTAATCAAAAAGAGAAAAGAAAAAAAGGGATATTAATTACTAACTAGAAAACGTTACTTTTGATTGGATAAGCAGAAATAATAAAATTAATTTATTCATTGGAAAATAATTAAAGAAATAAAAAAAAATAATTAAACCAGCGAATAATAATCTACAGTTGTTTCGGCATTGCATGTAGCTACATGTAATTATTATATTTACTTATACGAATTTGGTCAAAAACATGCGAAAGTTCTCTCTTTTTTAAAATTTATTTTATTCTGTTTCAGAACATTTCTATAGTTTCCGGTACATATTTAAATATATGTTACCCAATGTCTGGGTACATTCGGCTGTCGTAAGCTGCTAAGCAAACAGTTTTTGTTTATGTTTGTTTCATCAGTTTGAAGCATTACTTCTTTGCGTCTTCATATGATAGTTTGACCTTTTTTGTGATTATATATGGAATTTGGATTTGGATATACTCTCTATCTCCCTTAAATCCATAACCTAACACAATTATTAGTTGCTGTGAATTTTGATCTGAAATTTTCATTGTATAATGTTTAACCTACCTTTGTAATTAATGACGGAGTTTCGAACTCAGTGAACTGGCAAAGAAAAATATGATGTTAAAAATAAATATTCATTGTATGAAATAAATGCTTTTTTCATCTTTATGCTGCAAATTTATTGACTTACTTCATGACACATACAAACACACACACACACACACACATATATATATATATTAAAGAGAAAAGAGAAACTGCAAAGTTTTTGGTTATAATGTGGATTTTTTTTTTATATATTATTCTTCATTTACCATATTTTTTTTGCTACGCATGTTTTGGGTGAAGAATAGTTATTTTCCCATATCATTTAAAGGAAGTAATCCGCATTCTTCTTTTTATATATATATATATATATATATATATATATATATATATGAATAAATTTGATTAAATAGAACCGTCAAGGTCTGTCTGTTTAATTATTTATTATACATTTCCAACTTTCCGGTAAGATGTTGAGTATTATGTTTGAAGTTGTGGTTAGACTGTTCCCGAACATAATACTCAACATCTTATCCGTAAGTTGAAAAAGTATAATAAAAATTAAACAGGCCTCCTCGAGTCTTTTTAACCACACTTGTTTGGATGAATACTTGCTGCCCAGATATAACTTATTCATATATATATATATATAACAATGAAATTCTTGCTCTAGTATTTAAATACGTGCAACAAAATAAAACCTCACATTTGCCTCGATAAAATCCCTTAGAAGGCGAACCGCGTTGGCTAAGAATAGTTTTTTTCTCTTGTGTTTTTGTTTATTTTGTTCCATCACAGATACACTCTAACTGAAAATAATTTACATCTATCTATCTGTAGATATAATAGTCCGGTTAATAAAATTTGAAGAATAAAAAGTCAACAAAATTAAATCAATATTGTCAATAAAATTGATATTTATTATATATTAATCTTGTAAGTCAATTGAAGCACGAAGAGATAGATTTTAATGTGGGAATTTTCGAACACGCCTACTTTCTTTTTTCAACGATACGAGGAATAAACAAAGAAAGTGGGACTTACTCTTTCGATCAATGTTAGAGGTCTCCCTGTGGTATTATACTCTTTGAGTAAACCCAAATCCCCGTTTAATCCTATGTTTGAATTTATTTTGAAAATAAATTTCAACTATGATCCGAGTCTTTCACGGCCGTTGAATGAAGACGCTAAAAGCACGCATTTGATACCATCGCGTCTCTACGAAAAGGTTAGTCCAATTGTGCAGCGACAAGGCAATTGTTGTTGTTGCCCCTGATGGTTCTTTTATGGTAAGTGAACCAAAGACGGAATTACGTTCCAGTTTCTTCTATATAATTTCCTTTCTTGCATTTATGACAGAAAAACAAATATATAAGATTTGAACTGTCACAATTCAGAGCCGGTGATTTGAATACTACATGAGTACCAGGGAGTGTGAAATTGCTATCAGTGATGATATGTCTACAGACTTGGCATTGGGGCTTATTTTTCTAATTGTTTGGTTGAGTTTTAAATACTGGAAATCTTTTTGTTGCGATCTGGGAAAGCTTATGAATGTTCTAATTAAAATAAAAAAAAAACAAAACATAGCAATTCTGGAATTATTCTTTTTGTTTTATAGGTTATTTCTATTTTCTTTGGAAGCCTTAGTAATCGAATTTTTTTATAGTTTCAAGTTGGTAATTCCTATTAAGAAAGGGATATATATATATATATATATATATATATATATATATATATATATATATAAATCCGCATCTTATTGTGCTCTGTCATACCACCAACTGTATTCCATCACTGGCATGCCACGATTCTTGGTGCAGAGTAGAGTGGTGGAGTTTTATTATGCTAGTGTTGTGGGGAACATTTTCAGATTCTAAATTGTGACTCTCTTAGAAGCACAAGATTATTTATAATCAAATTTGAATTTTGACCAATACTCAGATTGCTTAAATGATTGCTTAACTTTTTTTTAATGTCCGAGTCTAATAAATCGAAAAGAAAGCCATTTCAATGTAACTTAACAATTAGAATTGGTAGAAGTCTTGAACATGGTACACAAATTACTTAGTAACTATTTGTGTATGATTTTACTTTTTCTTTTTAGTTTTACTTGCCTAAGCCACACTGGTTTAAGATTTATTCAGATTTGAGTAGAGTTGTATAAACGACTTAAATAGGCAACTTACGTATTAAATGAAAAAATATAAATATCTCATTTAAGATATTTGTAAGGAAATGTTTTGCTCATGCCATATTGCTCAAAATATATATTTTACAGAAAATGTTAAACTATAAATCTTGAACATTATCAACAAATAACAATCGACACTGGAGCATTGGAACTCCGTACGGTAATCATTTTTATATTTCCTAAAATAAAGCAAGCAGGTCCCACAACTCTATATCTTTATTTTACACTGTTGTTTTTTTTCTTTTCTTTTCTTTTATTTCTTTCTTTCTTTCTTTCTCAGTCAGTTCATTACCTATCTATCTATCTATCTATCTATCTATCTATCTATCTATCTATCTATCTATCTATCTATCTATCTTAGTCTATTCAGATCTATCTGTACTTTACTATTCATAATCAGATATATCTTAGTCTATTCAGATCTATCTAGATAGAAAAGTACAGATGTACTTTTCTATTCATAATCAAATCTATCTATCTATCTATCTATCTGTTTTATTTGACCCGTGGATAGTCTAACGTTTATCGACTGAGAAAGTGAATTCAGCATGTCGAGTTCAATTCTCACTCGATTCCGTTTTGTGCGCTTCGCCCTTGAAAGAGGTCATGAATCCATTTTCTCCCAACTTTCGGTTAATTATCAAGGCAGACTGGGCATTCTTTTTTTTTTTTAGGTGGCAGTCAGTGCAGGAGGAGAACTCCGAAATCAAAAGAAAGTTTGAAGCGGCATGGGCTTCGTCAGAGTATCTTGCTCTAGGCACACCACTATTGTTATGGCGGCAGTACATGTGCTTCTATGACCCGAATGAATTACGGGACACGTGACGTTATTTATTTTTAAAATAGTGTTACGTTTGATATGCATTTGACAAGAAAAATCCGTCGATAATTGTTTATTAATTCTATGAAATGATATTTTATTCCAACTGATGCCAGTTTCCCATGATTAAAAGAAAATGTTATTTTTCTCTTTGCAGGCATGTGCTCCTCGATATCAACATTTTTTCCTTGGTAATAAGCGGGAACCTGTTGGAAGGTGTCTGGTTAATAAACCTTCCTCCGTAACATATGATGTTATCACCCCTTGCATGGAGAGAGGTAAGTCAAAATTTATTTTATCCTTAAAGTATCATATCTTTTTATAAAAATTAATTCACTCCAAGCAAAGCGATAATGCCACTAAGATGCAAGAGGATTACTCGGAATGAAAAAGAATGAAAAGACTTTAGAAGGAAACGGAAACCCAATCCCAAACAGGAAACAAGGAATAAACTCTACCATTTTTTTTAATCATTTCACCCCCCCCCCCAAATGCAATAAAGCCACTAAGACGCAAAGGGCACTGAGTGTTAGATAGTATGAGAAGAAGTATAGATTAGCTAGATAGTATTTTTCTCATACTATCTATCAAGGAGAGAGAGTAATAAAAGAATTAAGACAAGATAACGATTGACATTACATTTAAATTTTTGAAGATCAAAGTTGACTTGGAAAGCTAGAAGCCGGGAGAGAAATTCATAAGCGAGAAGAAAGCAATCCTTTTCAAACGACCAAGGAGGAGTGTGAAACTATATTTAATGGTATATATTTCACTTTTTCCCTCCAAAAATGGATAAAAAATAAAACACTGCAGATTCTTGTATCTGGCTCAATTCCATCCTGTCAAAAGATTGAATGTAAATAAGACCGTTTTTATGCCGTCAAATAAATTGTACATCCATTCTCTACGAGATCATTGTTTTCTACAGGATTATACCATTTTGTGCTCCTGATCCTTTGGTTTTGTTCAGTGCCGCAACAGACTCGTGTCCGAGTGGTTAGAACGTTAAGTGTTCTGACAATGCGATTCGAATCTTACCATGGCTGATTTATCAAGATGACTTTGTTAATATCGGTCTGGATAGGCGTCTGCAACAGAGATTAGCTAGCGACCCTGCCATATACTACCGAGTTAGATGGCTATCTGCTCCTAAATCCTAAAGAAATATCTTGAAACCTGAACGCACCTTTTCTACTAAGTCAACTCAGCTCAAGGATCACTCAGTGCAACTTGTTGCATGTTCTTGGAGAAGAAATGCATATCTCCAACCAGACACTTCTCTTTGTACCAATACCACGAGTCAGCATGATATCACGACGATTTACGATATCATGGTTTAATTTTGTTTTTGTCTGTGAGACAAAACTAATTTTGGTTCAAGATCATATTGATGAAGTAACCAGCATGAAATGATCTCACGATCGATGACTTACACGATGAAAAAAAAAAGAATAGCCAGAAATGTTGTGTTGATGTTTTTCCTCATTAGTGATTGACCAAAAGTGTCTTCTTTTTTTCCAACGATGTTTAGAATAGTACAGGGTGTTCCGCAAAATCGACATAATTTAAAATGTGAATATCTGAATAACTACATGTCCGAGGCAAACGAAATTAAATAGGTTTCATTTTGAACGATAAAAGATTTATTTATCAAAATTCGGATAAGATATTCAAAATGATGTAGATTTTATAACCGATTTCATAAAGCTTCATAGACGTTCAATATGCGCACCCTCTGTGATGCGACATACGTCAAGTCGGTAGTCCAGCTCCTGCCAAACACACTGTAGCATGTCATGCGTAACATTCTCCAGTGCCTCAGTGCTTCTCTGCTTAAGTTCATCTAGGCTTGTAGGAAGAGTGGGTGTATAGACTCGTCCTTTCACACAGCCAAATAAAAAAAACCCCCAAAAAACAAAAAGACAAAAACAAAAAAACACAAGAAACGTCGTGGCCATTTCAGCAGCCAATTGTCATTATCACTGGTACGCCCGACCCATCTTCCTGTTAGGTCCTCATTAAGATAAGTTCGCAGAGTTTGTTTTACAGCTGGTGCATTTTTCTTGAATTTTCTCGAAAATGTACGCTGCACACTCTTGTTTGATTGTGTTCAAACATATTCTAACACACAAAATGTTTTTAATCTCTAGCGAACATTATTCATCATCCTGAAAAAAAAAACAAAAAAACATTCAATTTAATGAGTTTTACATATTTTTTTTTTTAAATTTGAGAATATTTGAGCGAGAACTTCCTATGTTAGACTACAAAATGATGTCAATTTTGGGGGACAGCCTGTATATACATAGGAACATTCTTTTTAAAGTAATTCTTTAGATAAAGTAGAAATATAGAAAAAATGTTTTCACCCGAGAAAAAAAATGGCATTAAAGTAAATTTATCATGACATTTGGCCTATTTATGTATTTACATTTTTTTTTTCTGAAGGTTGTGCAGTTTGTGTAGTGGAAAGTATTAGGTTGGTGCAAAAATAATGTCGTTTTTTGACGTATTTTTTAACGTCAAAAAACGACATTATTTTTGCACCAACCTAATAGAATCGCCGAAAAAGACGCTTTTATTTGAAACTACTAGTACGAGGAAAGAGAACCTGGAGGGATTTAACACACACAGGACATTATAAAAGCAACATAGGCAAAGGGAAACATCGAGTAACCTAGCTAATGAGCTTGTGTAAATGGAGCGCAAAACACTGACTGGGAGGCATAAGGGGACAAACATTACTTAGACCTAAAAGTATGGGAAGTTGTGGAGAGCCGTGATCGGCCACATTCTGATGAGACACTGTGTATAAAAGAAGAATTTAACTCGTGAGAAGTGAATTAACATTGTAGATAATTCTGGCAAAGGTAAAAGAAGTCCTATTAGACGAATGAACATTGATGAAAAGGACTTGAGGAGGATGCAGGATGAGAGGGTTTGTATCGAAACGAAGCTGTGAACTTTCGAGAAAAATGTATTCAACATTTTCAGAAGGAAAACATTCAACACGTGGAAGAATGTAACATAAGTATCTTTTATATAAAGAGTAACAACACAAGCAAGTGGAAAACGTACTTGTGTGTATGCAGGTAGCTGAAAAGAAAGAATACATTTGTACAGGAAATATTTTAAGGTAGAATTATGGGGTTGTTCGGAAAATAATGTCCGATTTTAAAATAAAGCTTTTGTGTTATTCTGTTATAAATGTGCTTATCCCCACCTCCCTTCGTTAGTTCATACAACCGTTACGCCCTGCCAATACCTACAAAATAATGGACTATTCCATTTTGATTGCGAGGAAAGAGGGAAAAAGACATTACTTGATGTCAGTGAAAAAAAAAATGAAAGAAAGACAAAAGTGTTTAACATCTCCTTCCAGTACCTCATAAATAGCAAACTATTCCGTTTTAATTGCATGGAAAGAGGGGAAAAGGCACTACTTGTTTTCAGTAAGAAAATGAAAGAAAGAAAGAAAGAAAGAAAGAAAGATAGAAGTGCTTAACGGCTGTTTCAGCGAAATGGAAAAAGTTTTCAATTTCAAATCTTTTCATTTGTACCCCCTTACTTCTTAAAATAACGACCAGCATTCATATTTATGATTGTTATTGCAATATTTTGTTAAAGTTGTTAAGCTCAAATATTTAACGATGCGATAGGGGGATTTCTACGGTTACTTTATTGCCATAGACCTCGACATGAGCTTATTGAATCATTAACTGAAGAATTAAGATTCAACGGAAAATTAAAATAGAAAAACCGTGAATTTTCCCGGCTTAAAACTCACAATATATTATTATAATAGTTGCAAAAAATATATTACTCATACATAATGATTAAAGTGTTCTTTTTTTTTCTTTGTTTATCCTTGCTATTAGGAAATGTGTGTGTTAAAATCTATTAGCTAGCCGCACGGGGGAATAAAAAATTCCTTAGCAGGTACAAGACCTATGTTGATACTACGATATATTGGAGCAAAATAGTGAGACCATAGTTTTATAGACTAGAAACCTTTTTCTTTTTTATGCGCCGTGTCCTTTCATGACGTAGGCGATCATGGCCCTCCACTTCCTCCTTGTGGCTCTCAACAGGTTTTGTGTATCTTCCCCCAGACCACGTTCCGCCATCCATCTGTCCAAGCCAGCCACATATACTTTCCCCTGTCTCTTTTCCCCTCTATTCGTCCCGTGAGTATCAGATTCTCCA
>OZ010585.1:54613112-54620612 GCA_963932145.1 Acanthosepion lycidas | reverse complement strand
CAAAACCGAAATTGCACTAACATATTATGGTGAGTGTCTGGTGGTCTGCTATTGCCGTTATCCACTACAGCATTCTGGAATCTCACCACAGCATCACCACAAAAATTTACTTCCAGTAAGTGGATAAAGTGCACAGTCAGTTAAACAAAATGCGACCAGCCTTTGTTAATCGAGGAGGTCCAATTTTGCATTATGGCGATGCTCAATCATACGTTGCCAGGATGATACTGCAGAAGTCTACTGAATTGGGATACGAGACTTTAACATATCAACCATATTCTTTTGATCTCTCGGCCCACTTTTTCAAGCATCTTGGCAATTTTTTAAACCATTAGGTTGCAAACAATATGTAGAAACTGCATTCAAACGTTTATCGGCATCCAAACCTTTCGAAATTTTTTGTACAAATAGCAATGTCACTCGATGGTAGAAATGTATAGATATTCCTATTTTGACTGATTTAATCCATGTTTAAATACATTAATTCAGGAATAAAATTTGATTCTAAAATCGGATATTATTTAATATAAATTATACATAAATACACAGGACTTAGACTGATATATATATATATATATATATATATATATATATATATATATATATATATATATATATATATATGTAGCTGGCCACTCGTATTCGAGGATATCCGTCTACAAATTCCAATTGCAGACACTCGCTCAGACAAATTTCTGTTTGATCAAAACCCACAGAGCCCACCTGTGGTTTATACTGCAACTATGCTGAGCAGAGCTTAGTTACAGTTCCTGAGACAGAGCGTGTTATCTAGCGTGATCAACAATTTGAACAAGGCTAGCACGCTTAAGCCCTCGGCCAAGATAACTTGTGTCTTCGTGTTAGCACATCTATCGACGACACGCAAGGGTTCCGTCTACCCAGTTTCACTCACAAGGCTTGGGTCAACCTGTGGTATGGTTTTCAGGCACTTTCGAAAGGTGCCGCACGCTGAGATCGACCCCACCAGTCCGATAACATCAGGAAGTCTCCTTCCTGACAAATCGACCATGGTGAGATTCGAACCGGGGTCTCATTATCAGAATGCTAACGTTCTAACCACTCGTTCACAATACTAGTTTTTTTTTTAAATTATTATTTCGTGGCATGATTATTTTGTACCAGTTTGCTATATGTATAAGCAATACTCTTAGGACGTCTATTGGGAACGGCATGCTAAAGTTATGAGTTAAAATATTCCTGCCGGCATGACTATTCTGGAACAAGGAATAGAAGACACAAAAACCACTCAAGTGAGATCGTTACTGCCTTGTGTTGTACGAGCGTAAGAAAAAACCGAAAAGTGTAATTCCTGAGGTTATATAGGAAAGATAAGGGTTTACCTCAGATTCGAGAGTTCAAGATTATATTAATCGGGAAAATATCCTCGCAGAAATCTCTTCAGTAAAACAGCAGGTTTTGATAGGGAAGAAGCCATCCGAGTGGAATTTATTTCTTATTAATGGAATACGGAGTAAATGACGATGATTCATCCTTGCGTACATGATACGGCGGATTCAAGCTGAAAAGCTCAGGCTTGGTGGAAACTAGGAGTGTAGCTCGTCAGAACACTTGCCATGGATACAGCGATAGAACAGCGGGAGTCTTGCGGCGTTTCGTCTATAGAAAATGCGCTGTAGGGTGAAAAAAATCATTCATCACCCACAAGGCCAAGCAGACGCTTTTGAACTCTATCAAGACAGGCAAGTGATGACTGGGTAGCTCCGGATATAATAAGAATACTTCATTTTTGTTCTTATGTGAGTCTTGTAAAGACAGAGTATGGCGAGGGAAGTAGAATCAGATACTTACTGGAACGGTACAATCAACTGACCATTCTTCCAGCAACTTTAGCCATAGCTCGTACATATAAGTTCCACTTAAGGTCTGGGGTAAGCTTCAGTCATTGTCGACGTTCAAAGCAAGGAGCCTCCTTGAGAGAACACCCACCCATCATGATAAGTTAAATTTCGAGGTTCTGCTCAGTGATGGAGGAACGTTATTAGTTTGGTTTTGGATGTATTGAATTTCACAAGCCATTACTTCTACCATTGAGTCACCAGTGCTAGATCATAGGAGATATTAGGTCCTATGTTCTAGTCATCCACGTTTGGATACGCACCTATAAACTGTTATGTGATCCGCATAGATATTCACTGAATAAAATGATCACACGAAGGTTGGTAATGAACGATAATACTTAGGACACAAACAACATATAAGACCCCCCAGCAGCGCGTAGAAGAAGTCAACTGCTAGATGTGAGTCAAGTGAGTTCCACAATGAATCTCTAACTGCAGACCAACATAGAGTATTTATTACTGTATTCATGAGAATGCGGACATACCCTTTATCGTCCGTAGGTATGCTACAACATTAATATTGAGCAGAAAGAGGGTAGGACCAAAGAGAGGACACTGAATAACGCCTGAATTGATCTTATGGGCTTCCAATGACTGATAATTAACTGTTTGGAAGGACTTACTAATTGAGAAATCCTTCCCAGAGATTCAATAATTGGAGTAGGTTTATGTAGAAGGCTTCGATGCCACACCTTGTCAAAGACCTTTGCTATATCTAGAGCGATGGCCCACGTGATGAATTTATTGTATAGTGTCTCGCTAATTCTGTGACAGTTATGAAATCAATTGTGGATCTAGCAGAACGAAATCCATACTGGTTATTGCTCAGGAGATTGTTCCTGTTGTATTCACCACACTTTCTGATTATAGATTTGGAGAGTGTTGATGACACAAATGAGGCTAATGGGTCGATATTACAGCAAGCATGAGTATTCACTCACATTCTTAAAAACAGGACACACAGTTGATGCCTCCGCTAATCTTGGGAAGCACCTCTCCCGCAGGCAGCGATTAAACAGTTTTACCAGTATTGGAGATAACTCTGGGCTGATATTCTTAAGAACAACCACTGAAATTTTATCCGGACCGGTGGCCTTCTTAGAGTCAAGGTTTTTAATATATTTGGTACCTTTCCGCTCCGTGATAGAGATATTACAAAGTTTGTGCTCCGTGAGAAGGGGGAAATCAGGTAAGGGGTGGTCCTTATTGTCTAAAATAGGGTTAGAGGCAAAGTTCGTTGCAAAGAGCCTTCCCTTGTCATGCGAGGATGTAAGAACTTCGTGGCCATTTATGATAGCTGACACTGATATTTTCCGTTTATTGAGAATTTTATTCCAGATTTTCCAGAAATCATAGGGACCAAGTCTTTTGTTTTCAACCTTGACTTGAACTGACACTACATAACTACTCTTTACATTTTCAAGAACTCTCTTGCAATGATTGTGGGCAATTCGGAATGTTGCAAGAGTGCCACTACACCATTCTTTGTTGTAGAGATAATAGTAGTAGTTATTACGGTGCGCTATGGTTGCAGCGCATTCTGATGTGCACCAAGGCTGGATATTTCGTTTCTGTTGGTAGTTTTTTTTTGTGGGGGGGGGGGGTAAAATTATCTATGCCTGAGAAGATCCATTCAGAGATGAAGGCGGCAGTTCTAGCAGCTCTACTTCTGAAGAAACCTGAAAGGGGAGTTGAAAAGGTGATCTTGAACAGGATAAGTTAGGGAAGGTTCTTTGCTCGCTCCCTTCTTATCCACAGTGCCATACGGTTACTTGCCAGGAGGAAGCAATCTAGTCTTTTTGATGAAACAGAACAATAAATGTTTCTTTTTGGCCACAACCTATGACAATATTAATGATCTCAGCTGTATCATTTGTCTAAAAACATTAGTGCCATAAATTTTCAGAATAAAGTAGAAAACTTAATTTTCCGATTCAATTTTTTCTCAAACATTAGCTTCTAACACTTTCATATGAATCTGATAAGCTGAAAAATTCTATAGATCTCATTCCCAAAAACAATTAGAAGGAACAAAAAGGAAAGAAATATTGTGTATTTAAATTCAAAATATAAAATTTTTTTCAGGGAGATACAGTGTAACCCAGATATAAGAGAGTTGTCGGGACCGGAGAAGAAGTCTCTTATATCCGGGTTTCTCTTATATCAGGGTTTGGTATATTTTATATGCATTAACACAGGCTCTAATTTGGGACCAGAGAAAATCTCTCTTATATCCGGGTCTCTTATATCCGGGTTACATTGTAATAGGTTTAAAAAAATTTATTTTATGAGAGGATCTAATAAAAATATAGAATCAGGACGTAATATTTGATTTAGCCCCCAACCTTTTATCTTGTTGTGTCCTATATATATATATATATATATATATATATATATATATATATATATATAGCTTTCATTAAATACGGTAGACAAGGAAGATTTAATTAATTTTTATTTAATTTTTCCACCATCCTTACGTTTTTCCGTTTTGTAAGTGTAAGGTAGTAGATAAAATTTCCATAATTTTCATTGTTGCAAGCGATTTCGGCCACTCCCTTAGCCATTTTCAAGGAGGTTTTATTTTGGCTGTTGTTAGTTTTTGCTTGTTTTGACCGCTTAAGTTGTATTTGCCTATATCGGACATACTACCACCTCCTCGAGTAAACAACTCGTGTCACTTATCAGATCAAAGCACTATAAAAAAAAAAAAAAATCTATCAACCCACAATTTACAAGAACCCTTCAGAAAAATTCTGTTCGAAAATACTAAAATTCTATATAAGTCCCATTACCGGAAGCATCTTGTGAATATAGAATTAAACACATCGCGCCTGCTATCAACCTCACCTTACTTAATAGTGAAAATTGAGTATTAAATGTTTATTTAAAAATAGAAAGGCGCTCATGTAAAGTCACAGAATAAACGCTCCTAGACAAAACAACATAAAAATGAAATGCAACCAGTCAAAACATGAGGAAAGACAGACAAGAGCAAAACAAAACCCCTTGAAAAAATAGCTAAAGAAGTAACCGAAAGCGTTTGAGATAATGAAAATTATGGAAAATGTCTGTACTCCATTACTCCCACAAAACAAAAGAGCGTAAAAATTTTGGAAAAACATTAATAAAAAATGAAATCTTCTCTGTCTGCCATATTTGATTATATATGGAATATGAATATGAATTATACTGGCAACACCATCACTTGACAAGACACCAGAAGTGTTGAAACAAAATGGGTATTATGTTATAATTTTTAAATATTATTCGTTCTACTCTGTATTGAGCACTTTTTAAAAAATACTGTTTTTGGCTACTGGAAGTTTATTCCATCTATACCAACCTTGCATTCGTGAATATATATATATATATATATATATATATAGTGTAACCCGGATATAAGAGACCCGGATATAAGAGAAACCCGGATATAAGAGACTTCTTCCCCGGTCCGAAAACTCTCTTATATCCGGGTTACACTATATATATATATATATATATATATATATATATATGAAGAAAAATATACGGAAAAAACAAACAAAAATCCTTATATGCAATAATGCTGTTTTAATGTTTAAAGACGATGGACACAAGAACAAGACTTATCCAAACAGATAACTGAAAGTTTTATACGATCAGCGTTCCGTTTTAAACATGGTCACGTTCTTGTTCTTGTGTCCATCGTCTTTGTCATGTTAAATTTGATAATGTTATTTTATATTTTATATTGAATATGTCCTGAAGATGGTTTATTGACCGAAACGTCCGACGTTGACATATTAACATTAAAACAGCATTATTGCATATAAGGATTTTTGTTTGTTTTTTCCGTATATTTTTCTTCATACTGTCGGATCTATATCCATATATTTGCTTACATATATATATATATATATATATATATATATATATATATATATATATATATATATATATATATTAGGAAAAACTATGGCAAAGTGGAAAAAATTTCGAGTGACGCGTTTCGTCTTTTAAGACATTATCGGACTAAAGTGATATTTACGTTGATGCAACTAAACATGCGCGTAAAGGAGAGAGGACGCTGAAATTTGAAATTGAATTTTTTAAAATACGTGTTTGGGCATATAGTCTTGCTGATTTCATTTCGCTTCTTTTACTCTTTGTTTATGCTTTTATCACTTTTGAATTCTCAATGAAATTAGGTGGAGTACCCTTATAAGGGGCTTTGAATCTTTTTTTTTTTTGTTTGTTTGCTGTTTTCTATTTTATGTTTCCTGTTACAGTTTATTTTTCCTCTTCTTGTTTTTATGGCTGCTATTATTCATCAAATATAATTCGGTGCATTAAACGTCGAGTGTGTTTGCTGTTTCTCTTCAATGACTGTGGTTCTAACAGGAAGACTAACGGCTGGGAAAGGCCAATTTAGGAAAAAAAAAAAATACAGATTTCTAAGGTTGTAAGGTTGACTCTTTCTGTTATTTATTTTTTTGCAACAGAAAAATAATGAAGATTCGTTACAGCTGGAAATGTTTCACATGAAAATGTACAAAAAGCAGGGGGCGGAGTTCGGTTGATTAAGACATAAAGCAAAAATTGTATATATATATAGAGAGAGAGAGGGGGAGAGAGGAGAGATTTTTTAGATTTCTTTCGTTGCTTTTGATATATTTTTTTCTTTCTTTTCCTTTTTTATTCTTTTTCTTTCCTTTCTTTCTGTTATATTCTCTTTCTTTTTTTTCTTCAATAGTTTTTTTTGCTTTTACTATATTTTTCTATATTCTTTTTTTTTTTTTTTACTTTGCTTTAGCTATTAGGTTGGTGTAAAAATAATGACGTAATAATGTCGTTTTCTGACGTATTTTTTAACGTCAAAAAACGACATTATTACGTCATTATTTTTGCACCAACCTAATATATTCTTTCTTTCTTTCTTTCTTAAGTATTCTTTCTTTTTTTTTTTCTCGCTATAGTCTTTCATTCTTTTCTCTTTCTCCGAATGACGTAAATTCTTTCTTTCCTACACTTTTCCATTTTATTTTCCATTATTTTTTCTCCATATTTTAATCTATTTTTTCTTGTTTATTCTATTTTTCTTGTTTGCATTAGTACCACCCTTTTTAATCTAATAATTTTCCCACAATTTCGCTACTTATCCTTACAATTATTTTCATAATTACTCACTCTGCCATATATATATATATATATATATGATTATAACGTTCACTTCTCCCTTCTTAAACTTAATTTAATTTTGTAACATCTTTATCAGTTTTAGTTGTTTTAGGGCTTTTTGTGCCACACCCATTTCGATAATAATTCAGGTACTCAAATTTTCTCCTACTACCAATTTTATATATACCTCCCTCTAGCCATAGTCCCCACCAATACTTTTCTCGTTCTATTCAAAGATCCTTTCTTCTTCTTTTCCCTCGCTTTTATCTAGTTCTTTGCCATCTCCTCTGCCATAACTTTTCATTCCTTACAATAAGTAGCGAGATAAAATATTACGCTTCTGAAGGTATTTTATCTAAACTCAATGCCAACTCAAACTTACATTTCACCATCTTCCTTTGTAGCACCGTGCTAATTACCTTTTAACATCCAAGTTGATCTAACCAGAAAACGACGCTAC
>OZ010585.1:54605491-54612912 GCA_963932145.1 Acanthosepion lycidas | reverse complement strand
ATCTCATCCTGGATATCTATCTATCTGGGCATCTCTGTATGGGGGTTATTGTTACCGAGTTAACCTGGTTGATCCTTACAACTGACTCATACTGGGTGCTCCATACTTGTAATCTTCTGCCAAGACTAAGCTATGTCTAGTAAATAATATCTATCTATCTATCTATCTATCTATCTATCTATCTATCTATCTATCTATCTATCTATCTCAGTCTGTTCGCATCTATCTATCTATCTATCTATCTATCTATCTATCTATCTATCTATCTATCTATCTCAGTCTGTTCGTATCTATCTATCTATCTATCTATCTATCTATCTATCTATCTATCTATCTATTTCAGTCTGTTCGTATCTATCTATCTATCTATCTATCTATCATATTCATTCTGGTACTTACATTCTGATATAAAATGCTGATTTTCAATGCAAGGAAGACATTTCCAAATCGAAAGTTTCGGATAGTTATGTAGTCTAGTAATGAGAACACTAATCATTGTTAAATCTGCAATATGTATTTGTGGCAAAATGTTTTCTGACCCCACGTAAACTGAACACATACTTCAACAGTAAAATTTGGTTCTACAGTTCTTTATTAAACTTAGACACAAGGATCCAATAGTGGATCACTCGGTATCTAGTAAGAAGAATCTACTAACCATACCTCTACGGCAAAGTACATAGTTATAGGTAATTACTAGGTTTATCTTTCTTTGGTACAAGGTCACGAACATGGAAACTGAATTAACTTCATCATAGCAATAGTTTGCAAATCTAGTCTACTAAACGTTGTTCCATGAAAATATACCATTTTATAGTGATTTACTAAGCTTAGCATGAGGCTACAAGTGTGAGAAGCGCAGTAAGTATCGAGATACCTTCATTGTAATAATGGCTTGCAAGATTAGTTTGGTAATTACTTCACAGAGAGGCACACTTAATTTTGTTACGGCCTTTACTAGTCTTAGTTTAGTCTGGTACAAGGCCTGAATTATACGTAAAATTAAAAAAAAATATTATATTGAAAATGCACCAATTAGAGAATCCTCTACTGTAATTCTACGCCCAGGATCATACAATATATCTTCTTTCTTTACAATGCCACTGTTGATACAACCAATGCCGGCGCGTACTACACCCTAACTCCCCGACCGTCGGTGGGAGGCTGATTGGGGGCCTCAGGCAGTGATTTGTGACCCTCGCTATCTTATTAACATTTGCTTGTTTTCTATCTATCTATATATAAGTTATAAATTAAACTAAGCACAACTGACTATTATTAAAGGATGAATGATTTTCGGATTTGGAGTTCATTTTTTTTTGCCCAAATCCGTGAATTTGTTTTGCTCATGCCAAGTCTTGGAAAAAAAAAGCTATATAAAAACTTACTATTTTTTTATCCATAATGTTGAATGTATTAAAGTTATTCACCATTTTAACAAGAGAAATCTCAAGTTGATGCTAAAAATTACGGTAAACCATTGTTGACGTATTTAAGATGGTTTGTTTTTTGTTTTTTTTACGGCATATCAACCTCAATGGGTTATTTGGCGACAACATTTTTATTGCTCGTAATATGTTTTTCTACGAAAATCTATTTCTGGGAATATTTTTCCTTGAAGAAATCTATAGCTGGTCATATTTTTTTCCAAAGAATGTATAGCTGTTTGTATTGCTGGTATTTTTTGAAAAAGTATTGCTGATAATAATTTTTCCTTCAAGAATTATTGCTAGTAATAATTTTTTTTCCTTAGAAAGTATTTTTGGTATTAAAACCTGTTTTTACACAAGTTTGGGTGTTAATTATTTGCCCAGAGTTAGGACCCTAACAAGTGCTACCAACCCGGGTCAGGATGGACCTGGGAACACCAGCAATTAAGAGGTGGTTCCACGCTCCTCAAAACCTCTTGATCAGAGGCCTTGCTGTTGGACGTAGTTTATCGTCATAGCCAGGACGATATTTAAGATGGAATTATTTATTATGAGATGTCTCTAATCTGTATTTAGATACTTTCTATTGACTTTCAATTTTCTAGTTTAATTGTTCACCTATATTACGTATGATCCATTCTTGTACCTAATTAGGTTACAATAAAATGCGTATTTTATATGGATTACTACCTTATTAAAACTAGGATGTAGTAGAGTGGATGGTGCGTATCATAGATTCGTGTGTGTGTGTGGGGGGGGTCACGAGAAACTTTCACCTGTCCTGGATGAAATGTGTTATATTTGATTTGATTTATATGATAAAATAACGAATATAGATAATAAAAAAAGCTGGACAGGTTAAGTTAAATATTTAGATACACTGGACATCAAAAGTTCAATTTAAAACTGAGAGTTTCTGTGTCTTTAAGATTTTGAAGTAAACTGTAACCGGCGCTGATGGTATTAGGTTGGTGCAAAAATAATGACGGTTTTTGACCTTAAAAAATACGTCAAAAACCGTCATTATTTTTTGCACCAACCTAATATTTTATCCTCACCATTCTATTAGTTTGGTGCAAAAATAATATCGTTTTTTGACGTTAAAAAATACGTCAAAAAACGATATTATTTTTGCACCAAACTAATACATATAAAACTGATTCCACCAATAAGAACGGGCCTGACAATAATAAGATGGAATATCATAAAAAGAAATTAACCGTGAAATTTATACATATATTTTTGAAAAATAATCAATCGGGCAGTTGAACCAGAAGCATGGTGGCATCCAGTTCAAAACTGTAACCACTGAGCTTTAGACAAACTTATCTCGGTTTGGTTCATATTTACTTTAACCTTTCACCAGACAAATTTTAAGCTCCCCTTTGCCCTACACAACATGGCTTCTAATCTCTGTTTACTACAGAGATATCCCTAAAGAGAATTTCGGAGAGTTAGGGTCGAGGTTATGACTAAAAGCACTTGAAGCGCGTTAGAAAAGGTAAAAGTTGGGTCGAAGGGGATCATAATATTTGACCACCCAGTTCAGCAAACATAGGGGCCCAGAACTAGTTGTTAGGCTTAGTAACCATTTGACAGATCAACTTGCCTCAAGTATCATAGAACCTTTGGCAGAATGTTGACACACGATCCGGAGCGGGTAAAAGAACAACAACCCAAAAGGTGATAACTTTTCACCCAGCATGACTTAAAATGAAAGAATAGGATAAATAAATCAACAAATAGATAAAATCAAATGGGGTGACTTGGATCGGTCTCTGTCTGTGTCACATCTTTTCAGGATATGGGAGATTATGGCTCTCCATAGCTTCCTGTCTTTTATTTTTTATATTTTATTCTCTTGGCGACACTTGGTCCATTCTGACCCCCTCTTTCTTTATGCGGTATTTTCTGCCCCATGCATATTTGTAATCGATTTCATCCCATACAAGGCAATAAAGCCACTAAGACATACGGGATTACTGAGTGTGAAAGAATAAGAAAAACGTGAAACATTATTAAGGAGCGAGAATAACAGAAGAGTAATCAAGAAAACTAGATAACGATTGACTTTGCATTTAAAAGTTTTGAAGATCAAAGTTCACTGGAAAGCATGAAACCGGAAGGGAGTGCCACAAGCGAGAAGTGCGAGAAAAGAAACTGTTAACATAAAACTTAAGGTTACATCTAGCCAGCTCAACTGTGAATTTATAAAACCTTGCCACCAATTTCGTATTGCGCTTAAATCCATAAAGTCTAGGTACCATAGCGAAAAGCTCATCCGCACATTGACCACGAAAGTATTTAGGTTCAGGGAAGCTACATTACGGGTTTTGGAAGTGACTTCCTTTCGATGTGTCATGTCAGTGTTAAATTCTCCAAACCTCCTTTAATCATGGTGTCCTCAGAATTTCTGCTTTCTTTCACTACCAAATATTTCTCCATGAGAAATTACCATCTTATAGTGATATACAACTCTTAGCATAGTCTGGCCCAAGGTTAAAAATGTAATATTATTCATAGTAATAATGACTTGCAAGATTAGCTTGAAAACAATTACTTCACAGTGAGGCACACTTATTAGGTAGTTATTGATCTTAATAATCTAAATGAAGTTTCTTTATAAATCATTTTCCACTTAGAATTTAATTATTTGTCACACGCTCTCTCGGTTACTTCAATTTTTGTTCAAACAAAAGTTTGATACATTCAACCATGAGATTTTGGATTGTCAAAGGGTAAGAGGTAGTGAAAGAAAGAGAATGATATTGAGCACTTTAATCCATAAATATACCATACCATAAAACTATATTATATCAAATATATATATATATATATATATATATATATATATATATATATATATATATATATATATACCTCAAAGAAAGGCGATACCTAAGGTTTAAAATGAATTTTTAAAAATGAAAAATCTTTCTTGAAATTTGTATTTTAGAATTAATTTCAAGCCAGTAGATTAAATTTAATAAATTCTTTGCTGTATTTCAACACTAATTAAATTGACTGGAATTGACTTTTAGTAATTGCTAAAAACAGATGATTTTGGCAATCTGTTAGCACAATGTCATTCTCTTTATTAAAAAATCTTTCAAAAATAAAATATAACTTTCTGGAACTTTATTTGAGGAATATTAGCTGATTTAAATTAATCCGATTTAAAACAAATATTACTTACTATTAGTTTAAAATATCACAGAAAAGCATTTTTAGCGATGTTAGGTGTTTATTTAAGGTGTTGACGACCTGACAGCTTTATTAACAATGTGAATTTTAACCAAATTTTTTTCTACAGGGGACATATCTATAAAGAGCATTTGAGCAATATAGAATGAGCGCATTTATTTTTTTTAATTTTTAACTACCCACTAATCTTAAAATTTGGGAAAGTATACTCCGTAATCTAACGTTTTATTGAATTTTAGATACTTTGGCTTTAAATTTACTATAGTTACAACTCTTGTTTTCTGATAATGCTGTATATGAACATCCGTATTTACAAAAATTGAATGTTTATACACTGGAAACGCTGAATTGTTGCAAGCGTTACCGTTTACTATTAGTAAAAGTAGTTTTTACTTAATATCCTCTAACCCGTACAAATTAAGACAATGAAAACAGTTCTTATAAAAATTCACTATTCATCATTTTTTAAGGCAATATTGTCCATAATATATTATATTCATAAAAGCAATTAAAATTTTTTCTAATTAAATAATGTTTTAGTTTTATTGCATTTTATATTTTTTGATTCGATTCATTTCCACGTTTTGACACTTGTTGACAAGTAACACAATTTTAATTTTAATATTTCTTTGTAAAATTACGTAAATTATAAAATATTACATATAAATAAATATAAATATTAGATGTTTTTCAAAATCTTATTTTCTCTATAAACCAATTTATTGTACAGAATTTTCTAACAATTTCATTTTTTTTTGTCTATCTATCTATCTATCTATCTATCTATCTATCTATCTATCTATCTATCTATCTATCTATCTATCTATCTATCTATCTATCCGGAACAGATATACTCTAAATATAGAAAATAATTATATTATTTACAATTATTTGCAAAAATATGACAAAATTGAATTAATAAACATTTATGCCAACTATAAATCTATCTATCTATCTATCTATCTATCTATCTATCTATCTATCTATCTATCTATCTATCTATCTATCTATATATATATATATATATATATATATATATATATATAAATCCTAGTGAGCCAGGAACTACCTACCTAGGTTTCACCAAAATAGATCTTCAGGGCAAAATGTTATTATGATCTCTCTCTCTCTCTCTCTCTCTCTCTCTCTCTCTATATATATATATATATATATATATATATATATATATATATATATATATATATATATATAATAATAATATCAGATCCGTAAGTGGTAAGGATAATCCAATTAGGTCTTTTTAATATGAAATATTAAAAAATAGATCCATGAAGA
This sequence comes from Acanthosepion lycidas, assembly GCA_963932145.1. Classification (NCBI taxonomy): domain Eukaryota; kingdom Metazoa; phylum Mollusca; class Cephalopoda; order Sepiida; family Sepiidae; genus Acanthosepion; species Acanthosepion lycidas. The sequence continues at coordinate 54,606,982 of OZ010585.1, read as the reverse complement.
GAGCTCAATGTATCAAAGTACAGAGCAATATGATGTACATCAAAGGAAAAGCTGAATACATCATTATAGAGTTCGGTAATGATGTATTGAGTTTTTCCTTTGATACATACATACATACATACATATATATATATATATATATATATATATATATATATATATATATATATATATATAGTTTGAGTGGTGACCGCAAAAGCATGAAACCCAGGGTCACAAACTCATAGCCATAAAACTGAATTTATATATATATATATATATATATATATATATATATATGTGTGTGTGTGTGTATTTTTTAATCATTTCACCTCAAGCATGTCAAGAATGCGACTAGTACGCAGGGGTTTACAGAGATTGAATGTGTGAGAAAATCCTGGGTATAGGGGAAATTGAGGAAGGAATAAAAGATGAACGTGGTTCAAGAATATAGAAGATGGCGATTAACGTTGCACTTGAATTTTTGAAAATTGCAGTTATCAGGCCAGTCAGTAAACGGAAGGAAGTTCCTCAGAGGGGAAGTGCGAGAAAAGTAACTGTTGGAGTAGAAGTATCGGTTACATTTAGCTATTTCAGCAGTATAGGGGTAGGGGCCTAGAAGCTAATCTAGCAGTACGCTTAAATTTATGTAATCGGGGCACGAGTAAAAAAAGCTCGTCAGAACATTTGCCTTGAAAATATTTGTAAAAAAGAGGAAACTACGATATATATATATATATATATATATATATATATATATATATATATATATATATATATATAAATTGTAGCCTCTGCCTGTTTTTTGTTACAGAATTCCTCCTAGGGTTTCGCAGATAGACCCCACATAACCATATATATTCTGAAACTACATTACCTAGGATACTTGGATAAATATATTTAATTTTGATCAAAGGTGGTCCACGGAGTGGGGGGGGGGCACCCGCCACTGAATTTTTCCTTTTGATTTAAATTAAATATAAATTTGAACAAGAGAATGACTTCTATCTAATATACAGAAGTAGAAAGCCAGAAGAATGAGGTTAAATCGGCAAGATCAAAATGAGACAATATGGACGTCAAATTGAGCAAGAAATCATTGGGTAGTGCCTTACAATACATATTCGTTACGACATATCAATGTTGAAATCTGCTCATCAATCCATTCAATCTAGTATTGCATCAAATACATATCAAAGAAGTCAGATCAAGCTATTTTAGCAACCCCACTGAATCATTTTTCACTTTGATTTAAATTAAATTTAAATTTGAACAAGGGAATGACTCCTATCCAAAATGTAGAAAGAGAAAGCCAGAAGATGGATGTCACGAACATTGAGTAATGTAGAAATGCATCATTTTTCTCCACAAATTATAACAATGATTTAAATCAATCATCATTTTCTTACAAAAGATGTGTGACACGTAGCAAGGCGCGTGTGATTCGTCTAGTATATATATATATATATATATATATATATATATATATATATATATAGTCTTGTGAATGTT
>OZ010585.1:54590491-54600491 GCA_963932145.1 Acanthosepion lycidas | reverse complement strand
ATATAAGATATCGGATGATTTAAAATAAGCCATTATTTCTTAGGGTAAATTTATGGTGCAGCTGTAAAACTGATTGTTTAAATTATGATTATCATGTGGTAATTTGCCATGTAATTTGCCAACTTATTTGCTTTTATATATGTCCAATGATCAAACAAAAACAATTTCTTTCTTATTTTATTGTTTGTCACTTACAGACTAGAAACTAACTACAAGTATAACAAATGTAATCGCAAGCAGATGTAATGCTAATTATAATACTGTGATTAGCCGTTTCCTTATAAGGAAACATTCGGTATTGATTGGCCGAAGAGTTAGCGTTACTGTTAGTTGAAATTTATGAAATAATTCTCTTAAATTTTTTTTCAGGAAAATAGGTTTTCCAAGTCCACTGTTGTCACTCATTCTAGTACTGATAATAGATTCCTTCTTAACTTTTTGTTTAAGGTTGTATGGAAAGTCAACATTTTCCTCAAAGTAGTGTAGAACGTCAACATTTTGATCAGGTTATTATTAGGTTGGTGCAAAAATAATTTCGTTTTCTAACATATGTTACTATGTGAGAAAACGAAATTATTTTTGCACCAACCTAATATTTTTTTCTTAGAGTTATATGTGTTACTCATTTTAGTTGTTTCTGCTGCTGGAAGTTTTCAAGTGATGTGGTTTCGTTAAAGTTTGGTAAAGTTTTTTTTTTTCTGATTCTGTGGCGCCAATCTATGAGATCCGACAAAGGAGAGTCCCATCCAAAGCTATTTTCTAATCATTGATCTGAGAAAACGGTTTCAATACAGATGATCGTTCTGACATTTCTGAACACGTTGGACGCCATGCACAAAATCTGTAGGATATTATTTTAAGATCATGATTTTGTAAATATTAATTAATTATGTAGCTTTCTATGTAAATACCTAAATAATTTACTTTGTTTTTCTATTAATTTTCTAACTGAAATTTTCGTTTTTCCAGGCACGTGGGGTTTCCACAGAGAAGGACATTGTCAAGCTGGAATGACTGCTTCTTTATCTGAGGTAAGAAATTATTTTTTCTAAATATTTTTATAAAGCTGATATCAAGAAATTATTAGGTTGGTGCAAAAATAATTTCGCTTTCTAACATATGTTACTATGTGAGAAAACGAAATTATTTTTGCACCAACCTAATACATTTGTGGTAAGATCAGATTGAGTGTCATGATGGGTACATTGGGCTTTATATATTTGTACCTGAATATCTCTTTTTACTCAATAATAATAATAATAATAATAATAATAATAATACTGAAAAAGTACTAGAGATTTCAAAGAACTTGAGGTTACTTGACTTCCAGTCAAAGAACCACATGGTCTATATTACCATGTTGAAATTTATATGATCATCAGTGTGTGTGTGTGTGTGTTTTAATCATTTCACCCCAAGCAAGGCAGTAAAACCACTACGACACAAGTGGTTACTGAGTGTGAAAGAATAAGAAAAAACAAAAAGAAACCTTATTAAAGATCGAGAACGATAAGAGAAGAGGAATCAAGAAGACAGTTGATAACGACAGTCAATGTTGCATTTAGATACTTAAAGATTAAAGCATCGAGAACGATAAGAGAAGAGGAATCAAGAAGACAGTTGATAACGACAGTCAATGTTGCATTTAGATACTTAAAGATTAAAGCTGTCTGGAAGCTATGGAACTAGAAGGGAGTTTCACAAGCCAGAAATATGAAAGAAGAGGCTGTTAGAATTGAACTTACGGTTGCATCTCGCCAATTCATTTTTAAATTGATGAGATCTTTTTACCAATCTAGTAATGTGCCTAAATTCCTAAAGTTTATATATTATCGCGGAAAGTTCTTCAAAACAATTACCATGAAAGTATTTATAGAAAGGGCACAAAGAAGCTACATTTCAGCGGTGGAAAAGAGACTGAAGCCGAGACGCCATGTCAGGACTAATAACATGGGAAATTCTTCTTTGGAGAACCGGATCATATGTAGCAGTAATATTCAAGGCATGAATGAATGGTATACTTATAAATATGTAAGGAGAGAAAATGTGTGTGCTCACGAGTATTAACAACGACAATCAATCAAGATTGCTGGCCTCAACCTGAATGTTTCCATGCGTTTATCAAGCCTTGCTCTATGTTGGTTGTTCGAGAGTTAGCTCACTCAAGAACAATTTTTTTACTAGTACCAAGTTTTAGTACTAGTAGCCACTTTTTGTACTAGTACTCAATTTTTTGTATAACTACTCGATTTTTGTACGAGTAGACAATTTTTGTACTTGTAACTAATTTTTTATACTAGTACACAAGTTTTCTGTGCTGGTACCCAATTTTTGTGCTGGTACCCAATTTTTGTACTAGTACCCAATTTATGTACTACTACACAGGTTTTTTGTACTAGTACACAATTTTTGTACTATTACCCAGTTTTTTGTACTAGTATTCATTTTTTTTTGTACAATCTCCAATTTTTATAAGTGTACACAATTTTTTTGTACTGGTACAAAATTTTTCTACTAGCACCCGATTTTGCACTACTATACAAGCGTTTTGTAATAGTACCCAATCTAAGAAAACCACTAATGTGCTCACAGAGAGGCCCTGTCGAATAAAGGTGACTACGTGATTTTTTTGGCGTTGGGTATTAGAATATTTTACCAGTAACAATAACTTTTTATGTGTAACCATCTTTCTTTCTAACGAGCCATAAAAATATGCGGAGAAACTTTTTTTTCCTGGATTACTATATTTAACAATATTATTATCTATTATTCCTCTGCCAGCATCGGGAATCCCTGTTAGTAATAAATTACTGAAACTACTGATATGAAAATTCAATGAATCCAGTAACCCCCCGCCCCCCAAAAACCTCAAATATGTGTAACAATTTATATTTCTGAGTACAATTGAAACCAATGTCTAGTATTGGTGATAATTAATCCTTCATTATAACGACATAATAGGTTCTAGTGTCATATATAGAGGAAGTCGTCCGTGATGACTTTGAATTTATTAACAGGGGATTTTGTCTCCAAGCTTTTGTGTCTGTCTCTCTAATCAAGAAGAAAGTTGTTATCACCATATATATATATATATATATATATATATATATATATATATATATATATATATATATATATATACACACAAAAGACAATGGTTAAACATATATAAACTTACGGAAAATCAATTCCTTTAAATAATATGTGGAAATAACCATTCTTCGCCTGATGAAGTCACAAGACCCGAAACGAGTGTAGCAAATAATATGGAAAATATAGTATAATATATATTTAAAAAAATGCACATTATGACCAAAACCTTTTGCGGCCTCACTTTTCTCTTTAAAATATACATTGTTCTCTCGTTGGAATGACTATAATCCCCCCTTTACACACACACACATACATATATAATTAATACAAATATAAAATTTCTCATTTAGCTGATTGATGTTATATTCGGCACCTCTACTTCAGAGTTTTGTAAACGAACCTTTGTGTAATTATGTAAATGTCCACTTGTCAGGAGGTATCAGCAAATGTCTATCAATTATTTCATTTTCCTTATTTTACATTAAGCTAAAAAGAAAAAGAATTTTACGCTTTTTTATTGGTGAAAGGTTGATTTTCCTTCTTTGCGTGAGTTTGTGTGCGTGTGTGTGTGAGCGTGCGTGTGTGCATAGGCCTGTACCTGTGCGTATGAGCACATATGGAATGAACTTATAGAAAACTTACCTTAACTTAAAAGGACACAAAGTGCTCCACTACCGAGAGTAGAAAATTCGAATTCAAAAACCACCGATGTCAGAGCAGGAATACAACCAAGAAATTTCCAAGAATCTCAATTTCACAATGGCTAAGGGTTGATATATATATGTATGTATGTGTATGTAATAAAAAATACAATGTAGCAATATAATGCTTGAGACTTTTATAATGACCTATACCTAGACATAGGAAATGCTACTACATTTTATTTCTCCCGGGAGCTCCAATAAGTGACCTTGTACCACACTAATCTAGACTTACTAAATAGCCACATTCGAGTTATTGCTTCGATATAATTGCCTGTTCGTTAAATTGTCACTATTATTATTATTATTATTATTATTATTAGCAGTAGTAGTATTAGTAGTAGGAAGTCATTAACAAAGTCGGTTAATAAAGAATAAAAAGTATTGTATTTGCGGGTCTATAAGGCACATTATTTGGTGGAATGTAACTTATACAAGCGATTCACTCGAGTAAATTCATTGGAAGTAGTATAGTGTTCGCAGTTAATTTTAATTTCAATATAAGCCTTATACAGCGGAAAATATGACAAAAAATAAAATAAATCAATTTTAAAAGAAAGAACAAAAAGGGTTGGTCGAAATTGGCACCCAAAGACGGCAATTACAGGAAAATTATGTTAGGTCGAAATTTGCAGCTAAATACGAGGATTTCAGGAAAATTATGCTTTTCATTCTTTGACTTACAGACTGCATTCAGCTACACGTATTTATCGACACTATCTAAGATTATTAAAGAAAACACAAAGACAGATTGATCAAACTGCGATGAGAGAAAAAAAAAAAAAAAAAGACTAAACAATTAATTCAATAAACTTTCAGCTGTTGTTGTGATTCTCCAGAATCTATCAGATCTAAAAATTAACCCTAAATATTTGCGCAAAACCAGTTATTGATTATTTCTCGTCTGGATTTAGGAGCGACGGCTTTCATTCCATAATAATGGTAATGGTAATATTTGCCGTTTCCTTGTAAGGAAATGTTCTGCATTCATTGACTGAGCAGCTAGTTCTATTGTCGGCTGAAATTTATAAAATCTATTAAAACTGTTTTTCAGGAAATTAGGTTTTTCAAGTTCATTAAATGTTATCGCTCTTTTCAGTATTGTTGGCGGTTTTCTTCCAAATCTTTTCTTTGAAGTCCCGTGGAATATAAACATCTTGATGATGTCATTATTTTCTCTTCGTGCTGCATGTGATATCCATGATGTTTCTCGTTGGCAAAAACGTACGAAATGGAATAGTTCATTTTATCTTGCTTTTTTTTCTTCTCGGTATTGACTCATTGGTCAAAGCAAGGTAAAGAAGAATTCTGTTCTTAACCCTTTTAAACACTGACCTCCTCTGATTAAGTACAGTATATGTAGTTCCACACAACGGCATGTATAACGACCGCACGGGTACAAAGGGTTAAATTCTTAAAAACCGTTTTGAAATTTGTATTTCTTCTACTGATGGGAATTGTAGATTTTATTGTCTTACGGCCATATCACGTTGAAACAACGGTTCTCGTACGATCACCGAACTTAATCAACGTCAAGTCTGGTCATTACTTAAGATGGGTGACCGCCAGGGGCTGTAATTTTGGATGTGCGGGTGGTGTAATGTATAACGAGTGGCAATTGGAAATCGAGGGCCGAGTTCCGATTCCAACCGGATTCATTATATTCACTCACGTGCAAATACCCCTGGGGAATGGTATGAATCCACCTCTTCCCCACCCCCAGCTATCGGTTAGTTAGTAGAACTTGTATCAGTAAATATCATTATTATCTCCAAAAGAATTCCTATAATCTAAAAATATTTTCTGGCTTTAAATAACCTGCAAAAGGTTGATAAGCCGTAAAAAACAAATCAATCAATCAATCTTGATTGTATTTATTTTATTATTTTTTCCTTTTACAAACCACTAAAAACAATTTAGATCGTAGTAGTTTCAAATAAGTCAAGTTTCTAAACTTTTTGACCCTTAGGAAAGTCAATATGACGCCCACAGGACATATTGAAGGCAAGGACAAAAGGAAACAGCAAACAACCTACTTAATGAACGAATCGATGGCCGAAAATACACTAGGAAATATAGTAAGGACAAACATCGTTTAGAGCTACAATGGATTAGAAATTGTGAAGAGCCATAATTGTCTAAAGGGACGACACATAGAAGAAGAATTATGTTGTGATGGTGAGAAATCTGGACTTATAGATCTGGGTGCCTTATAGTTTTGGACTTGTGGTAAAACGATGCTATACTTAGTAAATAACAACATATTTTTTCTGCTAATTAGATTTTGCCGAGAACGTTTTTGTTGAAGTAAGTGCTTTGAAATAAAATTAATTCCCGATTAGTTCATTTCATAATCATAACAAATGAGGTTCTTAACAATATACTAAATACTCTTCTTGATGTTTCACTTCAGAACTGTACAATTTACGAATTTACCGATTAGTTCATTTCATAATCATAACAATTCTAAGGGAATATCAGTTTCAAATTGTTTGGTCTATTCCGACAAAAGCAGGAAAATAATAGTAAAAAAAAAGAAGGCTAATTGTTATAACAGAGGTAAAGTTTTAGTCTTGTGACATTTGACAATGTGAAAAAGTGATATCTCAGTCAGGTGCAAAAGACAAACAAAAAATTGCACAAGAAATGCTTTTCACGTCACGTGTCACCAAATGTCTAAACGACCGACTTTCTTATTTTGTTTTTCTGTATTGGATTTCCAAAAGCAACAAAAGAGAAGAGGTTTATTTATAACATTAACCGTTTTATACTCTATCTTGTTATTTTTATAACAACATTTTATGTTAATACACTTTCATTATTACTTTTATGCTATTACTAGTTCGATTCTATTTTTATTATTGCTTTTACTATAACAGGTCAATAAACTTTTAATTATTTTTCTTATATTTCCATATCATTGTACTTTTGGAACACGCTTCATTATTGCAATTAATATGTTACTATTAATAATCCATCTTATAACTTATTACAACACACGAATTCAAAACAGTCTTCATTATTATTAGTTTTGATTCCAACTTAATATTGTTCTTTTGCAACACTTGCACTTAATACGCTCTTCATTACTGCTATTCATCTATAGTGATTTTCTAAGCCCGGCTTAGTTGTGGTAGAAGGCCGAAAGTATGGGGCACCAGTGAGGATCAAACTCACTACTCAGTCGTAATTGATCTAGCAAGACAAGCTTTCTAACCATTACACCACGTCGAGGTGCCATCTGCTATTCATCTATAACTACATATGTGTGCATATATATATATATATATATATATATATATATATATATATATATATATATATATATATATATATATGTGTGTGTGTGTGTGTAAGATGTGATAAGAACGCAAAAATATTTTTTAGCTACAGTTTCATTAACAACACGCATCATATCTGAGGGAGAGAGAGATAGAGAGAAGGTTGATTTATGTCTTTTCCGAGGGCATTAGTGCAAAGTGAACATAGCCGATTAGGTTCAAATTTACACTCTGTTCACTGATTCCAAAGAACGCTACGTTCGATGGACATCCTAAACCCATACAAATCAGTTGATAAAATGCACCTACTGTATTTAGATTGTTAAAGTTTCTCATTAAACCGAGATTTTTGTCTTTATTCTACCGCTCGTTGCTTTAAACAAATTGATTGTATAAAGAGAACGATAACAGGGCAATCCTCTGTCACATGCTTATTTGAACGAAATAACCCACGTAGATGTTGATGAGTTTGATAAAATCTGATCGTACATTTAAAATATTTTTTGTTTTATATATTACAGGCAGGGCGTAAATTGCTCATTGGAACACCAGGCAGTTACTTTTGGCAAGGTAATTTTTTATGCAATCAAAACCTTATTTTGTTGATGTTTGTAAATATATTTTTCAATTTCGTACATTACGGAAGACACTTAACAGAAGAATTATATTTAGTAAATGTAAACGTTTTGGTTAGAGAAAGGTAAGAATATCTTGAAGTAGAATCGATAATCAGAAGTAAAAAATGATAGACTATAGATGAAATAACAAGTGAAACGTTATTCTTAACGTAATCAAAAGAAAATAAAGAAAAAAAAAGAGACGTCATAAAAGTATGGGGTGTGAATATTTAATTCCAGTATTGACCAGAGCGTGCCGCTGCGGCGCATGAGTCAGGCAAACATTTTAACCCGACAAGTCTGGGAATGTTCTGAATTCTGTTTTCGTCAAACGCAGCCGAGGTGAATTATTCGTTGTTGAGATGTGGTGGAAGTTGAACGTGTTCGTATTATACTGTTGGCGAGAAACGAGTGAAAGGAATTTGGATCAGCGGTTTAACAACAAATTTATATGATCTTCTAATATAATTAGCCACCGTGTTGCGGAGTAATGGTTAACGAGTTTAGTCTTGTTGACCTTAAATACCGAGTGGGGAATCTGGGCGTTCCATACAAAATTTGACATTAAATAACTCAACAAGAGATGATACATTTTTAAAATTAACTAATCGATGACACATCGCAAACACCATTCAATTTTTATATATCGCCGCTACAAAGGAAAATAATTCTTCTAAACTTAACATAAAATGTGTTACAACTACTTCTAAAATAATAAAAGAAATAATTAAAATACTTAAATAAAAGACTTAATTAACACACAAAAAAAATAAAGTTTGAATGATGAATTTCCTTTATTACCTGTAATAATTGCCATGAGGAATACATTGGAGAAACCTCAAGAATTTACATAAAAGATTATATGAAAGCAAATGGTATCTTTTACAAAACGACACAGTGCATTACTTGCTGACCGTAATGAGTTCGACCATAATTTTGTTTTAAAAAAATGCTACTGTAATTAAAATAGAAAACAACTAAGACGGAAACGTATAGAAAGTGCTTTAATCGCTAGGTCTACCACAGTAAATTTGCATCCAGATCCTTACAACATTTTACCTTTCTTGACAGATCTGTTATAACAATGTGGGATATGTAATAACGAAAGTGATAAAAACATAAACAAAAAGAAAGTAAGTGGAATTGTCTAAACAAACTATAAACCGAAACATATTATAAAAAAAGTTAAAAGTTTAAAATTTCAGAATCCCTTCTCTTTCGTGAGTATGCGTAGTTGCATCAATGTAAACATCAATTTAGTCTGATGATGTCCTAAAAGACGAAACGCGTCAGACGAAAACTTTTTCCACTTTGTTATAGATTTTCCTAAAACTCTTCTTGATATATAAAAAATTATATATCTTTTTCCCACATATATATATATATATATCTTTGTGTGTGTGTGTGTGTGTTTTCGGTGGCAGGCCCAAGGTAAAGGAACTATCGTAGTCAAACCTGAACGAAAACAAAAGTACGGTATCAAAATCTTCGTATTAGATCTTTTCCGGTGAGTGTTTTTCCTTTAATTTTTTTGGTGTAGCTTTGTGGAAAAAAAGAACGAAGACCATTTATTTTCTATAAAATATATCCCGGACTGCAATATGTGATTCCGATAGGCGTACTAGTATTGCTCAGAACCTGGGGTTGTCTTATACACGAGCTATATGATAAAATCACAAAAAAAAGAAGAAAAATCAGGTGTCGCATTATACATGAAGAATGGATTATACACGAGTATATACACGGTATATTAGATTCACTCTAACATGAATTTTGACCACCGACAGTTTTCTTTGAGCCAAGAAGGCTTCTTTTTTAAATTGGGTGTAGCAGGAATGAGAGCAACACAATTTTCGATAAAGGCTTTAAATTACAGAATTTACTGTTGAAAAAATACGGAGAAAATTAAAATTTATCTTTGGCGAAAACACGGAACCTTGGAATTTTTAAAGAAATTTCCACTAATATTAGATAGAAGCAGTTGTCGGAATTACTCCAAAATTAGTAAAACTATTGTGATGTAGAGTCTGGCAAGACACAACATTTAACTCGACCGAGTCAGTCGTGATAGTAATATTCAATATTCAGCTAGACAAGTATTATCTTCTTTATTTTCTAGATAATTATATAGGACTACTTATGAATGGATCAGTCCATTCATAATAGTAGGGTGAATAACTGGCTCTTACCACAACAAAAAACTATGATTGAAACACAATATTCTTAAATAAGAACATATTAAATTCAGTATACCATAGATTCTAAGGGTCAAAAATTTGTACCCAGTTTGAATGTTAAAGTAATTTTT
>OZ010585.1:54557991-54585491 GCA_963932145.1 Acanthosepion lycidas | reverse complement strand
CATATATATATATATATATATATATATATATATATATATATATATATACATATATATATATACATCGATATATACATATATCTATATACATATATATATATATATTCATATATATTTTTGGTATGATTTGATTTTTGTTTTTAATCACCCAGATATGTTTAGAAAAGCATTGTACTTTCGCGTATTTGCTATATGTACAGAATGTTTTTTTGTTTCCAGGCTGCTTCTGTTACACCTACATATATTCCATCTGTTGATTTCACAGTGCCTTGTTATATTACATTTTTCGTCAAGCAATTACCGTTTAAGGGACATTTGTTCTTCGTTCTGCAGTTGCAGTGGCCTTGATTTTTTTGGGTGGTTTGTTAATTGTTTTCTTGTTGTGCGTTTTTATTATGTGTCATTCAACTGTCGTTGATTTTTACTGTGTTTTTGTTAAAGTGCTTGATGTTCGGAAGTGTTTGTGCATGAATTTAATGAATATTTTTCCTACGTTTGTTTTTTTTACGTTTTACTGTACGGTGGGTTAAACCATATACTATTTCTTTTCTTGTTAGTTTATTTTTTGCGGTGTGTGATGTGTATGTATGTGTGTCGCCGGCAATCCACTCTCCATGATATGTGAGAGTTGCGGGAGCACACACACACACACACACACACACACACACACACACTCACAACTCCCCATATATATATATATATATATATATATATATATATATATATATATATATATATATATTTACAGAAATAAGCAGCTCTTAATATGAATCTGCCGTGGACGAACACCTCCATGCTATATCCAATGACAGAACTTTAATAAAGTATGAATTAAATTTTGTATCGCAGTGACCATCCAATACTGTAAGTTTCCGGTGTGCATCCGCAGTAGGCTCATTTTAAGAGCTCTTTATATTAGGTTGGTGCAAAAATAATGACGTAATAATGTCGTTTTTTGACCTTAAAAATACGTCAAAAAACGACATTATTACGTCATTATTTTTGCATCAACCTAATATATATATATATATATATATATATATATATATATATATATATATAAAATTTATTGGGCACATGTGTTCGAGTAGATATCTCTGCATTTTTTTTTTATGAAAAATATATCTATATATATATAATTCTGAGACTTCTGTTAGTCCGTCCTTCCCTCCCACCCTCTAAATGACCGATCGAAACCAAATTTTGAGGAGAAGTGCAGCTAGGCCGGTAAAAGTACAATTTGTTTTACTCGGGTGTGGAACTTCCTACAATAAATTTTAATTAATTTTTGGGAAAAAGTCTTACTTTTTAACATACAAAATATACCTACTACATTAAAAACAATTTAATGATTAAAATAACAAATACTTATTTAATAATGATGTAATATTGCTTTTTGCATATCTTTTCTTTAGGTTATTATATACAAGAATCCAGTTTCTAGTTTTGGAATTTGGTTCCAAAAAGAAATATTTATGCATGACCGGTTGTATGTTGCATGTTTAAGAGTAAGAAATCTTAAGAATTTATTCTTCGCTGTTAAAAAAGAAAAAAAAGAAATTTTCTTAAAAAATATTGTTTACCATGAAATCCTCTAAAATTGAATTAAATTAAAGAAATTATTAATCCGTGAAGTAGGGTTTTTGCCGAACTATTTTCCCAACAAATAAGCTTATTTAAATCTCATCGATTTGTTAGCGAAATTGAACGAAACGTAAAGTTTGTAAATCTTGATAAAAAAAAACAAAAACGCAATAACTTCAACAATACTAAATACTGTGAGGATTTTAACACGCGTCGGCGTGTTTTAAAAATAAATTCTAGTTCGAGTAAAGACTGATAACGGAAAGTTTAGGCGCGTAATAACACAAGGAACTAAATTACCTTTCATTGAGCGCCTATCTTGCTGCGATGGTTAACAAGTCCATTTTACAAGCTAAGTCTAAACTATAATAAGTTTAATCCTCACTGGATACGCCATTACTGTGACCTTGTACGTGAAGCAAGCAAACTTCGTAATTATTAATAGACGAGCAGTAATAGACTAACGTAATTATACCGCCTGTGCCAGTGGTCAATGTTTAGATCTAGTTAATACTTAAATAGCGAATATTATCAATTGATCTTTCATTGGAGATGAGCAGATATCTTCAACTGAAGGCTTAAATTTTTTCAAATGATACAGCATCATTCATTCATGAATCAATTGTAAATGACTCACTGGTAACAAATATCCATCTTACGTTCTTAAATATATGACTCTCTTCTTGTGGAATATTTATCTTGCAGATGGATTTGGAAGGTATTTGGCTATAGAACGGTTGGCAACTTTGATTCCAGTAAATGGCTCACTGGCAACTCTAGAATTTTAGGAGCTTATGGCCATATCACGTCGAAACACCGGTTCTCGTGCAATCACCGAAGTTCAGTAATGTCGATCAAGATCAGTGTCTAGATGGGTGACTGTTTAAGAATAATAAATGTTGTAAAGCTGGGTATGCAGGTAGTGTAATTGGAAGTCGCAGAACCGTGTTCCAATTCCAGTCGGGTTCATTATATTCATTTACGCATTTATTTATATTTGAGAAAGGTATGAATCCACTTCTTTTCATCCAAGGTAGGGATTAATTGGTATGACTTGTATTATTATCATGGTAGCATATTATCGTGGTAGAGTAATTGCTGTCTTACTTATTTAGACATAGAACACTTTGTACTATTGTTTAAGGTAGGTGTCTGTCTTTTGGTCTGTGGTTCTCGGCTTATATCTCCCTTTTTTATCGGTCTTTCTCTTGTTTTTTGTTTTTTGTTTTTACTTGCTTTGGTCACTTGGAAGGTTTTATGTTCATTTTTACCAATACAATTCGCATCCTATAGTATTGTCTTTCAGGGACGACGCATTACATTTTAGGCAACTGAAGCAATCACAGTTAGGCAATACTCATAGAAAAGTGCTACTTTATTTCAATTTCACGCTGATTTCTTTAACCGCTAAAAATTCAGCTCAAATTTAAGTCTTCAATTGATTTCTGCTTATTTCCAATGAAAGATCAATGGATAATATTCGCTATTTAAGTATTAACTAGATCTAGACATTGACCACTGGCACAGGCAGTAAATGTATAATTACCTTAGTCTATTACTGCTCGTCTATTAATAATTACGAAGTGTTGCTTGCTTCACGCACAAGATAAAAAAACAACAAAATTAATAAATTATGAAATATGCGTTATAAAGAAAATTTCTTAGAGTTTATAATCAACTAAAGAAGATTACTAATAAAGTAATGGCCGGAGAATGGATCGGCTAAAAACTATTGCGAAAAGTGACAATGAAAATTTAAGAAACGAATAAAAATAAATCATTATTATCTCCAAAGAATTCGTAGTCTAAAAGGATTTTCTGGTTTTAAATAACCTGAAAAAAGGATGATGCACCGCAAATACAAGAAATCAGTCAATCATGCACCCTTTTCCCACCGTTTAATTTTATTCTGAATGCCGATTTGTAGACAATTTTTGTTTTTTTTCAATTTGCAATACTGGCGCAATAAAATCTTCATTTAGCCCTATATAACCTTATATGGTAGTAGTAACCTAAGCACAGGAAATAATTATCTTGAAAATGTTCTACATTTTTATAGGCTTGTCTAAGAGAGGCACGCCTTAGTTTCTTTTATAAACAATGCATTAATCATTGACTATTGTTCAAAAGAGCTTTCTCACAGTTTCCAGTTTAATTATTTCCAAGGAAAATGAAAATGAAGGTTAATTATATTTTGAGAAAGTGAATAAGCTTTTGTCTGAAATTTTCACTGTAGATATCATTATTGTTGTTGCGTGAGAGAGTGTAGCATGCTAATAAAATGACACTGAGGTAGAAATATACGAAGCACAATATACCAACCAGGGAATCCAGGCTGATAAGAGTATACTAGACACATGTATCACAGGCAAATGTGTGCCAGATGTGCGCGATATGGTGACAGGTTTTGATGTAAAACCAGCACATAAATTTGTAGGCGGGAAACCGAGTCCGTTCAGACGATCTCAGATTGAAGGCGTTCCCCAGTTTCTAGATGTAAATCCCAGCTTCCCTTGCTGCCTCATCCTTCAAAATTAAAAAAAGAAGACCTCTCTCCACCCGGTTATGATGCTCCACCACTACTCCCGCCCATAAGCAGAGATGCACACAGTGCATCAGACTCAAAAG
Organism: Acanthosepion lycidas; assembly: GCA_963932145.1. Classification (NCBI taxonomy): domain Eukaryota; kingdom Metazoa; phylum Mollusca; class Cephalopoda; order Sepiida; family Sepiidae; genus Acanthosepion; species Acanthosepion lycidas. The sequence goes on along the minus strand of OZ010585.1, from coordinate 54,581,279 downwards.
AACATGTCCAACTGGTTTTGGTCAGGCAACTGACATGCAGATCTGTGCTAATGAACGGGATATTTACCGTAGCCTATCTTAATTCATCAAGACAAGACATAAAATGTAACGACTCCAATCAATATGAAAGTCATGCTTGATGCAGCATATTATTATTATTATTATTATTATTATTATTATCATCATCATCATATGATGATGTAATATATTTGACTATGCATTATGTGATAACAAGGAGTACGTATATTTGGGTCAGTAATCTGTGCACCTATGAATACAAGGGAAATAACTAAATTATATAATCTTATGTAGTCTTTGAAATTGTGTAGATGTGGAGGCACTGTAGAGTAATGGATTGCTGCTCGGATTGAGGAATCGGAGAGCCGAGTTCGAATTCCAGATGCAGATGTCTGCTTAGGCACATTTGTGTCTTTTCAACATCCAGAGTGCTGTGTGCGTGTGTGTGTTTCATCAGGAGTAACAAAGATAAGGCCGATATGCTCAAGCCCTCGGTCACGATGACTTATGAATTAATGCTATCACAACGATTGACGGCCTCTGAACATTTTCCAATACGCAGTTTTACTCAAAAGGTCTGAGTTAACCTGAGTGATGGTAATCAGGTACTTCCCGGCATTCCAGACGTTAGGATCACCTGACCAGGCCGATATTATAATCGATCCTGGACGGCTGACTCTCCCGTCGTATCCGACGTATGATGACCAAGCAGCTCAGTTTTAAGAAACCGACAGCCTAGACACCAGTACATATGATTTGATTATAGTGGTGAAGGCTTTGTGCAGAACCAACGACACTTTATCTTTATATATATATATATATATATATATATATATATATATATATATATATATAAATATATATATATCCTAATCAGTAACCTACCTAGGTTTCACCACATGGTATCATCAGGGTGAACCATATATATATATATATATATATATATATATATATATATATAACGATCATTGAAGCGTGAAACTCGAGTAGCGGTCTGAGCTTTGTCACTTTTTGAGGCCTGTCGTTTGTAGCGTATTTGCTGTCTTACTTATTTAGACATAGAACACTTTGTACTATTGCTTAGGTAGGCGTCTGTCTTTTGCTCTATTCTTCTCGGCTTATATCTCCTTTTTTCGGTCTTTCTCTTGGTTTTTGATTTTATTTTTTATTTGTGTTGATCCCTTGGCAGGTTCTGTGTTAGTCTTTACCAATAAAATTTTCATCCTATAGTATTGTCTTTCAGGGACGACGCCGTACATTTTAGGCAACTGAAGCTTCAACAAACAATACTCATGGAAAAGTACTATTTTATTCCAATTTCACGCTGATTTCTTCAACCGCTAAAGAATAATTCAGTCAAAAATCTGATAAAAAAACAGCAAAATTAATAAATTATGAAATATGCGTTGTAAAGAAATTTTCTTCGAATTTATAATCAAATAAAAGGAGATTACTAATAAAGTAATGGCCGGAGAATAGATCGGCTTAAAACTATTGCGAAAAGTGACAAGAAACTAATAAAAACAATAAAATCGTTGTTATAATGAACATATTTAATCTCTTTAGTCATCTAAGTTAAAAACAGTGTGATAGAAAGCAAGAAAAAGATGAAGAAATCAGTAAAACTTAGTAAAATATTTAATCACGAACTGTAGAGAAACATTAAAAATATGGAATTAAATTAGAAAGAAGAAACTATGAATAGAATAATAAAGATGAGAATACAACTGCATCTTAGAAGATTCGCTGGTCTGATTGTAAACGCTTCGACCGTGACTATTTTGAAATTCCACCTGAAACATCTTAATTAAAAAAAAATGTCGTAGATTAGCTTAACAACCGAATTATAGATCGACTAATAAAATCAACCACAAAGCTGAAAACTAATATTTTTCTACAAATATTTTCTTGCCAACTGCTCTGACGATCTCTTTTCGCTGGTGCCCCGACTACATGAATTTAAGCGTGTTACTAGATTGGCAACTAGGTCCCACTGTTTTTACCGTTGAAATAGCTAAATGCAACCGCCACTTCTACTGCAACTGTCTCACTTCTCGCACTTCCCACCTTTGGAACTCCCTTCCGTTTCCTTGTTTCCCTGATAACTACAATCTTCAAAAATTTAAATGCAGCATCAATCGCCATCTTCTGTTTTTGTGAACCCCGTTCATCTTTTGTTCTTTCCGCAATCCTCCCTATTCTCAATCTTCTCTTTCACTTTCACTTCCTGTAACTCCCTGCGCACTAGTGGCGTTCCCGCCTTGTTTGGGGTGAAATGATTAAATAAATAAATAAATAAAAAAAAAACAACAACAAAACGTAAATTAATGAAGTGGCTTCATTTCATCATCTCGTAACAACTGAAGGATATTAAAACTATTTTATGAACCAAAAGCTTTTCGAAAGAAAACAATATCAGAAAATTAAAAAGAAAACATTTATAAATAACAATAAAATACATAATAATAAAAATATTTTATCTCTATACATGAATTTTTAAAAATTTTGACCCACTTTTCAGTTTTCACTTTTTAATCTTACTTTATTATTTGATTCACTTTATCATACGCCGAACTGATTGCCTGAAAATCTGTTGGTCAGTGTCCAATATTCCCCCCCCAAAAAAAAAGAAAGAAATTTTCCCAGTCAGACAGAACTGTATCTGATCTAGACTGTAAATCAAGATCGATAGGATTTGTCTATTTTCTCCGTTGTTCGTCTTGCAATACTCAGTATGTGAGTCTCTCTTTGTGAAAAAGTTATCTTGTTCCGAGAAGCCATTATAGTAAAGAAAGGCTAAATTAACCTATTTAAGAAATGCATATTTCTCATTGGAGCATTTAGGAGACTATCACTGTTCACTAATTTTCGTACTCGAAACGTAAACAAAGTAATTTTAAGCAATTAATAGACTTTTAACCGGAGATTATTTCTATAAACGTTATATTTAATTAATGTCCGCTTTAGATTAGACATTCCTGGTTTAGTTTACTTCGATATTGTAAAGTTTATATGATGAATTTGAAAAAAAGGCTATTAATGGAAAATTTTGGCGCGTAACAACGCAAAGAAATAAAATAGCTTTCATTGGGTGCCTATTAACAAGATCATTTTACAAGCAAAGTTTCGACTATAGTGAGTTTAATCCTCATTGAGTACTCTATTACGATGACATTGTGCCGTAACAAAGCAACACTTAGTAATTCAACTTCTTTTGAAGTGAGTACGTCTACTGAGTTACCGAGAACTTTTATATTTCCTTTTAGAATCTCTGAGATTAGGTCTTTTGAACAACAAAAACAGAACGGTTCGAGTGTTCCACTATTCTTCCTCCTTTTCATATGTTTTGTTTATTTACTACATCTGTGTTGAACTGATTCAATGACACTGATTTTGAAATTTACGAAATCGAGCGCGCTCGCATTTTTTCTTGTATGGGTACATATATGTATAGGCCAAAATGTGTCTAGCGAATTTTCGTATATTGATGACCGAACACAATTTAGGAGAGATGACAAAAAAAAAAAAAAAAAATTATTAAGAGCTACAAAGGTCAAGAAATTGTGGAGAGCTATGACTAGCTAAGCACTGAAGGAACATGACACATTTTTTAAATATATATGTTAGTTTTTTTTAAATTTTTTTTAGCTTTGTTTGTTTTCTTCGATTCTAGAAAATAAAAATAAATACTCAAGAACCATGTCTAAATTTAGTTAATTCTAGATTTGTACGGCTTTTATAGCCGTCATTTTGATGCTTGGTTAAATCAGTAACCTCATTTATTATGTTATAGCTTGCTATCTTTCATATTAAATACTAATTCAAGTGACAGACTGATAGATCGGCCAACGATTTACTTGCTTTTATTTTATTTTCCTGTTTTAAATTCTTGAGAGACTATTTTGTATCCCTCATCTATACGGGAAGTGAAAAAAAGAGACAGGAAGTGTATATTTCCGATTCTCATCGCAAGAACTTTGCTTAAGGCAGGAGCTTCAGTTGACAGCAAAGATGTCTGTAGCTTGTACTCATCTACTATTTATGGTCATTGCGATTGGCAACCTTAAATGTTCGACTCATACTGACTGACATTTTTTCGTTTCTATTTTCCAGTGGTGAATATTATTCATTGACTTGCTTTAGAAAATATTGTTTACACAAATACATGCTTTTTTTGCTCGACACATGGCAACTTTCGATGATCCTGCATCTCATTATTTTCCCTTTCTACTTTGCGTTTTTTCTTTACTATCTTGCGTTTTAATGCATCATAAGCGACAACTGATGTTATTTCATCGGCGTTGAGACCAAGTTTAAAATAATGTCTCAAGATTACCAGATCATTGATACTTGTAACCGGCAAAGGTGCAACTATGTTGATAATAATGATAAAATAAGCAGTTTCTATACAGAAAACATTGGATTCATTGATCAAGCAGTTAGTATAACTATCGTTTGAAATATATAAAATCTCTTTAGAAAACAGTTTTTTTTCCAGGGGATTAGACATCTCAAATATTCTGTTATTCAGTTATTTATGTGCCATGCGTGATACACGCTTAGGCGATCATGCATCTTTCGATACATGACTGACGATGCGGATTTTTTCCGCATTTCTTTCTGTGGTAGACCAGTTACCATCCTAGGCTATAAAACCCGGTCTGTCTTGCTATTTAGAAGAGGATTCATACCTTTCCTAAGAGTATTAGTGGATGTAATGGATTCGACTGGAATTCGAACTCGGCTCTCCGATTCTTCAATCCGAGCCACTATCCATTACTCCACAGTGCCTCCTACTACACTGTTATTAGTCTTTCTATTGTTGATGGGAGTTTCCTTCCATCCTTTTATTTTTGGTAGTGTGGAATGACAAAGGTGATAATAATGTTAACAATATCGCGGAATCATAGATATTTACAGGAAATAAGTTTGAAAACAGAGTTTGTAAAAGAAACTAACATACTTATGATGGTAATGGTAGTAAATAAGTCATGCGGAACCATTCAGCATACATTGCCCGAACAGCTTGTATTTCTGTCAGTTAAAATTTATAAAATATTTCTCTTAAAATTAGCATTAATTTCTTCGAGTTACATGTGCTATCCCTGAGTTTTTGCTTCCGTTGAAAGTCTTCATATGATGGGGTTTCTCTTATTTGGTACAGTTTTTTTTTATTTGTGATTCTGTAGTGCCAGGGTTGGAGAAGAAGAATTATTCTTTGTAGGGTGAGTGACTATGGTTAAATGTAAATAAATGGTGGAACTGCCCAGCAAACAGAATTGACAAAGTTTGCAATAATCAAGAAAAAGAAAAGAAAACGTGACAGAAACTAATATAAAGTAAGCAAACAATATATGCAAAACAAATTAACAGTAATATGTTAAAGCAATAGTAATATGGCAAAAAGTTCACAAACTCAGGATTGGGGTTGACGCACATGAGCGAATTCAGATAAACGAACGAACTTCAAGATAAGACAAATCGGGTTGAATCAGAATACATCGAAAAGTGGCCTAATCCCAGCATGCTTTGTGTGGTTCTGCCTATGGAGAGGAGAAAGTGTTTTGCAGTCATTCCCTATAGGGATTGGAACCAACAGCCCCTCTAATAGCTACTGGGTTCCTTCGTTCGAAGTCATTTTTAATCATTGATTTGAGAAAGCGGTTGTAGACCGCCATCAGATAGGGCGCCATACGTGATATCGATTTGAAAGTCTCGATCTGACACTGCTATTTAAGGACATGACTCGAGTGCTTAGGTTAATGTTTTGGTTTTAGTAGTATCTTGCGGTTTGGGGCGAAACTACCCCTATCACAATCTATTATACGTCAAATTAAGATTGTTTTCATTTGATGGTTATCAACGTCAACTATTCTATCAGGATGTGGATCATCTTTCAGCGATTAATTTTGAGTATTAAACTTCGCAAAACACATTTGATATGTTTGATAAATAGCAGGAACGTTTTTTTCCATATTTGGTGTGTTTTAACGATATTGACTTTCTTTTATCTTTAATTTTGGAATCAATAAAAAATTATGACAATTTCCCCTTTAGATATTTCTGAGCGCGTTTGACGCCATACATGAAATCCATATATCGATCAGAAGAGGCTATTTAAGAAAATGACTAGAGTTCTTATGTTGATGTCTTGGTTTTGTACCATCTTGAAGATTTGGACAAAACTACGACGACTGCAGCCTATTCTATATTCAGTTTCTTTACCTCCTATACAAAGTTGGTAATAATAATAATAATAATAATATAATAATAATAATAATAATAATAATAATAATAATAATAATAATAATAATAATAATAAATACCTGGGTATTTGTAATGGGATTCTGACCATTTATGGTTGGATAACTACGATTTAGCCAGGTTTTGATTTTCGATAAGCAAGAAGCTAAAACATTTTCGAAGAAATATTTCTCATCCAATTATTTCAAGATGATTCCAAATCTGCTGTCTGCGATTCTCGAGATTTTGTTGTAACTATGTGGCAGCTTATTCAAGATTCAGTACCAGAATGACATTCATTCTTCATCAGTTCAAACCTCTATTGCTAGGACAAGCCATAATATTTCTACTGAGTTGAATTACCATCTTTTCCGCTGTGTTTCAAATGTTAGGGAGAAGTTCTACCTATATACTTCTCAGAAAATATATATATATATATATATATATATATATATATATATATATATATATATATATATATAAAGTGTTCTTTTCAACAGGGTTAGTACATACAAACCCTCAGCCACGATGACTTGCGACTTTGTGATAACACAACCATCGACGGCTTTCGAGCAGTTAGAGCGAGGTCAGAGAAGAGATCGGCGTCCATTTTCTGGTCATCTAGAATTTTAGAGAGCTTATTCTCTCTCTGCATGTTTCTAAAAGAACTGTTGGCACTGGAAACTTACATCAACACACTTACACGAAGATTATTTTTAATATCTAGCCGAATTCATTAAGAGTCTTTTTATTTTTATAACTTTTGATAGTAGGTATTCCACACTATCATAACAGAAGTTCTACCAGGAATGGTGAAATGTTACAAGAGCCTGGGCGCAAATTTACTGTAGATGACCTTCCGCTCAAGGCACTCTCTAGACAATTACGTCGTAGTGAATTGTTTTCATCTTTGATCAAAGTACCAGTTTTTATGCTAAAATTGTGGAGAGTCTATTTAGGGTGTGTAAACAAGGCATTTGAAAATAATATTTTACAAAATATTTAAATTTTGAATCTCGAGAATCGCAGACAGTAGATTTTTTAAGCTATTCACCCTAAGCAAGGCGGGAAGCCACTATGACGCAAGGGGTTACAGAAAATTTGGAGCAAGATCAGATAGGAGTGATAAAAGTAAGGATGAGATGGGTAGTGGATAGCTCAAGGCAACTGGAGATGTCGATTGACATTACATTTGAATAGTTGAAGATTATAGCTCTCAGGGAAACTGGAATAGGGAAAAGAGTTCCACAGGCGAGAGGTGCGAGATTTGGAATCATTTGAAATATTTTTTTAAAATATCCCTTTTCTAAAAGAAAAAAATCTAAAATCCTCAGACCCCCTCGTCCCAGCGAATTTGTAGTCGTACCAACATAACAAATTTAATCCGATGAGGTTTAGAAGGATGAAACGCGTCACAAGTAAACTTTTCCACTTTTCATACATTTTTTTAATCACCCCAATCAAGGGAAGTAAAGCCACTAAAACACAAGGAGTTACAGGGTGTGGAAGAATTTGGAACAGAAACAAAAAGAGAAAAAAGTAACCAGGAGGACAACAGATAGCAATTAACATTGCATTTAAGCTTTTGCAGATTAAATTTGGCTGGAAAGCATGAAGTCGGAAGGGAGTTCCATAAGAGAGAAGTGCGAGAGATGAAACTGTTAGCATAGAACTTACGGTGATATCTAACCAGTTTAACTGTAAAGTGATAAAATCTCAACGCCAGCCAAGTAATGCGCATGAATTCATAAAGTCTAGGTACCATAGCTAAGAGCTCATCCGAACAATTACCATGAAATATTTATAAAAAATGGTACAGCGAGGCAACCTTACAGCCCAGTATTGTTCATGATATATAAAAATATATATCGTTATCTCATATACACTGTTACATTAGAACATGTAAGTTACTACTACAAAATTGTACATTTTGTTTCGACGTTTAGTAAGCAACGTCTCATCAGGTAGTTAACAATGATGGTAATAAACGATTTTATTGAAAATTTCAATTTATGAAACATCACTTCATTTTCCGTTTTTGGAAAAAATTTTCCGTACAAGGTAAAAAAGATTTTTATAATGAAAAAAAAAGGATAGAAAGTAAGAAATCAATAAAAGGAAAAGGAAAAGAAAAGAAAAGAAAGGCAAAAGAAAGCATAAGAGATTAACCTTACTACCAAGAGAATAGACAGAAAAGAAAGACAAAAGAAAGAGAGGAGTATATTCAAAATTACACGGATACAAAGGAAGAGGAAAGTAAAGGAAAAAACTTATGAGATGATATTGAAATTGTGCTGAAAAGGAGAATTCAAATTTGAACGGAAATGAAACGTGAACAGATAGTAACCCATCAGCTAAAAAGTCGCATTTTAAATTTTATGGTATTTTTAATGAAATCACATTCAAACAAAATTATCCATAGAAAGTAAATAAAGGGCACTTTAAGAAGCAACACAATACTTAACAAAACCAACCTTATATTATAAATTAGAATACAAAATAAATGTTACACTTTTATATTTTGAGATTAATTATAAATTAAAAACTATTATCAATACAGCAAGCGAAAAATACAGTTTTTTTTAGTAGTAACTTATATGTACTAATGTAACAGTATATAATAAATATTTATTCCTCTACTCTTGTATTAAACCCTGTTCTAAATTAATGCTTTGAACGTTGGAATTTTATTCTTCGTTCTTTTAACTTTATATATATATATATATATATATATATATATATATATATATATATATATATATATATATATATATATATCCCAAGTTACAATATATATCCAAATTACAATGTGCATCAAGTAATTGAGGCAGAGGATCAATGGTCATTAATGCAAAAAGTGGTATTTTTTCAAACTTTCTCCGCAAAGTAATCTATCGAAGGTGGTGGTTCGTCGTCAGCTGTGTGTAATGCTGAAGTACTGAAATACGATAGAATCCTTGACTGCTTTGTATCACGCATTTTCCCTATCATACACTTCTTTGTATACACTCAGAACATCCTGCAAACCTATTCTGAAGCTACGTGCCCTTTCAGAATTAGGGTCATACATTTATGCAATCATTGCAACACTGTGAATTGTAGCGAAAATCTCACGCAAGGTTACTTTTTTTTATCTGAAATCGCCCAAAACTTTATTTGCCATTTAAATTAATGGTAATTGCTTCTAACTCTATTTCGGCTTAGAAACAATTTCAAAGGAACGCCCTACTTTCGGCGAGCGGGGTAAAGCTATACATATGAAAACATTACATTGACAATTTTACTGCCTTAGACCTTGTCAAGGGGCAATATATTTATACTGCTACTACGACAACAGATAAGATAAGTAAGGGTGTGTACTTTGTCCTAAAACTCACACACTCACTGTCTACACCGTGAACATTGTGGCATACCAATGACAAGGTATCTCTGTGAAGATAACAGGTAATGGAAAAATAAAGTGAAGTGGATTCCTATGACTTTCCCAAGTAGATTAGTTGGATGTGATTATAAGCTGCTTAGGCTGAAATTCGAACTTTGTTCGCCGATTCAGTTTTTCGGGCTAGTAACCATTTCAATATTTCACATTTCTTACTGTAGGACTTTTGAAAAATTGAGAACACGATTACGTTTGTTGGAAATGACTAAATTTTTTCGTGAGAAATTGTTATCCATACAAAAGATTGAAAAAAAAATATAAAGTCTAGGTACCATATCGAAGAGCTCATCTGAACAATCATTATGGGATATTTATAAAAAAGGCTCAGAGAGGCAATCTTAAGACCCAGTATTGTTCTTGAAATATAAAAATATTGTGAAATTTAGCTTCATTTTGATGGGAATCAAATTCTTTATATTTTAAGAAAAGGATATCAGACGAGGCTAATATTGTTTAATTTTTTTACTTTTAGGTTTTAATTCAATTGATAAGAATTGGTTTTAACACGTGAAAATTTCACGATTTTCCTATTTTAATAATCTGATGAAACTTAATTCTTAAGTTAATGATTGAGTAAGCTCATAACTGGTTCCACGACAATGAAATATCCATAGAAATTTCCTTATGGCATCGTTAAGTATTTGAGCTGAGCAACTTTAGCAAAATATTGCAATAACAATCATAAATAGGAATGTCGGTTGTTATTTTAAGTGGGTAAAAATAAAAAGACTTGAAATTGGTAAATTTTTCCATTTCACTGAAACAGCCGTTAGACATTCCTTCCTTCCTTTTTTTCTTTCTTTCTTTCTTTCTTTCTTTCTTTCTTTCTTTCTTTCTTTCTTTCTTTTGTTCACTGAAGCCAAATACCGTCTTTCCCCTTTTTCCACATAATCAAAACGGAATAGACCATCATTTAGGAGGTTTTGTCAGGACGTAACGGTCGCGTGAATTAATGAAGGAAGGGACAAGCAAAATTATAATTTTTTTTTCTATCTGAATAAGCAGAAACGGAAAACGTTTTCATTCGTTTACAACAACAAAGTAATTTGTATTCATTTTGTAAAAAACTGCAGCACTTCTTGTCTACTATTCTGTCCCATTATCCATTGATTCGTCTGTTGGATGGTTGAACTTATAATCCAAAGTTTGTTATGATGTTATTCTGGATTTATGACTTTCATTGCATTTCAGAGAGAATGGCAAATTACATAGCAGTAGACATCGTCATTTCGAATATCATGTGACAAGTAAAACAAACTACTGCCTCTTATCTGTCACTTATATGTGAAGATGTAAATGTAAATTTGGCATCTGTCGAGGTTGACAATTGCTGTAATCGCGTTTCAAAATTATTACTGCCTAAGCGCTAACGTTGTTATGGGATTTATCCACCCATCATCTTCCCCGTCAACAATGTCATCTGTCCTGTCGATGAAACAAAGACAAACATGACCTTTGAACACTTTATCCGGATGTGCAATAACATTCAATAACTGGAAAAATACAATAAAAATTAAACAAACTTTTTCTATTGAATTCAATAAATTTTATTTAATATATATATATATATATATATATATATATATATATATATATATATATATATATATATATATATTGATAATTTAAATTCAGTATATTTTGGCAGCAACTATTATTGTAAATATGCCAATGTCATATTTAAAAGAACAGGATATGTCAGTTGTTAATGTATAAAATAACCAAAATTCATACTGGGTCCAATCCTTTGGTTCACATGAGTTTTAATCAGGATATGAGTAAGAGAAGAAAAAAACAAAACTATTTTAAGTAGTGCATTGTTTTAAAACATAAGCAACAGCCATAGTAGCTAAATGTTTTTCACATACTACAATAAAACGATCAATAAAGTGAATATACATAAAATGTCTATTCATTTTATTAAGCACTTATTCAATATTTTAAACCGGCACTATTTCTTATTACTACAAACATTATATTCAGTAAATTTACGTTTCTGACTATACGTCCCTGTTTTTAATGCCAGTCTTAAGACATTATATTTCTTTTATTGAAAAGAAAACTCACTTGTTTATATGAAAATGTTTCAAGGCTATTGACCCAAATGGAGTTCACTTTACCGAAAATATCTTAATGATAGTGCATTTTGGGATTCTACTATTTAACAGATGTGTCATCTTCAATAAATTTTCTCTCTAACCGTATGCCCGTTCTTGAAATTCTGCCCTAAGGAGAAAATTTCAGAATGTCCAATTTTACGCCATTTTGAAAATCAGGATTTTCGGGGTATGTTGACCACTTGGTGACTCGCACTAATTTTTTCTCTCGAAAACCTAAGGTCAGATTGGAAAGTGTAATAAAAATTTGCTCTGGTGTATGAATTTTTTTTTTGTGGGACCTTAGCACAAGCCATGGTTTAATAATTAAAAATGATTAATACAAATAACAAAGGACTATATTAAGAATGATGTGACGGAAGGAACATTCCTTATTACTGTAGATTTTGACTCAAGAATAAATTAACAATGAATAATAACAGAACAATTATAATGGTATATTATAATAAGAGATATCTATGGAAGAGAAGATTCGTTCTTACTATACATTTTATTAGGCGCAATAACAGATTAACAAAAATAAATAATACTCATCCTCGGCTTATCTCGCATCTGAGAATTTGATGACATTGATTATATAGTAATGTTGGTGGATAACGAGGTCGATATTGTCAAGCTTTTCTCTCTTGTCGTTTGACTTCTTCCTTTTCTTTTCTGGTAGCTTCGAAGTTTTTGGTTCCAATGGTAATGGGACATCACCTGTTGGTACGGTCACGAGCTTGTGTTTCAAACGATTTAGGCTCAAATCCAGTGACTTTCAGTGTTGTTTTCAGTTCGTCCTTATATCTTCGAAGATTAGTAGAACAATTGTAATATATTTTATTAATAAAAGTTAGTGACGCAAAGAAGATTCGATCTTACTGTAGATCTTATTAAGCGCAATAAGATATTAACAACAATAAATAATAATAGAACAATTATTAGGTTGGTGCAAAAATAATGTCGTTTTCTCACATAGTAACACATGTGAGAAAACGACATTATGTTTGCACCCACCTAATATATTTGCTTGTTTATCGGTATATAAACTTCCCATGGGTCATTTAATGTCGAAATTTAATTTTCATGGGACTATTAGTTATTTCTTTTATAAAAATGTATTGCTGGTAATATTTTTGTTTATTTACAGAAATGTATTGCTGGTATTTTTTTACTATGAAAATGTATTGCTTGCATTTTAATATAAAATGTATTGCTGCTATGTTACTATAAAACGTATTGCTGGTATTTTTACTATAAAAATATAATATTTATATTTTCATAGTGTTTTTGCCCCAGTTTGGGGGTTAACTGTTTGCCCATAGCTGGGACCTAACAAGTGCTATCACCTCTGGTCAGGGTAGACCCGAGAACAACAGTAATTAAAAAGTTGTTCCACGCTCCCCAAAACCTTCCCATCAGAGGCCTTGCTGCTGGATGTAGTTAAACGTCATTCCCAGGATGAAGAACAATTATGACAGTATAGTGTAATAGCAGGGATGTGTCGGGGAACAGATTCGTTCTTACTGTAGCAGTCTTAACAGACAATTTTCTTTCTTTCTTTAATAAATAGAAGACATTCACGTTTTCATAATTTAGTATTTATTTCTTAGATTCTTGTATTATTTCGAACGATTGTTCTCATCTTGGTTGACCAAATCCCCTCAGGTCACCATGAGGTGTCAGTTGATAGGTGTGGATGATAGGAGACATCTGTTGATTATCGTGATATTCAACCCCTGTGATTTGCTCGTTTCATCTGAATTGGTGCGTCACTACCATATCCAAGGATTGAACACATGGCCACTAGATGACAGTAACACATGTACAACCAACTCCTACCATATATATATATATATAGATGTAGATGTGATTATTCGCTTTATCAAATAAAGAAAGCTCTTTACGGCTTCCTTTTGCCATGCGAATCGCCAACACAGACATGTGCTTTGGGATCATGACGTAACACTTGTGATTTGTTTATTTCTGGAGTTAACCCCGCGAGTAAGTGAAACCGCGTATAAAATGGGACCACTGAGTCTAGAGTATATGAGAGTTTGTACTACTTTCTGTCCCACTATTACAATCAGATTTCTTAATAGAAACCTGATACTCTCAAAACACAGCATAGTTTTTGAAACAATTGAATTTAGGACACTTTTTTCACGACACCAAGAATGTTCTCAGTGAAAAGAAAATAACGTAAAAAAAATAAACAGTAAAATTTAATCTTTGTAAATACGACTTGTATTTTTAACTCTTTAAGTAAAGCGAAATTCAATTCACGAACATTTGTAAGGAAAATAAGACTGGCATTATCCAAACAAGTTTTATTTTTGTGGAACAAGAGTAAATGGAAGAGGACAAAAATATCGATTCTTTGAAAGTTTCTTCGAGAAGTTTTCGTTTATTTTTTCGTTTTTAACTTCTCCAAAAGAATCGAGGTAAACTTTGGTTTCATATGTTTAGATGTTCACCCAAATCATTACTAGCGAGTGCAAAAAAAAAAAAAAAAAAATACCTGGTGTTTTTGTATATGTGGAATCTAAGTCACTCTTCGCATAAACACTTATACTTTAAAGAACACGTAAATTATGTTTTTTTTTAATCCCTTCAGTTGTAAAGTAGCAGGACAGATTGGCTTTTCTAGCCTTGGATGGCAGCTTATCCAGAAGAGGAACTATTCTGAATTCAAAACGGTGGAGAAAACAACGGGAAACTGCTTCGCTATTGTAGCAGGCATTAAATCTTTTCTCTAGAGACGCATACCTTGATAAGTCTGTCAGCAGCAGCAACCGATTTTCAGTTTTGGGGCATGCGCAAAAAAGGAAAAAAGATAGGAGCATGCCTGCTGTAATTCCCAAGAGGCTAGATCTTTCTCTCTTTCACTTCGGACCAAGGTCGAGATAGGACACTAAAATTAGCGCTCTGTGCAATAGACGAAAGTGGCTTACACAATACATCTCACTCATTTTTTTTAACTACCCAACAGAGGAAGTTCAACTTCTTTATTATTTACAAATACTATTAAGAACATTCACTGAATTTGCACTTTCTTTCAGAAGCTATCCTTGAAGTTTTTACTATACAAAAAGTTCTCGATATAATAAAAATTTCTATCTCGATTTTTTCACTCTCTTTTTTGTCTATTTCCTCAGCTAATTCAACACTTTTAGTTATTTTTTGTTCGTCAATATACGAAACCTTTTCAACTTCAAACGACGGGCCTTATCCTAATAACAACACTATTTTTTAACAAGAAGTCATCACAATTCAGAGGTAAAGAAATTGAATCTGTGGAGAAACGTGATCCCTTACGTTGTGATAGGACAAAACATTTAAAAGATTTCGTCAGAACCTTTCAGTACCCACTAGAATTGTCCATAACTTCTATCGGAATTTTGTTTCAATGGAAATTTCTTTTTCGAAAAACTGTTGTTATTATACAACTTGATATTACTCTTGAAAAATTTTAGGAATATATTTGAATTTCTATGAGATGATGATCGACAAAGTGAAGAACAGGTTGTTTTTAAAGAATATAAAAATTTAATCTTTTATAAATTTTGAAAAGGTTTTAATTTTTTTAATTTAATTCGTCAATCTTTTGAGATAAGAAAAGGAATACTTTATATGAAAAAGTTAGTTTTTAAAAATTAAAATGTAATGAAAATTCAAAAAATTGAATTACGCTTTGTTGTTTTAGAAGAGTTTTTAACACCTCAATATTATTTGAAAAAAGGAATAATTAAAGCAAATAATTCTTCTTTTATGTACCATGCCCCTTCAGAACGTGCGCAATTATGGCTCTCCCCAACTTCGTGTTTCTTTTGCGTGAAGTAACTTTTGCTACATTACTTTTTAAAATAAAATGAATGTCATTTTTAACAATTAGCCTTTTAAAGATGAATGCCAGTAACAGTCAAATTATTTCTATTCAGCTTTTATCTGGGGCACCACATAATGAGAAAAGAGGGCTTGGAAAATATGTCATTCACAAGACATATCAAATGCAAAAGAGACAGGCAAGGCAGCGGGCCACATATTTGATGAGCTTATGGAGAGTGGGAGGGATAACAAAATGACAAATATCGCTTAGGGCTACAAAGGATAGGAAGTTGTGGAGAGCCATGATCAGTCACAACACTTAGAAGAAGAAGAAGATATGACAATCAATAAGACACACTTCCAATATTCTAGTTTTATGGATAGGAGGAGATGAAACTAAAAACTTGAAATCCAACCAGTGTAATCTTACTAGAACATTCATTGTATGGACCAATCTGCTAGTGTTGTAAGATCAGTCTTCATTTGTTTTCTCGCCAAATACCCCTTTCCTAGTGCTCACTTAAAGCCTTATGTCTTTGCCCTTGTGCCAAACGTGGCTAAGCTTTATTTATATTATTTACACGTGGACTATCGTACACATCTTTGCTGTTGTTATCCTGCCCTCCGGCCTTCATCAGGTGCTTATTCTTTTGTGTAAGGAATTTAAAACTGAACCCTTTACTTAATCTACAGAAAAGATTGTGTTTCATTCTACTGACCATCTCGTCTAATTCATATTTATTCCTGGAAAGGGGATGAGCAATAACTGAGTAGTACTAAATAAGAACTAGATGAGGTATACCTAGACATGGACAGAAGAAGAAGAACAATCTGCCCTCATAGATTAAATAAAGGATTCATTTCAAAGTTCTCAGAAAGTTACCTAGATGGACAGGGACCTGAAGAAGTTCGATGGTACAAGGACAGAAAAAGTGGGATGACAACAATACAGATTTGGACAATAGGCTGCATGTAAATAAGGTGCATAATGATAACTTCTCATCCCAGGAAATCAGACAGAAACTAAGCTTATTAAATAATTGCTATATTGTAGCGCTAATCCATACATAAGGGTTCTTACGAAAATAGAATCTATATTTTTTATTCTCATCAAATTTTATTGCCATTTTTCTATCATTACCTTTGGTTGTCCTCTTCAGAAGAACTGGTAAAATTTGGACGGCTGGTTTTGTCCAGAAGAAGTAAATACAAATTCTAGGACGTTTGTATCATTAAAGAAAAATTTGTATCATTAAAAAAAGAGAGAGTGTGTGTGTGTGTGTGTGTGTGAGAGAGAGAGAGAGAGAGAGAGAGAAAATGAAAAACGAAAGAAAGAAAAAGAAGAAATATGAAAGGAACAAATTGAAAACCTTCACACGAGAAATAAAAAAAAGGAAGCATTGTTCTACTTACGACTGCAAAGAACAAAAAATATTTTTAAACGTGTTCTACACTTAGGTTTTCTTTATTCTTTATAATTTCTACTTGTAAATGATTCAGATTCATTTAAGGGAGACATTTTTTTTTAGATTAAAGTAAGTAATTGTTACTTTGTGTTTCTATTTTTTAAATGCTCTATTTTTGTTCTCATCTGGAATAAATTTATTTGAGTTTTGCAAGCACACAAACCCATAATAATAAGAAACATATGGTTTTCTGTTCTGTTCTGGATTATCAATATTAACACTCGTGTCAGAGACACAGGGGACTAAACAGAGTGGCCAATAGAGATATTTTTCTTCGGACATTGCTTATTATCATAGCGTATAACTTCTACCGCGTTTGTGTTTGCTACATTATAAACATAGCATAATATTGACATTTATTAATATTAACTTAGTTAATGTATAATCTCTAACCTGAAACAGAAATATAGATAGGAAGATTATGCCGCACCGCAGAGATGCATGGCTCAGTGGTTAGAATTTTCAGTTTCTGACCTTGAGGCTAGAGTTCAAACCTCATCATAGTCAATTTGTCACCTCTTGATCTTATTGGGATGGGGAGGCGATTCCAGCGTACAGCAATTTTAGAAAAAACCTGATCACTATTTAACCCAACCCGTGTGTGTGAAAGCAGATAGACGGATTTGTTCAGAAGTCAATGATGGCTGTGTTAGCATTAAGTCACAAGTCATGTTGAATGAGGGTTTGAGCGTAGTCGTGTTGTTAAAACTGTTAATCATGATAGATATAAATTATATAATCGGAAACTGTAACTAAACTGCTCAGCTTAGTTGCAGTATAAATTACAGGTTGGTTCTCTGCGTGTTGAACAATCATAGAAATGTGCCTGAGCTGGTGGCTGCATCAGGGATTGGTAGCCACCTTAGCAGATAGCTGTGCTCGAAAAACGGGATTAACCAACAAATTAAAATAAAACAAATAAGTAGCAGCTATCAAATGGCGTAAAATGTCTAGAATTTAACGAATTTTTAGGCGAGCAGAATTTTCATAGAAGAAAGTGTTTAATAGAGAATTAGAACAATAATCTCTATCTATAAAAGGCAGGATGCGTGTGTGTGTAACGAATGCACAGCCGCAATTTTCGACGGATTTGCACCAAAATTTACATGCACATGCTCCAAGTTAGCGGGAAGGCCAAGACCGACTTTGCATTTCCCAGCTCCCATCGATAGTGGAAATCATCGATTTTTTCATACTTCTACGGCAGTTTTCATGTAATTTGCGGCCATTTTCTACTGGCCAGAGTGAGAGCCTGTAGCTAGCTGCCACGAATAGGCAAGAAGATACTATTGGCCAACGTGAGAGCCAACAGCTGACTGACACGAATGTTAAGCATGCTAGCATGCAAAAAAATTCGATAGCTGCATTCGTGACAAGTGGGAAAAATTTAAATCTGCATGGCACTTTACTTAAATTGGCTCAATCGCTTGCTTAAACTCAACGTTGATTCTGATTCCGCAGAACTGGGTTGGGTGTGAAAAAGTATTTGTTGTTAACATTCTTTTTTCATTCGGTTTTTCTAGTTACGAGTCCTTTTTTTTTAAAGCTGATCGTTTTGTGTTCATTTTGTTTAGTTCTTTTTTCGTAACAGATTCAATGTTTAGTATAGAGCTTAAAAAAAATTGCAGTGTGAGATAGGCAAGAAGTAAGGCATGTAGCAACATCAGCACAGAAAAGGAGCACTCCTTTAAAGGCAAGGAAGAGCAAAAATATTTCAAGTCAAGTGATAGCGATTGCTGTATGAGTCGTACGATTTTTGAATCAAGCACGGGCAACGCCGGTCCATGCAGCTAGTAGTCAATAAATTAATAAAAGCTTAATTGATCTTTTGACCAGAGAAGGCACGGTAGAGTAATGTGCTACGGCTCGGACTGAGGATATCGGAGAACCGAGTTCGATTTCCAGACGAGTTCATTACATTCACTTGGAAAAGTATGAATCCAACTCATCTCTGCCAGGTATGGGTACATAATAGGACATAACTGAGTTCTGTAGCCTTGGGTGGCAACTAGTATAGGAGAAGGAAATCTCTGAATTCAAAACTGTATGTAGCCCTGGCGAAGATCCTTACTATGCAGGAAAGGATCTTTCGGATGGATTCGATGGTCCCGACTACATTCGATACTCTTTTGACCAATTTCAAGGATTCGCGTACACATCACCCACCAAGCTAAATAAATTGAATATATATATCATATTTATACTTTAATTAAGAAATGCTAATCATAGACACCAAATAAATATTTAAAATATTTTACGTGTATATTTATGTGTGAAGTTTACTTCATTGGTTGTCGACTAGTCATAATATTGATTCTTTTTATCCTAGCTTTTTTTTATTATTGCTTTTCAGCACAACTAAATAGAATGATGTAGCATAGTTTAGGAGTCAATCTTTCATGGAAAATGACTTAATTCAGTCATGAGAGCCTACGGCTACATAGGGTACAGATCTACAGTAATCTCTACTCCAAAAGCTTCTCATAATATTGTCTCTTTTTTTTTAAAAGGATGTAGAAACAAGTCAGGTTTAATTTCTGTCTGAATGTCTGTAAGTAATAAGAAAAGAGAAGCTGTAGTGAATGCAATCAGGTGTGAGAGTAATGTCAGCAGCAGACAGGCTTAAAGCTCTAAGTTCTAGGCTCCAGACTTCCCTATAGCCACGCGGATTAAAATGTTGGTTCGTGGATTTGGTGACATAGTAATTGTGGGTTCAATCCCTGGGTTAGGTAGTGCAAACATAGACTCAATAGAAACAGATCAGTAATTGAGTATTAGAAAATAATGTTGGTTGGTTGTTTTTTTGTTTAGCGGCATCTAGTTGAAATTTCATATTTTGTACGCAATGTTATATTACCGTTGGAGATAATAATGGTTTAGTGATATAAGTTTTACTAATTGACCAATAGTTGGAGGAGGGGTGAATCATACCTTTTCCCAAGTGTATTTGCAAGTGAATATAACAAATACAATTAGAATTTGAACTCGGCTCTCCAATTAAACACTCTGAGCCATTATCCATTACACCACCTGCACATCCAAACTTATAGCACGTGGTATACTCAGGCGGTCACCCATCTAGGTACTAATGACCAGGCTCGGCGTTGCTTAACTTCGATGATCGTACGGGAACTGGCGTTTCAACGTGATATGGCCGTAAGCCGTTATATTTAAGGAACTGTTAGTCAGGATGATACATTTGTCACCAGAAATGGTTCTAAAAAACAGGTATTATGAATCAACGTAATATATAGGTTGTATTTATCGGCGAGTCTAATTGTGATGTTAATTTCTTTTTTTTTAACGTGATGTGGCCGTAAGCCAGGACACAAAATAATGTACCCATAGACATGGAAAGTGGAACGAGAACAATATATCCTTGTAGATTAAATAAAGGGTTCAATTTGAAATTATCTGAATGTTTCTTGAATCGGCAAACACTGATGAAGGCCAGAGGGCACATAAGATGAAACAGTGTGATAATAACGACAAAAATTGAGAACAAGTGTACCAATGGAAAAAATGGAAATATATCTAGGCTTATGCGCACACTCAATGAACTATTTACATAATTGTTCGTATATCTTTTCTACATCTTAATACTGCTTTTTATCATAGCTTTTTAAGATGAATCAACTTGGATTGTTAATTCCTACTTTATGATCTTTTAATGGTTAGAAAGCATACAAACTCAAAGGTTGCGATAAAAGCATTCAAACTCAAAGGTTGCGATAAAAATCAACGAAGAAAAGACTAATCAAAATAATAAAATATCTCAACCACGAGCCAAGGCCCAAGTAATTGTTATAAATTGCTGAATTATAACACATGTATTTAATTGCCGGAAAACTGAATGAAGATTTTTCGTTGGATTTTCTTTTTTTCTCACATATTTAATCTGGCACCTGACTGAGCAAATTTGCATATCCTGACATTTTACGGGTCCTATGTGCTGATAGTGAGTCAGGATGATCAGATGTATAAATGTTTTTTTTTTCTGTTTACTGTGAAAATTGCTCCTGTTATGTATGGAGGACAGACAAACAAACATGTTCAGTGTGAAACACATAGACACACAATTGCTTGCATGGAAAAATTACCTTCATTCCAAGAAAAAAAAACAAAAGACAAAAAAAACAAAAAACAAAACAAAACAAAACGAAAAAACCTTTCCTCTCCTTCTTTTCTTCTATCTTTATTACTGCTTTTACACCGCCTTCTCCTAATTCCCTTTCTCCTCCTCCTTCCTCTTTCCGTCAGATCTTTTCTTACACCTTCTCCTAATTCTCTTTCCCTTCTCCTCCTCCTCCTCCTTCCTCTTTTATGTCAGACCATTTCTTCCGCCTTTTCCTAATTCCCTTTCCCTTTCTCCTCCACCTTCCTCTTTCCGTCAGACCTTTTCTTCCCACCTTCTCCTAATTCTCTTTCCTTCCTCCTTCCTCTTTCCGTCAGATCTTTTCTCCAATTTCTCCGAATTGTCTTTCCCTCCTTCCTCTTACCGTCAGATCTTTTCTTACATCTTCTCCTAATTCTCTTTCCCTTCCTCCTCCTCCTCCTCCTCCTTCCTCTTTATGTCAGACATTTTCTTCCGCCTTTTCCTAATTCTCTTTCCCTTTCTCTCCTCCCCTTCCTCTTCCGTCAGACCTTTTCTTCCACCTTCTCCTAATTCTCTTTTCCCTCCTCCTTCCTCTTTCCGTCAGATTTTTTCTTCCAATTCTCCGAATTGTCTTTCCTCCTTCCTCTTACCGTCAGATCTTTTCTTACACCTTCTCCTAATTCTCTTTCCTTCCTCCTCCTCCTCATCCTCCTCCTCCTTCCTCTTTATGTCAGACATTTTCTTCCGCCTTTTCCTAATTCTCTTTCCCTTTCTCCTCCCTCCTCTTTCCGTCAGACCTTTTCTTTCCACCTTCTCCTAATTCTCTTTCCTCCTCCTTCCTCTTTCCGTCAGATCTTTTCTTCCAATTTCTCCGAATTGTCTTTCCCTCCTTCCTCTTACCGTCAGATCTTTTCTTACACCTTCTCCTAATTCCCTTTCCCTTCCTCCTCCTCCACCCCCTCCTTCCTCTTTCCGTCAGACCTTTTCTTACACCTTCTCCTAATTCTCTTTCCCTTCCTCCTCCTCCACCCCCTCCTTCCTCTTACCGTCAGATCTTTTCTTACACCTTCTCCTAATTCTCTTTCCCTTCCTCCTCCTCCACCCCCTCCTTCCTCTTACCGTCAGATCTTTTCTTACACCTTCTCCTAATTCTCTTTCCCTTCCTCCTCCTCCACCCCCTCCTTCCTCTTTCCGTCAGATCTTTTCTTACACCTTCTCCGAATTGTCTTTCCTCCTCCTTCCTCTTACCGTCATATCTTTTCTTACACCTTTTCCTAATTCTCTTTCCCTTCCTCCTCCTCTCCCACCCTCCTTCCTCTTTCCGTCAGACCTTTTCTTACACCTTCTCCTAATTCTCTTTCCCTTCCTCTTCCTCCTCCTTCCACTTTCCGTCAGATCTTTTCTTCCACTTTTTCCTAATTTCCTTCCCTTTTTCCTCCTCCCTCCTCTTTCCGTCAGAACGTTTCCTCCACCTTCTCCTAATTCTCTTCGCAATACTTGTATCACTAAACCATTATTATCTTCACCACTAAACGTTTTGCAATCTAAAAATAAGTTTTGACTTTAAATAACCTGCAAAGGGTGGTAAACCGTAGGAAACAATCAATATGACGGATATTATAACAAGAGATTTCACAGAACATAAATGTTATAGACTTCATCGTACTGACAAAAACAAATCAGCAAAAGAAAGACAAGCATTATTCTAGTAGTTGTATGATTATTAAGAATGATTAAGAACAATACTGATATATAGTTATTAAGTCCCAAGAAATCAATTTTTATCTGAAATACAAAAAAAAATAAAATGTGTTAATGTGTACTGTTCCCATGTTTAGAAAAACTTAAATGAAAATTCTTCATTTACTTTAGGTCTCAGGAGAAAGACTTGGTAAATGATTGTATCAGACAGCATATAAAACAAATAATCAAAGTAAGTCCTATGTTGCTTTGCAGTTGAGCACCTGACCAGCTCCCTTCTTATGTCTCAGTTATATGCCAGGGTCTTAGCTTCTGTGAATGATCTTCCAGTTGACTTATAGATGTCGTCAGCCCATTGTTTTTCTCTATATGCCTCTTCATTTTTATGTCTAAGTTGGTGC
>OZ010585.1:54552249-54557791 GCA_963932145.1 Acanthosepion lycidas | reverse complement strand
TTGCAAAACGTTTAGTGGTGAAGATAATAATGGTTTGTGATACAAGTATTGCGAAGAGAATTAGGAGAAGGTGGAGGAAACAATCAATATGACGGATATTATAACAAGGGAGGAGCAAAATTATATAGTGACAAAAAAATCAAAAAGAAAGACAAGCATTATTCTAGTAGTTGTATGATTATTAAGAATGATTAAGAACAATACTGATATATAGTTATTAAGTCCCAAGAAATCAATTTTTATCTGAAATACAAAAAAAAATAAAATGTGTTAATGTGTACTGTTCCCATGTTTAGAAAAACTTAAATGAAAATTCTTCATTTACTTTAGGTCTCAGGAGAAAGACTTGGTAAATGATTGTATCAGACAGCATATAAAACAAATAATCAAAGTAAGTCCTATGTTGCTTTGCAGTTGAGCACCTGACCAGCTCCCTTCTTATGTCTCAGTTATATGCCAGGGTCTTAGCTTCTGTGAATGATCTTCCAGTTGACTTATAGATGTCGTCAGCCCATTGTTTTTCTCTATATGCCTCTTCATTTTTATGTCTAAGTTGGTGCCTTGTATGAAAGTAGTAGACAGATCTTTAGCCCTCATCACATGTCTATATCATTTCAACTTTCTCTTCTTGACGGTGCATGCGTGAACTTCAAAGGGGCTGGTTCTTACCTAATAATGTTCTGCACTGCATCGTTTGTCATGTGGTTTAACTCGGAAATGCCTAGAATGGTTCAAATTTGTTAAGTAGCTTACCCACTCTTTTCCCATCTGCTTCTCTTGCCTTTAGTATGCCCACTGAGTGTTAAATTATCATTATATGTTCCAGGACTTTCAATTATCTCTTTCTGATTGTAAGTATAAGTTTCCTTGTTCCTATTTTTACTTATGATTTTACTTCAGCTCATGTGTTCTGTCTGTGATATTTTTAGCATTTGCCTGTAAAGACATGTTTGGGACAAAATCTTTTCAATATCAGAGTCTTTTGTCAATAGCAGGCTATTGGTCATTGGTCATGTAAAGGTTTTTCATCTCATTTAGTTTTCAGATTGGTCAGGAACCTTTTACCTTTTGATGTTTTTACCTACTTTGTTGGCTTAGAACTTGAAATAAATGGTCTTACATGATATTTATTTCAATTTCAAAGATCGTGGCCTTATGGTTGATGCAGTCATATGCACTAAAATTGGCAAGATTATTTAGCTAAACATTGCCCCTAGTAACATGTTCTCTTATTATTATCATTATCATCATTTGTGTATGCAATGTTTCCTGCTTTGTATCCTGTAGAGCCGGGTTCAAACTATGGTCCTCAAGTCCTATAGGAGAGTTGTCATTTAATTGATAGCACTCTTCTTAGTATATCGAATGTTCCTAGTAGAGCGATCTTCTGGGTAACTTGTATATTGACGTAACCTGGGACACTGTTAGTAAAATTGTCCATCCCTTTTCTCAGAAGGCCCAGTACTCCGATTAATATTGGCACGGTCTCAGTCTTCATTCCCCATATTCTTTTAATCTCGATCTCCAGGTCCTTGTATTTGGACAATTTCTCGATACTTTCCATAGAGGTATTTATTTCAGATAGTACTGCTCTGGCAATAAGTATACACTTCCTGAATTTCTTGTCTTTAATGACAATATCAGGTCTGTTGGATTTTATTTCCCTGTCAGTTTGAATTGACCTGTCCCGGAGGATAGTTACATCAATATTTTGGGAAACTGTGTCTGGTTGGTTTTCATACCATCTCTCAGTGGTTTCGATTTTGTGCTTCTTGCATATGTTCCAGTGCACATATGTCACTACCTTGTTATGTATGTGGATATATTCATTTTTTGTTAGTTCCGGACATCCTTAAATTATATGGTCGACAATTTCATCATATTTTCCGCAGATTCTGCATTTCGGGTTAGTTCCATCCTTAGTTATTTGATGAGTTCAAATACCTGTCTATTCTATTCTGTTCATTTTTCACACAAATACTCTTGAGAACGTAACAAATCCACCACTTCCCTACCTTCAACTATGAGTTAAATAGCAGGGCAGAGTGACTTCTCTAGCCGTGAGTGGTAATCCTTCTAGGTGAATGACTACTCTGAATAAAAAATTGTGGCGTAGACAATGAGATACCACATCTCTGTCTTACCCAAGGAGTCATGGCAATTCGCAGATAATAAAGGAAAGGAAACTGTGGAGAGTCATGATCGCCAAAATCATGAAGCATTAAAAATGTTTACTCCATTAAATTAGCATGGCACAAGGCTAAAAGTTAGGGATATCCACTGACAATTATTATCTTTTATGAGACTGGTTAGATAAAAATTAAATTAATTATGATGTGATACCATCATAAATTTTTTAGTGATGTCCTACTCGAGGTAGCGGGTTACGTTAAAGGGTAGTTTATATGGAAAGGAGGGTAAGTTAACTCTAGACTTGAACAGGTTAAGACTGTAATGACCAGGGAAACATTCTATTCGGAGTCTGTTCCACAGAGCAGTGGATCGAGGAAAGAAGTTGTTGGAGTAGAACTTACTTCTCACCGATAGATTACGGGGGGAACGCGGTGATTTGCTACAATGTAAGTGGCATGGCGTGTCCTAGCCGTGAAAGTTAAACACGTCGAAACCAAGGAATGTAGTTCTTCCGAGCACTTTCCATGGAAGTAACGCCAATATAAATTTCATCGTCAATATAATTCTAAAGATGATGGAAAAAAATTGCCTCATAATTATAATGATAACTGATAATTATAAAGATGAAAACAGGTAATTATAAAGATAATGACTGATAAAGATGATAACTGATAATTATAAATATGATGAATGGTAATTATAATGATGAACACAGGTAATTATTTAGATGACAACTGCTGGCACTTGATAATTATAATGATGAAAACAGGTAATTATAATGATAATAACTGATAATGATGATGACTGATAAATTTAAACATGATGACTGGTAATTTAAATGATGAAATCAGGTAATTATAAAGATGAAAACAGGTAATTATAAAATAAATGACTGATAAAGATCATGACTGATAATTATAACGATGATGCCTGGTAATTATAATGATGAAAACAGGTAATTATAAAATAAATGACTGAAAAAGACTGGTAATTATAATGACAAAATGATGAAAACAGGTAATTATAAAGATAATGAGTGATAAAGATGATGACTGATATCATTAAGTCATAATATAATGGTTGGAATTTGCAGCCTGTCGATTCAACTGGTTGATGTTCAACCACCAACTGATGCAGAAGGTAAATAAGCAACTAACCTAGCACATGACTTGCTGTTTTTGAAATGAAAACACATTAATGTTAGATATAAACCCAGGATCTTGTGGATTTATCATTGCTTTCTCATTTGTGTGTGGGCATCAAGGTTGTAAATAATGACAAACTAGGTTGAGCGTACAGAATAACATATAGCAAATGTCTATGAATAGGTTAAAAGGCATTTGCGATGAAATATGAAAGAAATTACATCTTTACTGGGTCAACAGAAGATTTTGAATCTTTTCATAACACTTACGGTTGAGGGAGGAAACAAGTGACTGGAAGATTGAGTATCTATCTATCTATCTATCTATCTATCTATCTATCTATACACAGGCGCGCGCACACACAGATACACAGAGAGAGAGAGAGAGAGAGAGAGAGAGAGAGAGAGAGAGAGATGAATATAGACAAAAGGAAAACTTATCTTAGTCGACGCATTTCGACATCTGAGGGAGCCTACCAAGGTCAGAGGACGAAACGCGTCCTCCAAGGGAAGTTTTCCTTTTGTCTTTATTCATATTGTCCTTTTTCAGATATATTTTATTTGAAATTTTTACACACACGCACATATGTGTATATAAGAATCTGAGCGGAATTTACTTCTCCCCGATAGAATTCGGAGAGAATGTGGATTGTTTGCTACTATGTAAGTGGTAAGCCGGGACTTAGCCGTGGAGATCAGACAGGGTGGAACGAGGAGATGCAGTTCGCCCGAGCATTTTCCATGGTAGTAGCAATAGAGAGAGGTTGGAAGGTTGAATATAATCCTTCTCCAACAAGGACTCTGAGACGGTTTTGAACTTTATACAGACTGGAGAGTGAGGTCTGGGCAGCTCATGCCAAGATATATCAACAGTACTCCATTTTCGGCCTGATCTTATAATGGTAGAGGATAGCATGAATAATCTCTCTCGGTCTCTTTCTTTCTTTCTTTCTGTCTTTCTTTCTTTCTTTCTTTCTTTCTTTCTTTCTTTCTTTCACAGATATAACATCCCTTTCTCACTTGTCTATCAGTCTATGTGTTTGAGTGGTTAGAACATTCTCTTTATGACCATGAGATTGAAACTCGCCATGGTCAATTTCTCAGGGTGTTGACTGCTTGCTATTATTGTACTGAGGACGCAATTCCGGTATGCTGTACCATTGTGAAGTGACTAAATATCATTCCACAACTTCACCTAAACCTTGTGGACGAATGTTGGTAGATGGAATTGTATGGAAGCCATCAATGGTTGTTCTAGCAACAAGTCACAAGTCATTGTGCCTGAGGGTTTGAGTGTACTGACATTATTCCAACTGCTGATCATACCAGACTATAGTTTCTCTCCCAGAAATTGTAAGAAAGATTCACTCAGGTAATTGCAGTATAAAAACAGGCGGGTTCTTTGCAACAGAGATTGGTTAGCTTGCCAAGCAGATGGTTGTACTCAGAAAGAGAGTAGACAGAATTATATATATATATATATATATATATATATATATATATATATATATATATATATATATATATATATTGTTAAATCTCCCTGTATATGTAAAGATAACTTGTTAAATGAGAGAACTGAAGTAATGGCAACTTGCAAACATGCAAAAGAATATCTACTCGGATAATATGAACCCAGATGAGAGTACCAAAATTTTTTTTCTCTTTTTCTTTTCCTCACCTCTTCTCCCTTTTCACATACATTTTCTACTTGCTTTACCCCTTTTCTCCCTTAAATTGCTCACCAATACCATGGGTGTATAAAGTAACAGAAAATCAATTGACTTTTTCACTGCCTGTGCAAACCTTCATTGGTAGAAAGCGCGAAAAGCTTAATGTTTGTAATATCTTACATCTTATATATTTTTGTGTTTTAATATTTATTATATATCTATCTTTGTGATTATATATATATATATATATTATTAGAAAACAGACAACCTTGAGGGTCCATAGATTATATTTTATTTCCTCAGGAAGGTGTTTTTTCCTGGTTCCTCAGATCACATTTCCAAGCATAAAAATGGCTTTGAATTTACGTATTATTTTTTATACACTTTTGAGGGGTAGTTTTAAGTTGATGTAAGGTGATAGAGAGAGGGCGAGGAAGACGACGACAGATATGGTCAAAATTAGGGAAGGAAAGAAGAGAGAGGAATAATTTTAAATCTATTTTTATTAAAATACTTAAGAGTAAAGGAGTCGGGGTAAGGACCATATATATATATATATATATATATATATATGTATATATATATATATATA
>OZ010585.1:54539749-54542249 GCA_963932145.1 Acanthosepion lycidas | reverse complement strand
CCTTAGCTATGATTAATTAATGATGAACATGTCGTTTACGTTTATGAACCATTACATCACGATTCTTTTGTTAGGCTTAGTGAGTACCTATTGGTCAAAATAGAGTCCAGTAGTGTTATAAAAACGCCAGAGAATCTAGTAAAATATACTTAATCCTTTTGAAGATGTAGCAGTTCAAAGGTTAATCTAACATTTCATTTGAACAATTTTGCTGTTACGCCCGGTATATATGAGCTAAACGTAAAATGTTTCGTTTCTCTTAATCTCTGACAAAGCTTTTATAAAAGCGAAACATATTCATAAACATTTCGTAATTGTTCTTTATCTTATGACACCCACATACACCCCCCATATATATATATATATATATATATATATATATATATATATATATATATATATTCATAGTACAGCTTATACATACAGTAGGAATTTAACACGTCATCTACCAGGTGTTTCATTTCTGGAAATTTTTGCCGTTCAATTGAAGCAGTTTAAATTTAATGTCATCCGACCCGAAAATCATACTAGTAACACCAAGGCGCATCCACAAATGTGAGGGTTCGCAATTTCAATATCGGTGTTAACAATTTGAATGTTGGTGGGGGTGGCCCTGAAAAGGGCCGTTTTGGGCTTCTTAATCTTACGAGGAAGGAACCTCTTCCCTGGACCGTCTTAATAATAATATACGATAATTTTTATTTATAATATATTATTCTTCATAATTCTCATAATCTTTTGAATTAGATCTTAATTCTCTAAATTGATTGTACGCTGTTTTTTATATACATTAAATTTTGCCTTTGATTTTTGCGCAACGTTTAAAAAAATCAATTTTTTCGATTTTTCACCTTCAATGTTGTACTTTTTCCAGCCATTTTGGACTCAAAACCGGCTCTGAAGAATTATCTATCAAACAAAATAATTTAATCGAAATCGGATGAAAACTGTGGAAACGCATAAACAGCATCCGATCACACACACATATATAAATACACACTCATTTTAAGAATTATAGACATAAGATACACACACACACACACACACACACTCACACACACACACACACACACACATATATATATATATATATATATATATATTTAAATAAATATAGACTTATACTCAGTCTATTAACTTTTTTTCATGCTCTTCTCATGCGTAGAGTTTCCCAATGATACACTTTATTCTTTCTTGCAGATCATAAACATATGTATCCTTTTATTTGCAACTCTTAACGAAAAGTGATTATAGTGAGTTTTGATTTATAGTTTTGTAGACAATTAACACTGGCAAAATTCTCAGCTTGAAAAGAAATAAGGTTAGATTTCCCCTTAATAACCAAAATAGTCATTGTGGGTATCTCTGATAACAAAAGTTCTTAAAGACATCTTCGAATGAACCCTGAGAATCATTCTTGCAGAACAACCATGAATGAAGAAAATAAAGAACTTCTTTTTTGTTGTTTTCATCTTGGAGTATCTTATTAGCTCTGCCCAACTTTTCAAATATTCACATCTGGTAAAAATGAAAAAAAAAAAAAAACAAACAAAAAAACAAAAAAGACAAAAAGACAAAATCTTTATTGCTTTTCCTCTCATCCATCATATCCTCCCAAATAGTTGTGTCAACTCCATATATAAAAAGAGATATTTGTGGAGGGGTGGGGATTTATAAGACTTTTTTTTTATTTGCTATTTAATTTCAGCTTTGATTAATTGTCTTTCTTCTTTCAACATTCATGGCTATTAGCAGTAGAACAAATCATTTTAAAAAAATCGTGAATCCTTTTTCACAGTTGTCTCCAAACTTTTCACAAGGACTACACTTTATATTTTACATATAGATCAATGATTAAAATCTAAATGAATAAACAAGATTTATCAGTTAATGCATTTAATAGCAGGGATGTTTTGGTAGTATTATGGCTGTCAGCGCAGAAACTAGAATTGTTGAGCAGAGTTCAAATCCCAGAGGAATCTTGGTTTGGTTAGTTTTACGACTTATCAACCTGAATGGGTTATTTACTGCCGACAAGATTTTTATTGCTAGTAATATTTTTTTCCAAAATGTATTGTTGCCATTTTTTTTCCAAAAATCTATTGCTGGTAACATTTTTTCACCAAAAATGTATTGCTGGTAATAATTGTTTTCAAAACATTATTGCTGGTAATATTTTTCATCAAAAATGTATTGCTGGTAATAATTTTCCCCCAAAAGTTTATTATTAGTATTAAAACCTATTTTTACACTTTCATAATGTTTTGACCCCAGTTTTTTTTTTGGGGGGGGTCAACTATTTGCCCATAGCTGGGGTCCTAATAGATGCTACCACCCCGGGTCAGAGTGGACTTGAGAACACCAGCAATTAAGAGGTGGTTCCACGCTCCTCATAACTTCCTTATCAGAGGCCTTGCTGTTGGATGTAGTTTATCGTGTTACCCAGGACGCGGATGTAGTTTATCGTGATACCGAGGAGGGCTGAAGGAATCTGTTGTGT
>OZ010585.1:54527249-54532249 GCA_963932145.1 Acanthosepion lycidas | reverse complement strand
CGTTACAATATACATGAAATCAAAATTTGAAAAGAAGATATAATTATTCATTGAAATGAAAGTTATAATCAATTTGTTGCATTAACATATTTTGTACATTGTAGGTGAAACACACCAATACAATAGTAGAGAAAAGTTTTTTATTCATAAAATATAGCCACAATATAGAAAGGTATTACATTAGCTAAACTCATAATTACAGGACTAAAATAATAATAATAAATATTTTTCCATCTAAATTTTTTCTAATTTATTTGTTTAAATAACCTGGAAAATGTTGATAAGCCATAGAAAACGGATTAACTATATATATATATATATATATATATATATATATATATATATATATATATAAAATTCATGAATCATGCATACAAAAAACAAATATAGAGGTTAATGATTTAAATGGCGAGAATACATCTTCGCAAACAATATAAATAAGATACACCAACCCCGAACCTGTATATGAATGATATGATCCGCGTTTACAAATTCCAGTTGCATAAGGTCTTTTTAATTTTTTACAAGCTTTCGTCTGTTCCTACAGACATCCTCAGGTATGGGAATAGATTTGTTCTTGTTTTTACTTCTCGGTAATATGAGGACAACGGAAATAGAGATGTAATCCGAAAAAATGCTATGAGAAATGTGTTATTGTTTTGGAACATGCGGTCGCAACGCTGAGTTTGAATTTAAATTTTAAGGTTGTGCGTTTTTGTACAAATATAGTAATAAGAGGATTCTTTTTTAATGGTAGGTTTTCCGTCAATGTGGTATGTACTATATTGTTCATTAATTACAGGAATGTCACACTTATTATCCGAGAGTTGCATTTTGGATCAGTTATTTTAATTTCAATTATAGGTGCAATTATAAATTATAAATTCATGAATCATTCATACAAAAAACAAATATAGAGGTTAATGATTTAAATGGCGAGAATACATCTCAAACTTATTTTTACTTCTCGGTAATAAGAGGACAACGAAAATAGAGATTATATATATATATATATATATATATATATATATATATATATATATATATATATGTAATCTCGGGGGTGAAATCAATGCATTGTATCGATTGTTAATTTCTGGACTTTTACCCACCACCTGGAGCTTATTAAGTCCCAACTTTCATATTAATTTGTATGTATTTTTTCGCAATTACCCTGCACAGTAGATTGGTGGAAATGTTTGTTTTGAAATATTCTGTGGTAGAAAAAACATTACAATGAGAATTATCTTTTAGTGAAATATCTTATGTATTTGAGGGATACAAACAATAAAGTCTATAACAATTTGTTAAGCGTAGCCGAAAGTATGGAGCACCCAGTGAGGATGGAAATCACTACCCAGTTGTAATTGATTTAGCGAGATGAACTTGCTAATCATTACAACACGTCGTAGTGCTCCTATCTATAAACTCTATAACATTCAAAACATTCAAAATAATGAACGACAATTTGCAGGCGCAACAAATGAAAAATGTTGCAGTGTCCACGAGAAAGAAGAACCGGATCAACTTTGAAAATATCACAAAGCTGAAGATTAAGAATACGTCAACCCAAACCTCTCACCGTTTATTCGATTTCCGCATTTTCTACGCCCCGTTTATTACACCCCCTGTTAATTACATTTTCTGATTGTTTCCCACCGTTTTTACGAACTACTTTTTATTTTACCGACCTGTACCTGTTGCGGCCTTTACCCTGTCGGTTGAGACGGGCACCGGCAATCGCAACAACCGCATCCGACCAAGCGTAGCAGGGGTTGTATTCATTCGGACGTGCAAATCAATAGAAAGGGTTTCAGGTGGGGATTTGGATTCACAAGCGGACTCCAGCCGCGTATTCACACACTTTAAGGATAGTGCGATTAGGTTTGAATTTAGTGTTTCCTTCTCCTAGACTGGTTGGCATCCAAGGCTATAGGACCGATTATATCCTGCTATTTTACCCATAGCTGGAAGGGGAGAAGAGATAGATTCTTATCTTTCCTAAGCGTATTAGCACGTAAGTGAATGTAATGAACTCGGCCCTCCGATTCCTCAGTCCGAGCCGCTAACCATTACTCCAACGTAAGAATTTTTATTTTGCAATCGAGAGTGTTAGTGCGTGTGTCTGTTTGTGTGTGCTTGTGTGCGTGTCTCTGTGTATGTGTGTGTGTTTGTGATTTCAGAAGGTACTTGATGCTCTTCTTATCATTGTCCATAGCAATGAGAATAACTACTATGATAGTGTAGGAGGGAAAATGGTTCTTATCTTTGAAACCCTTGACCTAATCTTGTTTGGTTCTTGAGAAAGGTTTATTTTTTCTTCCTAAAAGATTGTTCTAAAAGGTGGTTACTCATGTTTCTTGGTGTGCCTCAGGGCAATCTGTGCCTTTCTTCTCACAGTTTTTCTTCAACATAGAACCCACTTTGGTCTTGAGCGCTCTCTGCGAGAGGGATGTTTATTTTTATTTTCTCTCATCTTATCTGACAAATACAGATTGGTGTCCAGCCGAAATAAATTTATTCTTTAAAAAAGAACCTTATTTTTTATGTCTAGAGAACTGAAAACTTTCTTAATTGCTAGCATTATAATTTCAGATTGTACATTATTCAAACTGAGACAAATTAGTTGGTTGTGCTTTATTCCTTAAAAACGTCTTATTTTTCTCTGTCTATATAACAGAAAAAAATCCCAACAAGGTTATTTTAATTTACAATTGACTGCTATACAAGGCAGGCAATTAGACGTAACACTAACAGGCTTCGATACTTCTATATTTTAAAAGGAGACTTTAATTTTTTTACTTTCAGGATCTTTCCTAAATTATTATTATTATTATTATTATTATTATTATTATTATTATTATTATTATTATTTGTGGTATTATCCAGCCAGAGAGTAATTTTAAGTATCTAATTACCAACTCCATTCCGGGGTTTATAAATAACATGAGCATTGTAGAAGAGTTAACTATGCACACTTGGGACGTTTTGTTTAGATGGAGAGTGTTTGGCGGATATGTGCAGTTCAGCACAAATTAATTTTTGTAGTTCAGAGATGCTGATGTGTCCAGGAATTTTACTCAACTGATTTTAAAAAGTTTGATTATAAGGGAAAAAAGTAGCAGTAAGTAAGGAAAACTCTGATTTTAAAAGAATTTTAAGTTGA
This sequence comes from Acanthosepion lycidas, assembly GCA_963932145.1. NCBI lineage: Eukaryota > Metazoa > Mollusca > Cephalopoda > Sepiida > Sepiidae > Acanthosepion > Acanthosepion lycidas. The sequence continues at coordinate 54,529,083 of OZ010585.1, read as the reverse complement.
ATGTGTCCCCTAGGAGCAGGTGCACTGTACATCTGTTCATGAACAGGAGCAGCGAGGGAGTATCATGTCTGGTTGCCGATAGAGATGTTTGCTTTAAGTTTGAAGAATGAGGCAGCCAATGCAACTTGGGAGCCACATCTAGATATTTGGGAACATCCTCAATCGGAGACCTCCTATGCGTATTGGGTTACCCTATTTGAAGGTATTTCTATATGGGTACTACCTGCAAGGTTATGCACTGCCTGTTATACTGTTAACAGGCTGGGTATGATGATGGGTATATTGGGCTTCGAATATTTGTATCCCAGCGTCACTTTGTTGTGCGGCTCCCCCAAATAATAATAATAATAATAATAATAATAATGATAATAATAATAATAATAATGATGATGATAATGATGATGATGAAGAGCCTCAATCTAGAAATGTTCTGAAAAAATTATCAGTAAGATTAAAAATAGTAATAAAATAATAGTAATAATCAATTGGTCCTTACTGTTGTGATAAAGAGCAGCACTAATAAGATGGTGTAAAACTAGTAATAGAATAATAAAAGTATGAATAATTTGTTATACTTACCACCAGTATTGTCCGTATATCTTTATCCTTCTCTACTCTGTTTCTATATCCCCACAAAAGGGGGAAAAAAACTATCCTTCTTAAAGATGCTTATCACTACTTAGCAGATGACTTCTGATTTAGATCCGATGTCCAAAACCATCAGAAAATCTCTGTTTGTCACGTTTCTGAGTGACATATACAAGGATCGTTTTTCAATAATGTTTGTGTTTGTAAAATTTACACTTGATGTAGACAAGACACAAATTGAGAAAATACCTTAAAAAATCAAAAAAAAAAAAAAAATCCCCAAAACAGAAACGAAACACATGAAAAAAAAGTAAAGTAAAACATAAGAGTAATAAACAAAAAAAAAAAAAAAAAATGATAGCTATAATTATTAATTTTATTTTAGTCGTGATATCTGTATTTCTTGTTTTCATTCAAAACAACAAACTTATCAGCCTTATTGGTAGTTCAGATAATGGCGTACTTTCTACAGAAGTTTGTTTTTGAGATTAGGTAAAATAAGCTAGAATTCCAAAGGATGAAATTCAAGGCCGGCATTTCGAAGGCTGAAATTTAAAGCAAGAATCTCGAAGGTTGAAGTTCAACGCCAGCATTTCGAAGTTTTCAATTCAAGGCAAGGTTTTCGAAGGCTGAAATTCAACGCCAGCCTTTGAAAGGCTGTAATTTAAAACAAGTATGTCGAAGGTTGAAGTTCAACGACAGCATTTCCAAGCTTGCAAGTCAAAACAAGCATTTCGAAGGTTGAAATTAAATACGAGAATTTCGAAGGCTGAAATTCAACGGCAGCACTAAGTAGATTGACATTCAAAGCAAGGATTTCGAAAGTTGAAATTTAACGCCAGCCTTCCAAAGATTGTAACTGAAAGCAAGAATCTCGAAGGCTGAAGTTCAACGGCAGTATTTCCAAGTTTGCAAGTCAAAGCAAAGATTTCGAAAGCTGAAATTCAACGCTAGCAATGACAAGACGGAAATTTAAAGTCAGTGCTTCCATGGCTAGACTATTTAAGATAGCTTTTCTGCTACTAAAATACAGATACTTTTAGAATGCATACTTGGAAGGTAGAATAGTACCCATGCCTTCCATCAAAGAAATTATTGCAAAAACGAAATGTGGTTCAGGCGAAGTTCAACTTAGTCCTTATTTATTCATTTGAACGTTTTCATGTGTCACGTTGTTTCAGGACTAATTTAGTAAGAACAAGAGATCAACAGAAATTAACAAGTATATTAAGCGTACGGACACACA
>OZ010585.1:54504749-54522249 GCA_963932145.1 Acanthosepion lycidas | reverse complement strand
AGTTGAGAGCCCTGGGGAACACCTGTATTATGATCTAGAAGAGTGTCGTTAAAGACAACTTTCATTTCGCGATTTGTAAGAAAAAATGAATTGGTTAAAAAATTCTTCCAGAAATAGTATAACCTTTCAATTTGTGAAGAAGACCAGCATACCAAACCCTGTCAAATCCTCTCAAAGTAAAAGTCCCAGCTTCATCATTCTTATCGAAAGCATAATATACACTTTCAGCAATGATCGTTAAGGCATCAGCAGTTAACTTAGAGAAGCGAAAGCCATCTTGCCTATTAGAAAGAAGACCCTGCAAGGGGAGACGCCTAACCAGCACAGAGTTGATAAAAGTCTGTAGTACTTTACCAAAAAGAGGTAGAAGGCCGAACCCCAAACATGCAGTAAGCTACCAGTGTGCCTACCGGTAAATGAAGTTAAGCTACAGTACACGATAACTTGTGCCAAACTACATAAGGTCACACTACCTACCTGTATATTGAAATATTAACCGTAATATCTTAATGTATATGTTGTATTGCAAACAACCTACAACATACACAGGTAAGTACCATATATTGTATCGGTATAACTTAGCGAGCATTTAAAATTCGTCAGGTTTACTGATGAATACAGTAAACATCAACCTCCTATAAAATATTAATACCGTAGATTACACATCATATCACTTAGTTTTGATAGCACTGGTACGTATCATATGTTAGTGTAAAAAACAATATCACTCATCCGCCATTTGCATCACCAACCTCCACCTATACAATACTTAATTTGTGTTACTATTTTATTATTTTAAATTAATTTCTGTGTTAATATGACAAATATGTTAATCAAACAAGTTTTAGTGGGGTACATTTGTGGCAGCAAGCTGGGGGTGCGGTAAATACTGTACAGTAATTTTTAGGAGTGAAGTCCCACTTGTGTACAACTCGGTGGTAAAGGTTTACATTATCTACCCGCCTTATAAGTCAATCCCTATTTTTGGAAATATTTTTTAGGCTTGAAAACTCGACTTGTACGCCGCAATTTTTTTTTGTTAAATTCTAAGTATATATGATCATAAGCCAAAAGCTATCGTAAAAGATATTAAAGAATAAAATGCACAGAAACTTTCAAATCCAGACCTCACCAATTATATGAAAAAACAGGATCGTAAACAATAGCAACAGCTGCACCAAGAACAGTTCTTTATCCCAAAAGGTGTGTGTTTTTTTTTGCCGGGAGGATGGAGTTATACATTCGCCTGAAGGATGATAGAAAGAAAAAAGTCAATAAATGAAAGCAGAAATTAATTTTTTTTTATTTTTAAAGTTTTGCTTAATATTACAGAAGGACGTCATTTAAGTCGGTCATATTTTTGTATAGAAGATTTAATGTTTAAACTGTGGCCCTTGTAGTCCCCTGTTCAGTTTTGTAACCACTTGACAATAACTGAAGTTGATATGGTGCAAAAAAAACAAAACAGAACAAAAAACAATAAAATAAAAGCAATTTATTATTGGTCATTAATACTGAATTTGAGCGAACGAATGTTTGCTGTAAAGAAACACACATCCCATTGTATGGCAATATAAATGCGACTCTCAGCTCCCTTGTTCTTTGTACTATAAGAGATTTATTATTAATAAAAATCTTGAGTGATTCCAAATGTGACTAATACTGAAGTTTAAGTAATGTATAACAGTTTACTCAACATGTGGTTTCTTGGTACCACTTGCTAATCTATTCACCATGTCTGAGAAATTAGAACCAGGAAATATGTCAATGACAAAATCCTTCAATGTGAAAAATATAAGGATAATTAATTAGTATAATTAGCCGGCTGGTTATTGTTCGTTGATTCCCCAAACTTGTAAACATTTAGATGAATAGCTTAGAAATTAATACGTTTGAAGCCCTCACCCCATCTGCATTCAGCATTCAAAGTCCTGAGTTTCACCTGAACTCTGCAAGTAAAATCAATCGGAAAGATACAACTATATCAGGCATTAGACCAAATGAAAGAAATGATGTAGGAAGATTATGTTGCGCCATTCTTTAGCCTGTGAAGGGCCTACAACTTTGAAAATCAGCATTCTGGGCTTCCTTTGAATTTTATTAAGAATGGCTTTGTCGAACAACAAGCCAAATGTAACAACAATCTACATGAAAGATAGTATTCAACAATCTTTCAACTATGAGGTGTCTGTCAGCTTGTCTTGATAATCAGCATTCAACGTTCTGGGCCACCCCCGAATTCTACTACGCTTAGTTTTGTTAGACAACAAGCTAACTGGTATAAAAATCTACGAGAAAAATTGTGTTCACCACTCTTTCACCTGTGAGGGCTCTGCCCGTCTTGAATATCAGCATTCAATATTCTTGGTTTTACCTGAATTTTATTAAGTACAGCCCACAGACAACAGACCAAATGAACAATAATCAACGGGAAAGATAGTATTTCCAAATCTTTCAACTGTGAGAGACCTGCCTACTTTGAAACTCAGCATTCAACAAGCTGGGCTTCTCCTGAATTCTACTATGCTTAGTTTTGACAGACAGATAAAAAGCCAAATGAAGCAACAATCTCCGAGAAACATCGTGTTCACCGATCTTTTAAATGTGAAGTGTCGGCCTACCTTGAAAAATCAGTATTCAAAATATTTGCTTTTTATCTAGACACATAGAATGACTTTCGACAAGAATAATGCTCTAAATTGCTAGTCATAGACCAACACAGAGTTGATTCAGTGTACATTTTAATTTCGGTCTGGTTTTTGTGATGAAGGTTTATCATTAATTTACATTGATTTATTCGAACTTATATCCCCCCCCATGTTGGTTGTTATAGTCCCAATTCGAGTCTTCTGCACGTGCTTGTGGTATTCTCCTACCCCCAAATATGACTTTTATTGTTGATTCTTTTACAACATTGGAATGTGCGAGTCGTATAATGTATAGAGGCTCCGAATGAGAAACTGTTAATTCAAGGTCGAATTCCAGTCGAGTTTGTTACATACATTTACGCGCTGAAACTCTCGCTAAAGGTATGAATTCATCTATTCTCTTCCTAGTTATGGATTAAATAGTAGGACTTGTATCTAGAGAAATCATTGTTATTTTCCAAAGTTATTAATGCAATATTCACTAGTAAAAAAAAATAAAAAAATTCTTAGAATCCAAAATATGTTTCTAATTCTTAGAATCCAAAATATGTTGATAAACCGTAAAGAAACGAATCAATCAATCATGTTGCGATGTCTGTCTATTTCTGATGCCGTTTTCGATCTTTCCGACTGAACCAGAATATTAAATAATACAAAATATCTTCAAATAAACATGAAATACATCTGGAAAAGGCTGGCCAAAATGTCTATTGAAGAGGGTTGCTGAAAAGTTCTCGAACCGACCTAGAAGAGTTTCTAAAATAAATTCTAATAAGAAATTTGGGTATCTTTCTATTAAAACATTTTTTTCAGAAAAATAGGTTTCTCAAGTCCACTATCATCGCCCTTCTTAGCATTGATGGGTGCTTTCTTTCTAACCTTTTGCTTGAAGTAGTGGGTAACATCAACATCTTGATTATGTCATTATTTTCTCTTCAAATTACATATTCTATCCATTCTAGTTGTTGCTGTCGTTGAAAGTTCTAAAGTGACGTGCTTCCTGTTATTTGGTACGGTTTTTTGTTTGTGATTCTGTGGCGTTAGTTTACGAGATTCGAATAAGGATTGTCCTCTATAAGATCTATAGGGTTTATTTGGTAGAAGATAATATTAATCACTGACATGAGAAACATATTTTCCTGAAAAATTGTTTTAATAGAAAGATTTATAAATTTCAGCTGACAGTAGCACTAACAGTTCAATCAATGAACACCAAATATTTCCTTGTAAGTAAACGTTTAATACAGATTGCGGCAGAAAAACAAGGTAACTCTATTAAAACAATTATTTCACTGTTATTTAAACAAATAGCTACAGTTTTTATTTATTTGGTGTTAAAAATGATATCCTCCAAGTAGTGGACTGGGTTCTCCCTACACTGTCGTAGGCGATTTCTAAAGTTTTCCATCACCTGGAAGTTCAAGAGCTTCGAGGTTTTTCAAGTGGGTTTCTTTTAAGCGCTGAATCTGCGGTCCTGAAATTTTCAACCTATAGCAGTATCGATTTTCTATCCGGAACATCATTCCGATATGACATGAAATGATCATAAAAAGCTTTCTGTGTTGCAATTACAGATTCACCAGTCGTAAACGTTTCAATAGAATACGGGCGGTGTGCCCTAGTCCAAACCATGATGGTAACTGGTCGTATCTGAAAAAAAAAATGGTATTATAAAAACATCATTGATACTTGTCTAAATTCACTAGAACCATACTGTTGACAGTTTAAAATGTGGGAGATATTTCCGCCGTACCCTGTAGTATCATTACCAATACCGAAAACGAGTAAATGAAGAGAGGTTTCTTTTGATATTCTAAAAACAATTCTTCCCCACTTCCTGCTGACATTGTTAGGCTAACAAAAGAGCATTGTTATCACTTCCACGCATATTACCATCTAGATTCTCATTTGCCACATTCTGTGATGGACAAATCTGAACCTTTTTTTTCTGTGATGCTACAGGGATTATTATCGCAACAAGTGAAAATTAATTGCTTTTGCTTAGCTCTTATGCTTATATAATGAATTGACGGCTCTGGTAGGGGTTATTTTTATCTTTTGATGGTTAGGTAATTGGGTCAGAGTTTTTCAGTCCAGAGACAGTGAAAGTTGATCAGTACTAAAGTAAAAATAGACAAATATTTTTGGATATAATTTTGTAGATCAGCATTCATTAGATCTTTCTCAAGGCGCGACATTTGTCAGAATCGAAAAATAGTCTCATCATATCAAAACGGGGTCTTCTTCGATAGAGTATAAAAATTAATCTCTGAATTCTTTACAGAGTTATCTGGACTTTGTTGTTACACGACCGAAGACTGAATTTTTTTTTTTGTTACAAAAAAGATTTATTTTAAATAAAGAATGAAGGGATATATATTTTTACATAAAGGAGAAAAGATAGATAAATTAATAAATCTTATTAATTTAAGAGAAATAATTATCATCCACCAATATTTATGAATATGCTTCCGAAAAATTTCCTCCATCAAAATATTAAAAAAAATATTTTAAGAAGTTTAAAATTGTTTTTAAAAATTCAGAAATTAAAAAAAAACAGTCCTAGTTTAAAAATTGATATTTGCTTTGTAAATAACAGTGTTATCCTATAACTCTGTAAAATGTTAGGAATCCATTTTCCACTTCTAAAATGATATAAAAATTAATATTTTTCGTATTCTGATAAATGTCGTGGCTTCCAGAATGTCTAATACATTGCTAATTAACAAAAATTATTATCCGTAAAAAATAATCTACTTTTATGAGTTCCAGCCTATAGTACCGTGGAGCCAATTCCAGGTTTAGTTTGAAATATAGCATAGGTACAAACAGTTCGCCTTCCCCTAGTGATGTGCTTGCGCAAACATCCGCTCACATTCAACTCGCTCACACATTTACAAATACATTCACATACACACATTATACTCTTCACGTACGCATACGCATAATCACATATACAGTTTATACACATATGCATACACACACTTCCTTACAGAGAACATGCATGCAGCCCATTCTTTCTTTCGCTCTCTCTCTTTCACACACACAGGCATATATTTCATACATATAACTTTACATACCCACATGCATACGCATACTTGAACACAGAGGCTCAAACCGTTACAAATTTGTACATATAAACTGCCTTACATATACACAATCAAACACATTCAGACATTTTCTAAGCATATAAATTCATATACACACAAACAATATTTACATCTGGACGAATATTCTTATTTTTGTTGTTATTATCACAATGTTTAAGCGTTGAAGCCTCCGTTTAGTTAGCTTATATTAACCACAAGTCTTAGAATCAAACTTGCTCCTGTATATAAAATTGCTTTGCTAACCACTACTCCACTGTAATATAACTTAGCAAGACTAAAAGTATTAGGCGCTCAGTGAAGATTAAAATAACTGCTACTTTGTGGAAGAGACTTCTGGCAGGATGTTTTTCAAATCACTGCAATATTGGCCTCTTCCAGTTAACCGTTATCATTCCGGCATAGTTTAATGAACTTCACTTCATACCTTTTCTTACGCTCATACATCACACAGTAGCACTCTACCATGAGTAGCTCTTTGGCCTTGTATTGTATATACATTAGTATAAAAACACTGTATTTACTCTGTCTCTTCACTAAGACGAGATGTGACACAAGGTCTTTTTTAAGGTGGGGACTCGAGCGCGTATACCCGGGCGAGGAACAAAAATTGCCCGCTGCCCCCGCAACCGTCGGTTGCGCTGGCCTCGGTGCTAGCACCGATCCCCCTCTCCGGTACAATGAGAGGGCGCGGCCTTGGTCAGGTGTTCGCCAGGGCTGGGCACCTCCCAGTATAATTTTTCTCAGTTGTGACTCTGTCCTTTGACGGAGTCGCCCCTGAGTGCACTCTGCCCAAAGACAGAGACGCAACTGCGAGATGATAAATAATGTGTTACAAACTCCTCGAGAGGGTTTTTCACAGTATAAAAACACTACAGAAAAAATAACTAGCCTGCTATTGTTCCGTTTAGTAAGCTGAGATTAGTCATGTAAAAAGTCGCAACTGCTACAAGCCCAATAAAAATCAAATTCATTCGTGTAGCGATGGTCGTAAAATTAGCTTGTCGACCACTACTGCACAGTGATATAACTTAGATTAGAATGGCACAAGGCAACAAGTGCAGAGCTTAGAGTGAAGATTAAATTCATTCAAGTGGTAATCATATTATCCATAGTGAAATTGTTTTACTTTTTTGTCCAGTTCACAGTCCTCTCGGTCTTTTGAACAGGAGTTGAGATATAATCATTGTTTTCTGCTTAGGGTTGGGTTTCCGGTTCTTTCTAAAGTATTCTTATTCTATTTCACTTCCAGTAGCTCTTTACGTCTTAGTGGCATTATCGCCTTGCTTAAGGTGAACTGAAAAAAAATTAAATAAAAACCTTATTTTCTTCCAATTTGCTCACGTTTCTTTCATAAATTGTAAGGCCCAAACGGAGTGGCAGGATGTTTGGACCATTTACATAATCACTTTTTTTTTACATTCTTTTTGATGTGAGCTCCAAGAGTAAACAAATGTTCCTCCTTTGCTTCCATCTTCCATCAGTTTCCGTTTTTAGTTATCGCTGCCATCCACCCTTTTTATGTTCTATTTCTTGTCATGCGACCATTACTGAAAAAAACAAAAAAAAAATATACAAATAACAATAGGATTATTTATTCTTTATTTTTAATTCTTGCTCGTAAAATCAAGTCCCTCTGTTTGCAATTTGATTTCATTAGGAAAATTCTGGTTCCCATGGTGATTCTTTGTGGGAAATTTTGTTGGTTTCTTGCAAAATAAATCAGACAGGAATTTTCTCTATGAAAATCAGGAGACATCCTTTATCTCTGTCTGCTGCAGATAAAATATCTCGGCTATCAGAGAAGAAATTGCCTGTTTATATTGGGCATGAACTTGAGTCCTGGACTGCAAAAGAAAATTTGATCTGCCAGTCATTTCAGAGTTTTACGCATTAAAATTATTTTTTAAATAACTTAATTCAAATATGTTTCGACCACATGAACGTTTTTTTTAATGTGATTTAACATGGCCTTTTAATAAATAATAAAAAAAAAACTTTTTTTTATAAATAAAGGAAAGTGAATTATTCAGTTCCAGTTTTGATTGTCTAAATGTTCTATTGTTTTTTTGCCGTTTAGTTACAATGATACCTTCGTTATTACAAGTGGTTCTCCCCAAAACGGAAATTACTTAATTACAGTTTTTTGGGAACTAATTGTAATGACGAAAGTATCATTGTAACTAACCAGTTCTTAAATGTATCATAATATAGACAAACGATTGGCCCAGCTACGCCTAAGTCATACATGTGTGGGAAAAACCATATAACGGTTATATATATATATATATATATATATATATATATATATATATAAGTTGAGTCGTAAGCAATGTTTGATTTTTTTTGGAACCAATTATAATGACGAATGTATTATACTACTACTAGTCATGCGTAGCAGTTAATAATAAATCAGGGGTACAGAGACATACCTTAATTTTTTACTTAGCAGTGTCAGCGCACACAGTAGATTAAAGGAAAAATGTTGTTCGCCTCCATGATAACGCAAAACCGTGTGTAGCAAGAATCATCATCATCATCATCATTATTGTCATCATCATCATTATTGTCATCATCATCAGTCTCATGGCCTGGTGTGGTCGTAGGTTTGTTGTACTGCTGAGCACCCAACAGTTCCCCCTCCCCCACATTGGGTTGAAAACCGGACATGTTTCATTCATGCGTAGCTTGATTTGGGCAATTAGACCCAGCGAAGCTCATCCCTCTTTAGGCCAACACTGGGAAAAGTTTGGAACCCGTTTGGCCTGTTCTACCCTCACTTGACACGCATATCCACTTTTAGTAATAGTTATTTAACTTTAAACCAAAGTACATCCACAAATCCAACCGCATACCTCCAAATTTCCCAATATACACTGTTTTCCTCAATTTTAAAATTATCCCAACATTAATAATCGCAATAGAAGTAGATAGGTTGGCCTATCGTCCGCTTCACACTCTCCTCGGTTTTTTGATCATGAGTCGAAGTTTACCTATTGTTTCCTGATTAGGATTAGGTTTCCGATTCCCTCTAATTTCTTTTCTTTCTCTTTGACTTTCGGTGGCCTCTGGCGTCTTGGTGGCATTATCACCTTGCTTAGTATTGTGGATTTCGTGAATGGAATCCTGCACAAATAAATAAACAACGCTAGTAATTGAGATAGAAAGTGTGTTAAGCATAAGAATACAGACTTGAAGTGAAGATTAGTCCAGGAATGCGGGCTAATAGAAAGTATATGTACAAGTCTCTATAAGTAAAGCCGTAATCATCTCTCTCTCTCTGGACTCTTGTATAACTCTCTGAGAACACCCTGTGTCTGTCTCCGTATCTCTTGACCTGTCTCAACGTATCTCAACGTATCACCATGTATCTCAACGTATCTCAACGAATGTATGTGGCACAAGGCCGAGTTTAACGTGGGTTTCTCCGTAGGCTCAGCCAAAAAATATCCCCTTTGAACCCGCATAAGCGGATTCAGGAACTGTCTACCTCCCCGGACGAAACTTTGCCCTTCTGCAAAGCTTCGTCCGGGTTCCTCTCTGCCAAAGCAGAGAGTTCGACAGATGTCGCACACAGTCAGAGACTGTATTTCAACGTATCTCAACAGTAGGTATTCTCTGTCAGTATAAGTATAATTTGGACGAGTCCATCTTATGTAAAAAGGGGAGAGCTCCACAACACTTAGGGTGGTGCCTCTTACTCTGTAACTCTCTACCTTGTGTGGCTCTTGGGCTTTGTACAAGTCGATCATCTTCTCATCTTCCACTACCATCTTCAGGAACTAAGCAAACGGACACTACCAGTCAGGAAAAGAAATGACCGCTAGAATCCAGATGCACGCTCCCTCACATAAACAGTAACGCCACAAGACATAAACACAGGCGATCTACATGACCAGTGAAAAACAAACAACACAAAACTCAATTGTACAGGAGCATTCTCTTCCACAACACATTTTCAAGATGTCTGACGCAGCTTAAATAAAAGCGAAACATGTTAAATTTATAAACATTTCCTATTCGTTCATTATTTCTTCATCCTTTCGGATTTTAATCCATATTTGATTCAATTATTTTTTCTTCAAACATCTCAATTATTAAAAAAAAGTGGAAAATTCTGTATTTTGTCCTTAGTAGTAAGTTAAAATAGTTGAAAACGTCCATCACCTTTTCTAATATCATATAATATTTATTAGGTTGGTGCAAAAATAATGACGTAATAATGTCGTTTTTTGACGTTAAAAATACGTCAAAAAACGACATTATTACGTCATTATTTTTGCACCAACCTAATAGTAGTAATTTATCTAGAACAATTCCCCATAAAGAAAAATTTTAAAAGGTTCTGAGAGGATGGAGTTATGAAGTTGGCAAAAAGATGGCTGAAGACAGTGGAACAGTACGGTAAATATGTTGTTCAAAAAAGTTAATGTTGAAAATAAAAGAAAATTTTATTTTTATTTTAACATGATTAACCGAGTTATTTTGGTGGGTAGGTAACCAATGAATATTAATCTGATGTCTCTGTTGTGTATCATTTTTGTCCATTTGTAACATTAACTTCCGAGTTAAGGTTCAATGTGCATTAACTTCCGAGTTATAGATAATATTTCGCCTCCATCTTTGCCTCTAACTCAACTTTAGATGATAAAGGCTATTCACTCCCCAAGTTCCCATGTCTCACTGAGCACAATCTCAGTAATAGTAGTGTTGTCATATTTGAGCAGTAGCTGCCCAAACCTCACTCTCCAGTCTTGATAGAGTTCAAAAGCATCTCCGAGTCCTTGTGGGTGACGAATTATTCTCCACCCTTCAACCTCTGTCCTACAGGCGGCATGTGGCAAGCCTCTCGCTGCTCTACTGCTACTTCCACGGAAAGTGATCGAAATACATTCACGCCGAGTCAAACGTTCACATCAAGAACACACCATGCCACCTACATAGTAGCAAACCATCCACATTCCCTACGTATTCCATTGATGATAAGTAAGTTGCACTCGAGCAGCTTCCTTCCCATGAACCACTGCCCTGTGTAACCGACTCTTAACAGGATGTTTCCCCGATCACTACAATCGTAACCTGTTCAATTCTATAAACACAAATAGCTTCCAAACGTAACTCTCTACCTCGAGTGGCTTTCAGGCTTTGTAAGGGGTGAACCTTGCTGTGGGTGATGAATAAGTATCAACCCTACAAGCCCACAGACAAAACGTCGGAAGCCCCTCGCTGCTATATCGCTATTTCCATGGGCAGTCTTCAGACGAACTACATTCCTGAGTTCAAACAGTTCTAACCTTCGCGGCTATGATCCACCATGATATTCACATTATAGCGGACCACCCTCATTCTCTTCGTGAGATGCAAGTTGCCCTCAAGCAGCTTCTTCACACGAATCGCTGCTTTGTTGAATCGACTCCTAAGAAGATGCGTCCCCGATCGCAACAATTTGGGCCTGTTCAGGTCTAGGATCAACAATTATATTCCCCACATATCCCCATAAACTGTGCCACTTACTCTGTAATCCTCTATCTCGAGTGGCTCTTGGGCATTCTACAGAATGAATATAAGTGTAACAAAAAAGGAAAAAAAGAAAGATATATTTTATCTACCTGACCTCCCGACTAAGGCAGGATTAACACGAAGTCTTTTTAGATGTGGGGTGCCCATAGGCATGCATATGGCTATGGGCTAAGAACAAAAAATGACCAATCCCTGCGACCACTGTCACGCTGACGTCAGTAATTCATCAACTCTCCCTCATTAGTATATGAGAGAGATGCTGCAGAAAGGCTGGAAACCCCGAGATCAGGCATTTCTCAAAGATTTTTCGTCAACTTCCCGAAGACAGAAACACGACAGAGAAGAGTTCCCGGAGAAGATAAATATAAGGTTATTTACATGAACTAAAATTGGATGCTGCATAAGGTCTTTTTTTATGTGGGGTACCTATAAATGTGCATATGGGCCAAGGAAAAAAAATACCCAGTACCCGCGACCAGTATCACGCTATGATCGATATTACACCGACTTCAGCTCTCTTAGTGTCATGATTAAGGTACTGCTTCAGGGTTGTAATCACCGGGACCGGGCGTTATCTCAAATGATGAGAGAACAGACACGGAATTTACTGTATTTATAAGGCAGGATACGACATAAGGTCTTTTTTTTTAACGTGTAGAACGCATGCATATGCATATGGGCCAAAAACAAAAATTACCCAGTCTTCACGACCACTGTCACGCTGGTGTCGATATTACATCGACCGCACATCTCTAAGTGCAATGAGGAAAGTACCGCCGCAGGCTTGGAATCTCCAGATCGGGTGACTTCTCCTCTCTCAAATGAAGGGAGTAGACATACTAAACTTTGGTTCCTGCCAAAATGCCAAGAAGCGATATTTACATGACCAAAGGCAGGATGGATATCACGAATGACTGGAAGGCTTAAACTATCTTGTTAATTAACCTATAGCTGTGAGGGTGGTGATGGAGAAGAGATGAAATTGATAACTTTTCCAAGAGCATTAGTGTGTATGTGAATGCAAATGAATTTAAACTAGTTAATACAGAAGGATGCTGAGGATACCATGGACGGAACATGTAAACAACGACGAACTTTTGGAGAAAATAGGAAGAAAAAGGAAACTAATACTTAATATTAGGACGTGACATTTGAGGATTCTGGGGTACGTAACGAGGAAGGTGGGCTTGGAAAATCATGGGGCAGACTGAGAGCAAGAGGCAGAAAGGCAAAACAACGCCTAACCTACTTAACCTGAGTAAATGGATGTCGGAACAGGACTTATGGGAAATAACAGAAAGACAAAATTTATTAAGAGATATAGTGGACCGGAAGTTGTGGATAGCCACGATCCCCTATGTCCTGAGGGTATACGGCACATGAAGAAGAAGAAGAAAAGACTACATATATTCATTTACAGATATAAACATACATTTGAATATAGTGGTATGGATAGCTAGATATTTAGAGAGAAAAGGAGCGTGGAAGAGTGAGAGAGGGAGAGAGAGGAAGGAGAGAAAGAGAAGAGGGAGAGAATGAGAGGGAGAGACGTAGAGAAAGAGGAGGAGAGAGGAAGAGAGACGTGGGAGAGAAAGGATGGAGAGAAGGGAGAGATGGAGGGAGAGAACGTGAGAGAAAAGGGAGAGGGGGGAGAGTGAAAGAAAACTAGGAAAACAAAGGAACAGAGAAAATAAAAAAGGAGAGAGAAAAATAGTAACAAAATAGTTTTTGTTATGGGCGGTATTAATACAGTTCTATGCTTCCACTCTTATGTGTGTAAGCGCGCTTGTTTGCTTGTTTGTGCGTGAATGAGTGTGTGCATGAAGAGAGAGAGAGAGAGAGAGAGAGAGAGAGAGAGAGAGAGAATGGAGAGATTTGAGAATTTACTAAGATTAGATGATTCTGGCACAAGGTTATAGATGTAGAGCACCAATTAAGAATCTCACTAACTGCAGTAGTTCACGAAATAAGTTTAATTAAGACTATTCTAGAACAGGATTTTTTATTAAAAGTTTCATATTCTCTAATCTGAGCCTACTATGGCACAAGATCAAAAGTGAGGACCGCTTAACGATGTTCGAACTCACTACATTTGCATCGGTCTGCGAGACTAGTTTACTAGTGTTATGTAGTGGTTTCACAGTGGAGGCTTGTATTTGTACTAAGTCGGTCCTAAAATAGGTTCGACGTACAAAACGTTAGAAACTTGATATAATAGGTAATGACGCAGTAATCTAGTTGTGGTGGCTGATACTTTAATATCCGACTAACAGTCGTCCGACATCGACGGACTGACCAACTCCCGAACGACTCCTACTACTCTTACTTATTATAGGTGGGAGAGTCTATTAACTATAGAATAGGTGCGTTCCACTATAACAACTAGCCATTGTAAAAGGTGCAGCTACTTATATCCAAGGATGCAAGTCCACCAAGAGGGCTAGCTAATCACTATTGCAGACATCTTCTCAGGCACATTTGTGTTTGTTCAACATCCACATATCCCACCTATGGTTTATACTGCAACTATGCTGAGCGGACCTTAATTACAGTTTCTGGTATCTAGCGTGATCAAGAGCATGAACAAGCCCACCGCGCTCAAATGCTCGGTCACTGCGAGACTAGCTTACTTGCCATGAGCCTCCAACGAAGCGCCCACTTCTTTTATAGGCACGTGCATCTCTCTATGTGTTTATGTGATGGAAAACTATCACGTAGCAAAATAATCTGTGGCGATATTCACTTGACGACCGGACTGACAGCTGCAGGGTTTATTTTTTTTTAATTCTGTTCGTTTCCTTATCAGATCAACTACTGATCCAAGGGCGATGGGTTTGCGGCTCACCTCTGAATTATCGAAGAATTATCAGGCTCCATTCTCTACGGACCCGCATTAAGTTGAAGTGAATTACTTGCTGATACCATGGCTTCTGATGCTTGCAGGAAGAGGCGAGAAAAAAGATAAGGGGAGGGATGTTTCTTTGACCCCCAATCTTACCAGAGTTTTCTCTTATGCTTCCTTCTCAAGATACTAGCAATATTAACTCTTCTCATTACCGCTGCAACTACGAATCCTTTGCCAATTAACAACATGCATTTAATTCTAACCTAGGTTAAAGTGGGCGACACTTAGTCGGCTAATTGAAGTTGCAAATGATTAAAGTGCCCTATTTGTTAATTTTATATGAATCTTTTTTCAGAATTTTCTCTTAAAACGTTATATATCATTCATAGTGAACATGGAAAAAGAAGAGATGCGTTTACTTTTTTGCATGAGTTCGATCTTGGCCATAATCCTTATCAACCTGCAGAGAATGGGGTGAAGGATTCGCTTGTGATAGGACAGTACGATGCTGGTTTTGAAGTTCCGCAGTGGGATACGAATCTTGAAGATCAACGTGATAGAGGACTAACTTGGTAAAACAATGATGGAAAAAAACAAAACAAACAAAAAACAAAAACAAAAGAAAAAAACAACAAGAAAAAACAAAATACGTGAAAATCTCAAAGATATATCCAAATTAATGACTAGCAGCATTTCAACAATATCGGGCCATATAAAAAATATTTGGCAAGGGGAAAATAAACTTGATAAATGGTTTCCAAATGAAGTCAATGAACTTTAGAGTGTTCGACGTTTTGAAGAGTGTTCGATGCTTTATTTACGATTGATCCATTTCTTGATCGAATAATGATTTGTGATGAGAAATGTGTCTTTTAGAATTGCCTAATTGATCGGCTCAATAGCTTGACCCAGATGAAGGACCGAAACACTTTCCAAAACCGAAATTGCACCAAAAGAAGATCATGGTGACTGTCTGGTGGTCCGCCAATGGCGTTACCCATTAAAAGAGTCTGGAATATAACCACAGTCTCACTACCGAAGTTTACATCCAGTAACTGGATGAAATGCACATTCAGTTAAGCAAAATGTGACCGGCACTGGATAATTGACGAGGTTTAATTATACTTCATGCCAATGTCCATCTACTTGTTGCCAAGGTGACATTACAGAAGCTCACCGATTTGGGGTGTGAGAATTTGTCACATCCATCGTATTTCCTTGATCTCTCGCTCGCTACCATTTTTTTTCACGCAGATTGACATTTTTTTTTAAGAGAAACTGTATTCAAAGATTTCTTGGCATCCAAATCTTCATATATTTTTCGTAAAGGTATAAATAATCTTGAAACTCGATAGAAGAAATGTATAGATGTATAAAATGACAATTGGAAAACAAAACGCGTCGTTTTAATTTATTGAACCTTTGTTTAAATAAATTAATGCAGAAATAAAAGTTGATTCTAAAATCGGACATTAATTTCCGAACAATCTAATATTTCTACTTAGAACCAGAGAGAGTCATTTGAAATTTTCGAGGCACATAATGTGGAAAGAGGACTTGGGGAATTTGACACTCAAAAACATATTAAAGGCAAGAGAGACAGAAGAAAACATCCATTAAATTACCTAACGAGCTTGTGTACGTGAATTGAAGAACAGGGCCTGGAATGGAAAGTAAGAGGACAAACATTGCTTAGGGCCACAAAGAATAGAATCTGAAATGTTCCTATCCTTTGTAGCTATAAAAGAAGAATGCTTGAATGCCAATGCTGGAGTCTGCCTTCTTGTGGCTTATGATCAGTGGGAGGTCAAATTAAAATCATTTTCTGTTTAGTTGCTCATCGGCCACACAACAGTTGAAATCGTCCACCGTTAAACGATATCACCCAGGTTTGGAAACCCTGAAATAGGCCATTTGTTTTCTTTTTTTCAAAAATTGTTATAGCTTGGTCGGAAAACTTTCACTCATTCACTGTGCTTATCAGATATTTCATGTACGGATTAACATTTATTCCTTAAATATCTTATCTTAATGAAAAAAATATTATCTGGAAGCCTGAAAAAAAGCACCTAGAGCAGCTTTTGGTAAGAAAGATAAAGAAAATGTTGGAGGTGGGATTATAAAATTGTCTGATGGCAAAAGCGAGAGGAAAATATGTCGAGGTTTAAGGTTTAAAAACAAAACTTATTTTTAATTAATAATGCGTAACTCCATATATATATATATATATATATATATATATATATATATATATATATATATGGTATAAAATGACAATTGGAAAAAATCTTAGATTTTGCCGATGCGTTTCGTCTTCCAATTGTTATTTTATACCAATCTGTCTATTATTAACTATATATATATATATATATATATATATATATATATATATATATATATATTTATATAGGATAGGATAGGATAAAGAAGAAATAGGGAACATTCTAACATGTTTTGCATTTATTAATGTTTAATCAAAGAATGAGATATAGAAAAAAGAAGTTTTCCTATCATTCTGTTGGATTCCGACCGATCCATGTTTGATCCCAAAACACACACACACACACACACACACACACACACACACACACACATATATATATATATATATATCGTTTTGTAAAATGTACAGAAAATTGTTTTCTCCTTTGATTATATCAGTGTTTCGTGTGTTAAAATTGTGGTCAGTCTCGTTACAAAACAATGCATCACATTGAGTGCGCTGCTTGTCCACTGTAACGAGACTGGCCATATATATCGTTGTAACCTAGAAAGGGTTACTGAATGAGGAATAAGGAAAACGGAGGTTGGAAATGAAATGGTAATCTTTATAACATCAACAAAATACCATACTCGCCAACGGTGTGAAATAGGTAAAGAACTACTAGTAGTGGACCAGTTAGCATATTTACCCCCACTTACAATAGTGTCCAAAGCATTTATGAGGATTGGGACATACCCATTAGTGTTCATAGGTACGGTATATAACACACACACACATATATATATATGTGTGTGTGTATATGTGTGTGCATATGTGTGTATATATGTGTTTGTTGTATGTATGTTTATGTGTATAGACATTCAGATATATTAGGTTGGTGCAAAAATAATGACGTAATAATGTCGTTTTTTGACGTATTTTTTAACTTCAAAAAACGGCATCATTACGTCATTATTTTTGCACCAACCTAATAACTAAAAATGTATCTGTAAATAGACATTACGAATAAGAACAAAAGGAAATTTAAATTCAAACCCTGTATTCTACAATATTTTAAATACATAGATTATTTCATCAAACTGAAATAATATTAAATAATAATTAAATTATTAAAAATAATCAACAATAACTAAATTTATTCACTTTCATTTATAAT
>OZ010585.1:54472249-54499749 GCA_963932145.1 Acanthosepion lycidas | reverse complement strand
AGGCCTCGTTAGCCAGAAACGACGCCAGAGAAACACAACTGTCTACCAATGTGCTATTCGCCTTGATTGTTTTCTTGCAGCCTCACTATCAAAGTGTGTAGGTCAGTCAGTGAACTCATTCGGCAGTATTAATAAATACTAGCATCCAAGTAGCCAAGCTTCTGCGGGAAAACTGACATGCGACAAATGTGGTGTGACGTCACTTCCGGATTTAATGACCAATATGCAAACCTCACCAGTGAAAGGATATTCAAATGGTCACAATGTGGATTGAGCATATGAAATGGTCGTACTCGGTCATGAGTTCACTTCCATCATATATATATATATATATATATATATATATATATATATATATATATATATATATATATATAAAATTCACTTCCATCATATATATATATATATATATATATATATAAAATTCGCTTGAGGATGAAATGGAACTAATGTCTTTAATTTAATTACTAAATTCAATTCGAAGCTTTTAGCTTCCATTTTTGACACATGATTAGAACTGTGTAGCGAAAAACCATATTTTAAATCAATTAATTTATAATATTAATGCTCTGTAAATTTACATTGAGCACTATTTTGTAAAAATAAAAATATCTATAAGAACATCGGATTATATATCTTACTGTTCTTTCTTTATATATATATATATATATATATATATATATATATATATATATATATATATATTAAAGAAAATTAATTCATGTACACGGGGCTGGTGAAAGGATTTTGTGCCCCCATCTCCGAATCTGTAATACATCTCAATTGTCATAAGGTAGTATTCATATAAAATAAAGAATTTATTGCGATCCAATTATGTGCTGTAATGGATCATATGCAATATAGTTGAAAAATTCAACTATAAAATTTAAAACTGAATACGATTAGAGATCTATCAAAATAGATCAATCCATATTAAATAAATCAACAATGTTTTGCAGCAAAATTTTTCACATCAACTTGAGTTTTTCTTGTTAAAAAGTTGAATAATTTAACACATTCAACATTATGGATAAAATATAGTAAATTTATATTGTGTTTTTTCGTGCAAAACAAATTCACAGATTTGGACGAAAAAAGATGCCAGAATGACGTCAAAATCGGCGGAAATAGTGTGTCAGGTGAGGTTAGTTTAATTTTTAACGTATATCAATGTAGGTAGAAAAAAGAAAATGTGTTTTTTCGTGCAAAACAAATTCACAGATTTGGACGAAAAAAGATTCCAGAATGACGTCAAAATTGGCGGAAATAGTGTGTCAGGTGAGCTTAGTTTAATTTTTAACGTATATCAATGTAGGTAGAAAAAAGAAAATGTGGATAAGACATCGGGAGTCACAAAGCACTGCCCGGGACCTCAATCAGGATTGGGCCCACACTGGTCTGGGATTCGGGTGTACTACGCGCCGTCCTTGCACATATACGTCTTATAGAATGTATGTATAGTAGGCTAATGAAAGAAATTTGAAAAAAACAATATTATTATCATTTTATTTATTATATATTAGGCTGGTTGCCAAAATACAAGCACAATAAGAAAAATGTTAAAAATCACAATTTTAGAACACGTTGATATCCTTAAACTTCATTAATCTTAAAAGAAATAAACTGAAATTGAACTCCTTTTTTAAGCATTTAAGAAGTTATATTGTGTATGTGTAGATCTGTTGTTAGACACGTGATAATTACAGGGGCAATGTTATTGGATAACATTTGACACTTGACCAGAAGATAACAGTATGAGTTAGACTACATTGTTTTTAACCTACAGAGGAGATGTAAGGTCACCAGCCCCTTCTATTTTCGTCTCTTTTTCTTTAATATCATTTCCCAACACCTCCCTCATTAGGTGGCATGTGTATATGGGTGGGTGTGGGACTACAGAAAAGTTCTCAAACTGCCTATTTTGCCTAAATGTTCAAATGACCAACCATTATATATTTTATAAGTTTTTTGTTCAGTTTTTCTATCGTTGTTACAGCTTTTATTACTCTTTAAGTCTCCATATAAGAAATACTATGAAAACATTAGTAAAAAAAATGTTAATTTTTCTTCATTGCCAATATATATATATATATATATATATATATATATATATATATATATAAAATAAAATATAGTTTTATGGCATGCTATCCTTATCGGCTAAAGGGAAATGAGAAATAGAGCGTATGTAAATATAAAAGTGGACATTAAAATCAACAACAAGAGCAAGAGCTGTTTCATACGAAATGCAATCGTTAGTCCACGACAAGGACCTTTTTAATTACTTTATATATATATATGCTAAACGAAATCGTCATACCACACACACACACACACACACACACACACACACACACACACACACATAGTTGATATTTATAGGTTTATTTTTAAACGGCAATTTTATATCATTACCGGCCTGAACATTCTAGAAATCTTAACGTACACACACACACATATATACATATATATATATATATATATATATATATATATATATATATATATATATATAATTAGAGAGAGAGAGAGAGAGAGAGAGAGAGAGAGAGAGAGAGAGAAAGAAAGAAAGAAAGAAAGCGTGAGCTCAGATATTACATTGATCATCGGCAGACGTCTGTGGAATGACACTTAAGCATAATGTACAAAATACCCTGATCCTACACAGAAAAGAAAATGACAATTCAAAAGTAAATGATCCTATTATGCTATGATATTTCTTTTTTTTTTTTTTTTAAATATTGCTACAACTTTCGGATTTCAAATCTCATAGAGCCCAATTTTTATCAGTTGAAGTCTTACAGTGAATCGACTAGCAGTAGGAAACCCTTAACCTTGCCGCCAATACACAATCTTATTTTGGGAAAGGAGGCTTTTCTAATCTCTTAGACTCTGTGGGGGAGAAGAATTCTAAAAGTGGGAGAAGATGGAGGGGGAAGAGGTGACTGGATGATAGACAGAAGGTTAAGAAAGAGAGAGAAAAAGGGAAGGAATAAAGACAAAAGAAAAGCCAAAAAGGTCAAGTGTTTCTGGTAAAGGAAATAAAAGCTTTCAAATTACTCATAGATTACTGCAGAGATGACAACATGGTTTTATAGAAAAGGGTTAGGGTAGAGTATAGGAAATAGTTACTGTAAATAGGTTGACAGGGAGACCGGAAGAGAGGTAAGTAAAAGAGGTACACGGTAGGAGACGGAAAGGAAGTAGTGGAAGAAGAGGCAACAGAGATGAGAATGAAAGAAAGATGAAAAAGAAAAAGAAAAAAAAAAGGTGATAAAGAGGAGGAAGTGAGGAAGGAAACAAAGTAAAAGTAATTCGGGCATATGCGAAATGGTAAATGTGAATAGAGTGAGAGAACAAAAAATAGGGAAGAAAAGAAAAATATTTAGCCTAATCCAACAACGATTTCAGTAGATATCGAGGAATAAGTATTTCTTCTTTTTTTCTCTTTGTTCTTTTGCAGTAAGGTTCACCCTGTAGAAGACCCGGGGTCCACTCGAGGTAGAAGGTTACGTTAAGAGAAAATTTTTGCGGATAGGAAGTGAAACATAACAATTAACCCTAGACTTCAACAGGTTAAGATTGTAGTAATCAGGGAAAACAAAGATCTGTGGTTCGTGAGAAGTGGAACTAACTTCTCACCGACGGAATACAAGGGGAACGTGTGCGGTTACAACACTGTAAGTGGCATGGCGTGTCTTTGCCGTGAAGGTGGAACTGTTGACCCTGTTCACCATAGTCTATGAATATAGAATACAGCGCAGTACGTAATCTGTTCAATGAAACAACGTTAAAGATTAATACTCTCGAGTCAGATATTTTAATGAATCTGACTATATCGCCAATACCACCAGCAACTGTTCATTAATTCTTCAGTCTTCGATATCAAAGGCTGACAGTGATATTTAGCCCCCCTCCAGGGTTAAATGTGGCACAAGGCCGGGATTAACGTCGGATCTCCGAGCTCGTAGGCTCGGCCAAAAATAATCTCTATTCGAACGCGTATAAACGAGTTCAGGGGCAGTCAACCTCCCCGAACGAGACTCTGCCCTTCGGCGGAGCCTCGTCCGGGTTATCAAAGGTTGGCAGTGCATATTCGGGAAAAACATGACCGCCTTTATAAACGTCGCATTGAATATTGAGCCTTCTGATTGGTTAACCCTTCTATTTGTGAACTATAAAATTTTGGCTGGCTCACTAGTACACCAGGGTACCCAAAAATTCCAACAGG
Organism: Acanthosepion lycidas; assembly: GCA_963932145.1. NCBI lineage: Eukaryota > Metazoa > Mollusca > Cephalopoda > Sepiida > Sepiidae > Acanthosepion > Acanthosepion lycidas. The sequence continues at coordinate 54,495,518 of OZ010585.1, read as the reverse complement.
AACCATGTAGTTCATTTTAGCACTTTCCGTGGAAGTAGCGATAGAGCAGCGAGAGGCTTGCCTCATCATTTCTGTGTGTGTGTGTGTGTGTGTGTGTGTGAGAGAGAGAGAGAGAGAGAGAGAGAGGTTGGAGGATGGAGAATTGGTGGAATTAAGAATTGTAGCTCGTTAAAACACAATGGATGTAGCGATAGAATAGCGATGAGCATTTGACGTTTCGTCGATGGAAAAAGGGGTTGTCGGATCGAGAAAAAAATTAATCGGCTACAAGACCGCGTAAACTTCTTCTGAGCCATGTCATAATTGGGCAGTAAGAATTAGACAGTTCTAGTTCCAGATAGCGCAGTTGTGCTTCATTTTCGGCCAGAAATGACTCTTGTAAAGATAGAGATTTTTAGGAGGAGCCAGATACTTTCTGGAGCTGTACAAGAAACGGATTATTGTGTCCATCTGGTGCTAATAGTTTTTTTTTTTTTGTTTAATGTCATATGGAATAGACAATTTCGAATGACCATTTTTCAAAGCAGAAAAGTCTCTTATATTTCGAAAATTGCCAGACAATCTTCCAGTTTTAATAAAAAAAACATGCCGATATAACAGCTGTCGCAACCCCTCCCTAAAAACGATATTTTTAATAAGTTTAATTAAAAGTAAAATTAAACGCTCTTAATGGCATCTAATCACACAGAAGGATGTTTTGGGTGCATCGCACAATACGTCCTTCGGTCTGTTCATCCTTTGATGCTCATTAATTGTTATGGTCCAAGGTTAGGACCAAAGGAAGAACAACACAAAACACAACAGTAGAAATAACAAAGAATATATTACACGAGAAATAATACAAGAAGTGGAAGGTGTTAGTAAGACTGTCAGATTGGTTTGGAGTGAACTACTATCAGCTCGACTCGATTCACTACCGTTCCAATAGCGTCAGTCTCTCTTGAGAGGCGTAGTATATATATATATAGCGTTCGGAAGAGTTCATACTGTCGGTCTAGGTATGCACCATGACATTAATATAAGCTTAGTTTGTAACAGGATTGAAAATTAACGTTGATTTGTATTACCTGTCAATCCTTGTTTTGGTTATGTGATTTTGTTTGGGGCGGACCAGTGGAGACTGTTAGGTTGGTGCAAAAATAATGTCGTTTTCTCACATGTGAGAAAACGACATTATTTTTGCACCAACCTAATAATTACACCATAGTAAGCGTTAATCTGTATAGGCACATTATTACCTTTCGCTAAGGCAATATAAGCATCGTATGTGTGAAGCAGTGAGAATAGAACTCATCGTAGCTATGATGATTTTTGTTACTAGTTGATTAGCGATTATATCATATCAAAATCCTCCTTTCTTTCTTTCTTTCTTTCTGTTGTAGAGTAAATAGTATAGCTCGGGTGACTATATGAACTAGGGCATAACTATAAAGAACTCCAGGTCATAGGTAAGGAGAAATGAACAGTTTGGAGTTCGTCTCCAGACTAATTAATAAAGTAAGTAGGCGAAGCATTACTTACATTATAAGCACTTTGAAGCGCATTATAACAATGGCGACTAGGGTTTCTATTAGGGGGTCCACCCTTTTCTGATATAAATGGACTCGTCCTGCTGCCATAAAATAGCCACAGTCAGTCTGATAGTGAGAGGAACAAGTAGAGGAACAGAGTGGAAAGTACATAGACACTGTGATTGAGTTGACGGTAGAAGTCAGTTACAAGGACGCCCGACCCTAAGGAAGTTTACTTCGAGACTGTATATAGCGATCTTTGATTAATACTAACCGGCGTTCCTAGATTTTACTAACAGCATTACCTTTTGTATTTTGTGTAAATACATTTAATTTCTTAGTTTAATTACTTTCGTTTGTCATTTATTGGAGACCGAAACTCACGCGGATACCAACAACAACTTGGCGAACGAGGATTCGAAACTCACGCGGATAACCCACAACAACTTGACGAACGAGGATTCGAAACTCACACGGAAAGAAAAACTTTTCGTACGTCTAACAACAAACAACTTGGCGAACAGACGCGGAAAAACTAATCAACAGAAGAAAAATCCTTCTCTCGTCGTTCAACAACAAATTAGCGACAAATATTTTCGAGGAGTAATAATACATAAAATTGAGTTATCATGGAAGATTTTAAAAATATGTTGGTAGAACTGATAAAGCACCAAAATGAGCAACAATTAAAAATGCAGAAATACCAAAATAATCAACAGTTACAGCTACAAGAAAAATGGTAAAAGCAAATATTACAAATGCAAAAGGAAAATCAAGATAGACAAACAGAGCTCCAGGAACTAATATTGAAAGTAGCGGGCAGCAAGCAATTAGATATTGAAAAAGAAGCAACATTTTCGCAAGACGCAGTGTGGAATACCATAGAGATTTTCAAATGTTCTCTAGATGAGGACAAAAATTTTGGAGATTACTTCAGAAGACAGGAAGACATCTTTAACATAGACTGTCAAAATTGGACAGAAGCAAAAAAGCTACATCTATTGCTTAGAAAATTAGGAACTGAAGAATATACAAACAAACATGGATTATATCTTGCCAAAAACGACGGACGAATTAAAATTTGACGAAGCAGTGACATGTCTTAAAGAACTCTTCAGCCCCAAAACATCACTCTTCCATAGGAGGTGGAAATGCCTTAACCTGGTAAAGGGCGATAATGAGGATTATTCCACGTTTGCCGCAAACGTAAATAAACATTGTGACGACTTCAAACTAGCGGAATTAACAACGGACAATTTTAAATGCCTCATCTTTGTTCAAGGGCTAGTTTCTACAAAAGATAGCGAAATGCGTAGAAGAATGCTTGCAAAATTACAAACTGTAGAAATAGAAAAGATACTAATAGAATAAGAGCTACAAGGATGAAAAATGATGACAACACCAATGTAAGGAAATATGTAGAACTAGAAATTTTAAACAAAAAGATTCAATTACAACTGGATTCGTGTTCCGACCTCACGATAATCAACTTACAGACATGGAAAAAACTCAACAGACCTACCATGTTACACACTCGAAAAATTGCCAAGTCGGTTACAGGCAAACGAATAAAATTTGAGGGAGAAATAATAGTGAATGTTAAATTTCACGGCAAAACAAAAAAACTTAAGATATACGTCATGAAAGATACTGAAAATTTAGTAGGTATCGACTGGATGCAGAAATTCAACGTTTGGGACCTACCTATCAACTCGTTTTGCAAACAGAGGTTGAACCATCAGATACCATAAAATTGAAGGAAGAATTATACAATCAATTTCCTGAGGTATTTTCAAGTGGGTTGGGACGATGCAACAAATTTAAGGCCAAAATAGAATTAAAAGAAAACGTCCAACCAATTTTCAGAAAGAAGCGAAATGTACCGTTTGCTACTATAGAAAAAATAGACAAAGAATTGGAGATACTTGAACAAACTGGGATTTTATCTAAAACAGAGTTTAATGAGTGGGCTGCGCCGGGGGTTTACGTAAAAAAGGAGTCAGGAGAAATTCGCGTATGCGCAGATTTTTCGACGGGACTCAACAAGGCAATAAAGGACCACCATTACCCACTACCGAGCCCAGAGGAGGTATTCACAAAGCTCAACGGCGGTAAGATATTTTCAAAAATAGATCTCAGTGAGGCTTATCTACAAATCCCAGTACAAGAAGAGAGTTCGAAAATCCTTTGCATTAATACGCACAAAGGGTTGTATAAGTTCAACAGACTACCATTTGGAATAAAAGTTGCACCTGCAATTTTTCAGCAAACGATAGACACAATGCTCACGGGCCAGAATTTCGCGACCGCTTATCTGGATGATATCCTAATTAAGAGCGACAATGTTGAAGAGTACACGTCACACATAAAAGAAGTTTTTAGAAGACTTCAGGACGTCGGCTTCAAAGTAAAAGGAGAAAAGTGTGATTTTTTCCTAAAGGAAATTAAATATTTAGGTCAGATAATAAATGAAAATGGCAGGAAACCGGACCCAGAGAGGGCATCGGCAATTAAAAATATGCCGGAACCAAAAAAATATTGCAGAACTGCAAAGTTTCCTGGGACTAGCTAATTACTATGGCGGATTTATTGATAATATGCATAAACCGAGGGCTCCATTAAATGAGTTACTAAAAAAGGAACATAATTGGAATTGGACAGAGGACTGTAAAAAAGCGTTCAAGGAAATAATACAGAAATTAACTTCAGAGCTAACACTGACACATTTTGATCCCGAACTTGAAATAATTATTGCAAGTGACGCGAGCTCACATGGAGTAGGTGCGTGTATTTTACACAAGATGCCGAACGGTACAAACAAACCCGTTGCACACGCATCTAGATCATTATTACCGGCGGAAAGAAACTATTCACAGATTGAAAAGGACGCATTAGGCATAATTTTTGCAGTAACTCGTTTTCACAGATATATATATGAGAGAGAGTTCACACTTCAAACGGACCACAAACCACTCCTTACGATATTTGGTTCGAAAAAAGGCCTACCAGTCTACACAGCGAACAGACTTTTAAGATGAGGAACTGTGTTACTGAACTATAATTTTAAACTGCAATTCTTACCATCAAAGAAAATCGGACATACTGACGGACTATCGCGATTAATACCTTCAAAAAAGCGAACCGTTAGAAGAGTCGGTAATTGCCGCATTACAAGCGGAAGACAGCAACAGGAGTTGTTGGATATAATTCTGAAGAAAACAAAAAAATCTCTACGTCTCTTACGCCAGACGCTGTCCAAAACATCATATCAGTATTTGTATACAATGCTGATGAGAGACTGATTTTTTTCTGGAGTATTTTTGTAGATATGAACAAGTATTCGGTCAGCAATGCAGTAGCTGGGAGATGAGAAAAAAAAAACGAGATTTTTGTTGAGGAAAATAGCTCTAACAGAAAAATGCTGCAACTACTTATTACCGAAAAAAACAAACAAACAGGTGAAATCAGTTTTGAACACACGTCACAGATTCTGACGAAAATCGTTAGTGACCAGAGCTCTATGATTAATACTCATTGGGAGTACCTGAATCTAACCAAAAAAGAGGACGAGGAATTTGTCACGTATGCTGGTATCGTCAACAAAGAAAGGGAAAAGTTTAGAATAAAGGAAATGACTCCAGATATATTCAAAGGGTTAATTTTCATTCACGGTTTAACAGCTAAAAAAGATGCTGAAATAAAAAGCGAAAGTTTTAACGAAACATGAACAAAACAGTAATATTACACTGCAAGAAACAGTGGACGATTGCCAGACAATTCTAAGTCACAATGCAAAAGAAATTCAGAAAAAATAATGTGCATTAGTACAAGTAAAGTACAAATGAACAAAAAGGAGGATAAATATTTGTTTCAAATGTGGTAAATTACATCTTGAAAAAGACTGTCCATTTAAAAATGCAGAATGTTACAAGTGTGGTAAAATGGACATATAAAGACACACTGCAAAACCAAATCAAGAAAAAAATTTGTCCACAACATTGCGACGGAAAAATGCTCACAGAAACAAAGGGAAATTTGTGAATGTTAAAATAAATAATGTGGGTATGAAAATGCTACTGGATACTCGTAGTGTTATTTCAATAATCAGTGAAACCACAAAGAAGGAAATTGGAAAGCCTTTATTAAAAAGGACTTCCAAATTTACTTTTCAGCTTTTGATGAGAAATTTTTTTTTTTAGAAATGACTTATGCATGTAAAACAAAAGCGTATATATTAAAAATGCTATGAATTTATTCGTTACTAACTGGATGAACGTTTATTGTAAAAACTTAAATGAGCAAGTCACCAATTAAAAAAAGTCAGAGAGAAAATCTTAAGGAAGAATTAAAAAAGTTTCGCAAATGCTCTGTCAAATGAACTGGGATTCAGAAATTCAAGGCGGATTTTCAAGTAAAAAAACGGTTCGACGCTAGTATTTAATGGAAACTAAAAGGATAAATTCCAGAAAAAGAAAGCGTACTGAAGAAGTGAAAGTAGATCCAAGACGGAAACGCTACAAACGCTACAAAATCAACTACCTTGCCGAACTCTCCAGAATGAGGAGGGGGATATTAATACTAATAAAAAATGAAATTCTTATAAAAAGTATTAATTTCGAAAGTGGGGGATGTTGTGGAGTAAATAGTACACCCCTGGTGGCTATATGAACTAGCCCATTGCTATAAAGAGCTCCAGATGAGAGGTAAGAAGAAAGAAGCCGTTTGGAGTCAGGCAGTTCGCTGCCTGGCTCGCGACAGGCTTGTCGAACTGCCTTCGGGCAGAAAGGAACCCAGACGAGACTATGCCTACGGTCAGTCTCGTCTGGGGAGGCAGACAAACCCGTGTTATAAATTCCTATCAATTATCCATGACACCACTCATACATCCAAGTTCACAGCTCCTTCACCCCGATGAGGATTTTACCCGCTGGTGAAAGTAAAGCTATACTACTATAATGCCCATTCAGCACGCTTATACATTTTCCTTTTTACAATGCTATCATGATCGCTCTCACTTTCTCTCTTTGGAACTCTCCCAGCATTTCGGGTGTTCAGGGTGATTCTATACATGATATCGATCAAGCGATCGCCATCATGCCGAAGTGTTATAGCAAAGATGTCGTTCTTTCTGGCATCCTTCCCCATGTTCAACTTGCTGATACTTTTACTTCCTCCACGGTAGGAGGATCATTGATAGAAACAAGACCTCCATACCCAAAATATACATACACACAAATACACGCACACATACACGCATCTCATTGTGTGTCCGTGGCTATCCAGTTCGATGTACATGAGTATAAAGGTTTATATATATATATTTCAGATACCCAACATTTCTTCCTCGGATCAGTATATCTGAGCGCACTGCGAAAAGTGTTACCCACACACAAAATCAATCTCTGTCTGTCTGTCTGTCTGTCTGTCTCTCTCTCTCTCTCTCTCTCTCTCTCTATATATATATATATATATATATATATATATATATATAAACAATACAAATAAAGAAAGAAACGAGAGAAAAATTCAAATTGTTCGTTATTATATCTTTCATGCATCTATATCTTCTACACCAGATTTTTTTTTGAGTAACAGCCAATCTCAACCACTCCTGTTTTAGTCTCCTATTTTTTGAGAATGGTGCAGATTATATAATAATAATAAATACTTATGTATTTTAATGAACTTGTAGGCGCATGTTTCCGACGCTTTACAACTAAACCTGTTCTAGATCCTAATAGAAACAAAATTCCAGAAAACTTAGAAAGCCTGTGCATTGGTCAAACAATATTCATCCATTCATATTTCTTCCTCTATCTGTCATGTCACTTCAGAATTTTACGTCCACATCCTGGGTAAGACGATAAACTACGTCCAGCAGCAAGGCCTCTGATCAGGAGGTTTTGAGGAGCGTGGAACCACCTCTTAATTGCTGGTGTTTCCAGGTCCACTCTGACCCGGAGTGGTAGCACCTGTCTGGGTTCCAGCTATGGGAAAATAGTTAACCCCCAAACTGGGATCAAAATACTATGAAAGTGTAAAAATAGGTTTTAATACCAGAAATAATTTGTAAAAAAATATTATCAGCAATACAATTTTGAAAGTAAAAAATATTACCAGCAATACATTTTTGAAACTAAAAATATTACCAGCAATGCATTTTTGAAAATAAAAAAAATATTACCAGCAATACATTTTTGAAAAAGAAAATATTACCAGCTATACATTTTTGATTAAAATTACCAGCTATACATTAAAAAAAAATTAACAGCAATAAAAATCTTGTCGGCATTAATTAACCCATTGAGGTTGATATGCTGTTAAACAAACCAAACCAAACCTTCAGAATTTTCTGTTCTTTGTAGCTCTTAATAAATTTTGTCTTTTTGTCATCTCTCCTAAACCCTACTCTGCAACCCATCCATAACCTCTACGACCTTTTTTTTTGTTTTTCCTTACTTATTTATCCATGTATGTTTGTGAAGTCTTTTGGCTGCCACATTTATCATCTATAATCCCTTCATAACTTTCAGTAAATATCCAATATTTTTGAAATTTCTAAATGTCTTTCGCTTTCTCATGGCCAATTACTACGTGCAGGTGTGACCATGAATTCCTTTTTTTTTTTTAACACAAATCAATCAATTAACTCTAGGCAGCTATGAATACTGTTATCTTAAGCATCTCTCTCGCTAGCAGCTTACATATTTCTGTGTATGAATTCATTATGCAGTAATGTTTACTAAGATCATCATGATAGTATTATCCGGGCATGACGCTTCTCTTTTGCAGTTTTGTGTTCCACCAAATCCATTTAAAATCTGTTTTATTCCTTGTTTTCATCTTCTTCTATATGACAAATAACGATAGAAAATGCCAGTGAGGGAAGCTAATTACTTAGAATATTCACCAGTTCAGACACAGCTAAATTGACAGTTAAGACTCGCCATGCCACGTCCACAGAGCCGAATCATCCTCATTCCCTTTGTATTCCATTAGTAAGAAGGAAATTCCATTTGGACAGCCAGTTTCTTCCAAAGTACCGCTACTTTGTGGGACAGGCTACGTCGATTATTACATTCTTAACCTCTTTGTTCAAACATTATCTACGACCAACAACCTCATTCTGTAACCGTCTACATTTAGAGGCTCTTATGGCTGAAGTGAATGACATTGAAAAACACATTTTATTTTTATATTATATTATAATTCGCGCGTTATAATTCGAAAGCTACTCAGACATACGGCTATATCAGCTTCAAACACCGGTTCCCGTACGATCAACGAAGTTAAGCAACGTCGAGCCTGGTCAATACCTAAATGAATGACCGCTTGGGAATATCGGGTGCTGTCAGCTTGGACGTACGAATGGTGTAATGGATAACGGATCGAAATGGGAAATCGGAGTGTTGAGTTTCAATTCCAGTCGAGTTCGTTATAGTCACTTATAAGCAAATGCGCTTGAGAAAAGTATGAATCCATCTCTTCTCCCGGGTATTGGTTTATTAGTAAGCCTTGTATCATTAAAAAATTATTATCCCCAAAAATAAAATAAAATTGAGTACAAAAAATATAGATTTCGGCATTAAATAACCCATAGAGGTGTTGACATGCCGCTAAACAAAAATAACCAACATCGAGTGCTACTCAAGGTAGAGGGTTATTGTTAAAACGGTAATTATGCCTGAGGTGTGTGCTATTAATGAAAGAGGAGATATTAGCAAGTGAAGATTTTGAGGACAATAGGGAAGAGATTTAAACTGTAGTGATCAGGGAAGCACCAACATTTCAATCTGTTCCACAAAGTGGCATTTCTTGGGCAGAAAGATCACGAAGGAAATGACGGTGAACCAACACTGTGGAAGTATCATCGTGAGTACTAGCTGTAAATGTCTATGCTGCTGGAACTATAGAATGTAACGTTCATCTGAGCAGTTGCCATTGAAATAGCGATAGAATAGCAATTAGGTTGTAACGTTGCTTCTGTGCAAAAGAGGCTGCAGAGTAGAGAGTAAGTCAGGTTTTTGTGTTTTTGGTTTTTCAGTGTAGCAAAGTTGGCATTTTCAGATAAATTGGTTGTGAAGAAAAAAAAAATGCCCGGAAATTTGGAAATAAACTCTTTGCTATTTGCCAACCCCAAGGAAAATATTTTCCTGATGAAATAAGCAAACAGCGATCAGCTCATGTGAAACTTTTCAGTTCAGGAACTGCTTCTTTCTGACGTATTTCTGTTTACTTTCTGGCATCTGCTCTTGGAGATAAGACTAGACATTTGTAGAAAATAAGGAATCCACAATTGGATGGAATCAGGTTTCATGTACCTGCCGCTTTTTCCTAAAAAAACAACAACATATTTATCCTGCCAAGATATTTTCATGAAGTCATAATGCTCAGTTCTCGTGTTACTTTTCTTGTGCTGTGAAAAAGCATTTTTTTAGCTTGAATTAATATGGCACATGGGCAAATAGAAAATGGAGGAGGTGGAGGAAATGTGCTGAACCGATTTTAGAAATTGTGGATCAATTGGCTGTTTTGAAAGTCAGTATTCAAAATACTGGTTTGTATCTAGGCTTGATGTGACACCGAAATCCGAAAGCGCGCTGGAATAACGAAATATGCCTTCCGGAATCTGAGTAAAGTATTAAGAAAGAGGGCAATTTCGTTAGAAACAAAGATTGATTAGTTTTTTTTTACTGTTTATCAACCTTTTGCAGGCTATTTAAAGTCAGAAAATGTTTTAGATTGTAAGAATCTTTTGAGGATAATAGTAATAACTTTTACTGATACAAGGGTATTTAGACCATAGCGGGGGGTGGGGCAGAAAAGGTAGATCTACACCTTACGATGGGTATTTGCCCGTAAGTGAATATAACGAACCCCACTGGAATTTGGAACTTGGCTCTCTCTTACTACATTAGTAATATATTTTCTCGCAGTTACAATAAATTTGTCTTTCCAATTTACCACTAAAGATGATCTTAGAAAAGGTCGAAGATACTTGGGTTAAAAAAAACTACGGCGCCTTCCTTGATGAATTTCATCTTAATATCAAGAAACCGATTAGACAACTAGAAAGGATCAGTATAAAAATAAGTAGTCACATTTTGTCTATATTATTCAATGTAACACACACATACACACACAGAGCCATCACTGAGAAGATTCAAGTGATCACCCAAGAGGAATGTGCGTGCGTTATCAACAACTTTGCATTCAAAAGTGCCTTCAACTGAACGATGGATATCTGGAGCATGTACTCTCTAGAGCTCCTCTTGACATTTTTGGTTCTTGTTTGAGACTAAATGGTTGCAGATCCTAAAATGTTATCCTTTTTACCTTTCAATAAATGTAATTTCTATTATACTATCATTTTGGTCCTTGTTTTCTGCCTGATCATTATGTTTCAAAAAGTGGGAAACGCCCTGTATTTTGCTTGAGCTTCATTTTCACCGCTTAATTAAATTTCATGGCCATTCTCGTAATGATGTTAATTATCCACCAAAAGATAAATAAAATATCCTCTTCTCGTAGCACGAGGAAAGTTTTTTCGGTGACAATGTTGAAAACCTGCTTTTCGCAGTTAATGGAAATAACATTTTAAGGGGATATATATAATAATATTTTTCTTTTTCTTATATTTTTTCCTACTCAGTAACGGCCTTGCGTTTTCGTGGTTTTATTGCTTTGCATGGAGTGAAATGAAAGATTCCAGGGTGTTTCACAATTGTTTAAACAAAGCAGCGGCCTCTTAGATGAGGAGAGCTCGAGGATCGTAAGGACCTTGATGAGGAAGAACAGTGGTTTCAGAAGGATGGTCCTCCTCCTCACACTGCTAATCTTAGTTTGGCACGGCTCCGTCAAAAGTTTGGGGAGCGTCTCATAAGCTGAAGTGAAATGGGTAACTCACTCGCCTGACCAGAACCCCAAAAATTTCTTCCTCTTGGGTAGGTCTTCAATGGCAGCATCTACCAGGGTAACCCTCGCAACAAAGCTGCATTGAAGGCAGCCATCACTGAGAAGATTCAAGTGATCACCCAAGAGGAATGTGCGCGCGTTATCAACAACTTTGCATTCAAAAGTGCCTTCAACTGAACGATGGATATCTGGAGCATGTACTCTCTAGAGTTCCTCTTGACATTTTTGGTTCATGTTTGAGACTAAATGGTTACAGATCCTGAAATGTTATCCTTTTACCTTTCAATAAATGTAATTTCCATTACTCTATCATTTTGGTCCTTGTTTTCTGCCTGATCATTATGTTTCAAAAATTGGGAAACGCCCTTTATATCTATCTATCTATCTATCTATCTATCTATCTATCTATCTATCTATCTATCTATTTTAATTCATAGCCCTGGAATTTTTTCGTATCTGAATGAAGCTAACACAAATTTCTTCAGTTTTCATGTCATCAAGGATTTAAAAGATACGGATTAGAAAAACAACTACTAAGTTTTTCTCTACTATTATAAACATTGGTGATATGTATTGGTGAATATGTATACTTAGCCGATTAGGCACACAACACTCAAGGTTGAATTTTGTGGTGAGTCATGCAAATATTGGCCCAGCCTGTCTGTTACCAGGGTAGAAACCTTTCATCTGGTGATAATTGTTACAATTCAACTTTCTTTCGTTGCAGGATTCTCAAGTGCTACCGGAGAGTTCACTGGAGACGATATTGATGGTAAGTTAGCGCTTAATTACTCTGCATTTAAAAGCCTGAAAAAAGTGAGAATAAATGGAAGGAATTAACAGTTTCGTCTCGGCTGATATTTCCTAGAGTACTTTGAAATGTTGAGAGATATGAGCAAATTTTTATGAAGATGTAATAGACAGAAAATATCTCACACCCACAAAAAGATAAAAAGACAAAAAAAAAAAAAATAAATTTAATGAATAATATTATAATGGTAAGAAAATAAATAAATTATAAAATATAAGTGTTATAAAGTATAAATATTCGCACGAGTTTTTAATGGGCCCTTTTGTGCACAGATACGTGTACGCACACACACACACACACACACACACACACACACACAAGTGGGCGCAAACACATTTGCCTAGTCAGCAGGACTTAGACTGTATCTTTGCAGATAAGTACCCCCTCGCCAAAAGAGATACCTTTCGGGTAGACTCGGGTATAAATTCGACGAATGTCTACCTTTAGAACTGTAGTGTAAACCGCTCCCATTCTCATTTTTTTTTTACTCTAGCGTAAACAGAACCTATGTCTTTTTTTTTTTTTTGCTGTAGTCTAAAAATTGAATTATTAGGTTGGTGCAAAAATAATGTCGTTTTCTCACATGTGAGAAAACGACATTATTTTTGCACCAACCTAATAATTCAATTTTTTTTTCAAGTATGATTCTCGTGTAGCGATCTACTCTAGTGTAAAGTGAGCCTGTGTCTAAGTCTTTGACTTCAGTGTAAATCAATCCTCTGACCTTCTGTCGTAAGTCCAAAGCGGACCTAGGTCCTTTTTTTTTTTTTTTTTTTTTTTTTTACTTTAGTGTAAAACAGAACAAAGAAGGGCCAAAGGGAAACAGCGAGAAACCTGACTAATGAGGTCGTCTGGATGGATGCTAGAACGGGGACAGAGAGAGATCGTAAAGAATTAAATATTGTTTAGAGCTGCAAGCGACAGCGGGCAGTGGATAGCCATGAACAACCACGCCCTGAAGGAACAGCACATATCATGGACAATCGGTACACTTTTATAAGTCTACCATTTGTCTATGCCTTGGATATTGCTGTCACATCTGGTCTAGTGTTTTTGCTATGTATTTCGAAATTCTTGATAAAATCCAAAGAAGAATTTGCAATTCTATCGGTCATGACATGGCATCACGGCTTCAGTTACTTTCCCACCAAGGCAACGTAAGTTCCCTGTGCCATTTTATAAATATTATCGTGTTAATCATTCTGATGGGCTTTCCTCTTTGGTACGTAGAATTTTCGGATTTAAGCGCAGTACTAGAATGGCAGGTTGGATTCGTCATTTTACGGTGAAATTTGCTAGATGTAGCCATATGTTACCTGGCATCACGACTTCAGTCGATTTCCCACTGCAACACTGTAGCTTCCCTGATGTAATTTTTGTTCTACAAAGCTTATATTCAACATTAAACAACACAACGAGGGTTGATACGTCGTTCTATTAAACATCTTAAATGAAGAAACATGCGTAAGGCTTTTCTAATTAATCAGAAAAGTTCAGCAAATTTGACCATAAAAATAACAGATTTGGTTTGATATTTGCATTTTTCTTTTATCAGCCTACTCTTCCATGATGCCTTAGGAAGAGGGTATCATACCTCGATATAGGGTTTATATACAAGTAGATTTAATGAGGGCTTTCATTCTCTATAAGGGGGATTTATTCGTGCTAGATACAAACCTGAAATTATCTGAATGGAAATGCATTGGCGAAACATTCTGAGATTTAAAGAAAAGAATGCAAACATGGACAAACGTGCGGGCAATAAGGCGAAGTGTTAAAAGAACGGGTTATCCCATAACACCACTTTTTAAACTACCTTCAGTCTTCGGCAATATTTTAAAAACCGATGATTAGAATTGTAATAAAACCTAAACATATGAAAGTGAATTTATACATTTTCTTTGTTCTTGAGAATTGACAACAAAAACAATAAACACTATATATTGATTAGAGTGTTTATTTATACTATTTATTTGTTATATTATTTATTATATTATTTATATTATTTATTTGTTATATTATTTATTATATTATTTATATTATTTATTTGTGATATTATTTATTATATTATTTATATTATTTATTTGTTATATTATTTATTATATTATTTATATTATTTGTTATATTATTTATTATATTATTTATTTGTTATATTATTTATTATATTATTTATATTATTTGTTATATTATTTATTATATTATTTATATTATTTATTTGTTATATTATTTATTATATTATTTATATTATTTGTATTATTTATTTGTTATATTATTTATTATATTATTTATATTATTTATTTGTTATATTATTTATTATATTATTTATATTATTTATTTGTTATATTATTTATTATATTATTTATATTATTTATTTGTTATATTATTTATTATATTATTTATATTATTTGTTATATTATTTATTATATTATTTATATTATTTATTTGTTATATTATTTATTATATTATTTATATTATTTATTTGTTATATTATTTATTATATTATTTATATTATTTATTGGAATGGCTAGCAAACATCGGCTAATTGTCAATACATTTATTAGTTGTAAAACAGAATATAAAAATAGTCCCTCCAAATTCGGTGATAATGACACAATAAAATCTTCCCGCATTGAGTACCCTGCCTCTGCTAGGATGGAATTTAATTGCTTATTTATTCTATTTGCAGAATATGTAGTTGGTGCTCCAAGATCTGATGTGCTCCTTGGAAAAGTAAGTAAACATAACTCAACTTTGATCTTCAGTAGGACAAGTTGAAAAGATTAATTTCCTTCACTTTGTCATATTTTACTCATTTACATTACCTCATCAGAATATATATATATATATATATATATATATATATATATATATATATATATATATATATATATATATATATATGTACACAATTAAAATATAGTTTCAAAGTTATGCTATATTTATGGGTAAAATGCTCAATATCAAGGATAGAGCGTATGTAAATATAAAAGTGGTTACTGAGGTTGACATCGATTAGTGAAGGTGTTTCCTGTTTAAACACAATCTTCAGGCCATGTGTGTTCTGTATTGACTCAACTATTCATATATGTTGGTCAGTGGTGCATTATGGGTAACAAAGTCTATTAGTATGACCCATAATGCACCACTGGCCAGCGTATATAAAAAGTTGATCAACCAAGCAACACACATAGCCTGAATATTGTGTTCAAGCATGAAATAGACGAATGACGCTCAGTGTTAACCTCAGTGTCCTTATATAGATATGTGTGTGCGTGTGTGTGTGTTGTAACAGATGTATAATATATCCATCTGTTACAAATTCTGTAGACAAGTGCGACAGTATGTTATATATATATATTAGGAAAATTAACGACAAAGTAGAAAATTTCTTTTTGTGAAGTGTTTTGTCTTCTCTTCTGTTCGACATTCAGAAATGTCTTTTTTTTAGCCTAGAGAACTCAGTGTATCCTGCTATTTAACCCATAGCTGTGGTGAGAAGAGACGAATTCATATCTATCCAAATGGTATTTGGACGAAAGTGAACTCAACAGATATCCGTTACGATACATGTTCATCCCATGGCATCAGTAACAAGCAATTAATCCATTATCCGATCTATTGTTATTTGTTACGCTTTCCCTAATCTGATAAATGCCCAGGGCCGCAGGCCACGCAGTGCGAATTAAACTTCTTATCTGAGCAATAGTTTTTGAGACTGGTTTTTTAACCACTGGTTTATAAAGGTTTGTTTTCGTTCTGAATAAGTAAAAAAAAGTACGACGTTTATAGAACAGCGGTGAGTAAGCTAGTCTTACAAAAAAATAATCTTTGTCAAATAAGTCCGAACTATAAAATGATGGCGATCGATTAGTTTTAGTTTGGGATAAAAGTGATCGTCTTCGTGGTATTTCTAGGAGTTACGTGTCAGTGGCCGTCTTCTCAACAATGCGACAGATTGTATTAGGCTACATGCTATTAGGTTGGTGCAAAAATAATGTCGTTTTTTGACGTTATAAAATACGTCAAAAACGACATTAATTTTGCAGCGGCGAGTAATCCACTAGTAAGTTTTTCTTGTATGCCTTATATACTCGTGTTTTAGTCGACTTCGTGTTTAGTGCGAATTCCTGAATTTTTTTGCTTGAATTTTAACCCTAAGGAAAAAAAGATTACCAGTGTAGAGTCCAACCGGTCACCAAAAAACGCATGAATTTTAACCTCTTAAAAAAAAAAAGGAAATTACCTGTGTATAGTGTGACCTGCTATTTTTTGCGTAAAGAGACTGACAATAAAAACTCGCACAGTACTCGAGTATATGTGGTAAGTAACAAATTTCTTCTGCCTGTTTTGACTCCATATGTTCTTAAGAAAATTTGGTTATGACCGTTTTCTTAAATTGCTCCTCGCTGCAGAAATGACCAACAAAATCAGTTATGTGCATGTGTGATACACGCTTAGGCGATCATGCATCTTTCGATACATAACTGACGAGGAAGATTTTTTCCGCAGTAGTTTACCACTTCTTTCTGTGGCAAACCAGTTGCCGCCCAAGTCTATAGAACCCGGCTTGTCCTGCTATTTACCCATAGCTGTGAGGAGGAGAAGAGAAGGATTCATACCTTTCCCAAAAGTACAAGTGAATGTAATGCATTCGACTGGAATTCGAACTCTTCAATTCCTCAATCCGAGCCACAATCCATCACTACACCGTGCCTCCCCTAAAATGAACCAACCAAACAAAAACTAAAAGACCCTTGTTCTAATGGGAGTTTTAAGAGTGCTTGCAATTCCGATTGAGATTGCAGGTGCTGAGACACAGTATTAATGACACAAACCATATATTTCAAGTTGGTATGAACCCTTCCTTGACCCCCGCCTCCTTCATGAAGAAAATATGCGACAAACGATACTCGAGTGGCTCAACGCTTTTCTGAATTGCTTATTCTTTGCTTTAGATAATAAAGTTATTCATTCTTTTATATATATATATATATATATATATATATATATATATATATATATAACAAACAACAGCGATATTTTTCTTATTAGTGTTTTTATTTTGTTTATCGTTGTTGTTTTTTAGGTGAATCATTTATTTTAGGTGAATCTATAATTCTCAATATGTGTGTGTGTGTATGTATGTGTGTCCGGGATCGAATGTTGTTTATTCGTTTCATTCGATTTCGATAAAACTTTTTCGTTTGATAGATATTTCTTCAGTGCCAGTTTTCAGTCCAAATTATTGGCGACAATAGCTCTCCAATACTTCCTGTCCATTATAACTCTCAGCAACGTTTTACTATTTACTATCTGTTCACACACACACACACACACACACACACACACACACACACACACATATATATATATATATATATATATATATATATATATATATATATATGCGATAACGATATAGACATTTTTATATATCAAGAACATTAGTGTGAAAAAAATGGATGACAAAGTGGAAAAAGTTTTCGTGTGACGCGTTTCGTCCTTCAGGTCATTGTAGAACTAAATTTGTTGTTGGTGCGACTACGCATGCGCACGAACGAGGGTTGCTGGGAATTTTTAATTTAATTTATTTTTTGTAATCTAGTATTTTTATAATATTTAAAAAAATGAAAGGGAATCTAAATAAAATCGCCTAGATTATCTAAAAAGCAAAAGATAGATAGATTTGAACAGATTGAGATAGATTTGAACAGATTGCGATAGATAGATTTAAACAGATTGCGATAGATAGATAGAGAGAGAGAGAGAGAGAGAGGGTATAAATGTGGACGTTGAAGTCAACACACAGAGGTCACAGTCTATTTCATGCTGAATGCTATCATCAGGATTGACGATTGCGTTCAGCATGAAACAGACTCTGTGTGTGTGTGTGTGTATATATATATATATATATATATATATATACAATAGGCGTACACAGCGACTTGTTAATGCATGTTGGGTTATTTAATATCGAATTTAGTATGGAACACAAATGAGGATCGATCGCAATTCTTATAAACATTACTCCATTTGTCTTATTTTTTCACGCCTAGAATTTCTAAGTCTACTTGATTCACTATTTAATTATCCCAAGATGTAGAAGATCGTTGAGAAACTATATTCTTTATTGTATCTCCTAACGTAATGTTGATTCCTTGGCGGCGCCTAAGTATTCTGTAAGGAATATGTGTCAGTTTTTATTAGGTTACATTGTATCAGCAACAGGTAGTAGGCTTACTCTTGATCCATTGAAAGTTATGGATTCATTCCTTTGAGCTGTGGGCAGAAACTACCTTAACCAGAATTGGAATCCAATTCACTAATCCGAAGCGCATTGGAATAGCGAAAAATGCCTTCCATAAATTAAACAAAATATTAAAAGAAAATTTCATTAGAAAAAAGAAGAAAAGAGTCTTGAACTTCTTCGGCATATCTATTCTCTTATATGGCAGTGAATGCTGGACAATTTCCTCACAGATGAAGACGAGACTTGAGCCAATAGAGATATGGTTATACAGGAGGAGGCTGAGAATTCCATGGATGACGTTTCAAGGAAAGTAAAAGGACACTTCGAATCAGAAAGACGTAATTGAAATGTTTTGGACATATAATGAGGGAAGAGAGCTTGGAGAACTTATAACTCACAGGACATATTGAAGCAGGGGAGTAACGAGTGAAATACCTGGCAAGTTTGTGTGGGTGGATTGCAGAACGGGGACAAAAAGGGATGGTAAAGTATCAAACTTCACTCAGAACAAGAAGGGACAGGAAGTTGTGGAGAGCCATTATCGATCACGTGCTGGATGTAGGAGGAATAATAATAATGATATTAGTAATAATAATAATAATGATATTAGTAATAATAATAATAATAATCCTTTATTTGTGATGTTAACTATTACCCCATTTCCGCACTTCCGCTTCAATCGATAATATATTTTCCTCTTTTGATGTTAAAATGGTTCTGTAAACTGTTACGTATCATCCGCAGTGAGGTAAAAAGAAAAAGAATAAATAAGAAGTTCCACTGATAACGTAAAGGAAACGTCAGAGTTAAGTAAACACATGTTTAATACAAGAATCAAAAAATTCAGTCTTTAATCTTCTATTTATTTCAGAACGTAGCACGTGTCTTTCATCACCAATGTATACGTCTATATCGCTATTGTTTAGAAAATAACATTACTTCTGAAAAGCCTCAAAATAAATTTAAGTGATTAGCAAACAAACAGTGCAGTGTTTCATCTGGTATAAAATGATCTCAACTCTTAAAATATTCTATAAAATAAAATAAAAGACTTTTGCCCAAATAAGATAGTCAAAACGTTTTCTTAAATTGCTAATAAGACGAAATGAATTATATTAAGGATAACATCTAAAGATATAATTTATTTTGACTGTATAGATGGAGATTCCTTATTCCTTATACAAATACATTTTTGGTTATCGCTTGTATATTATAGTCTGTTTTTATTGACCATGGTCGTAATGTGATTTTTTACATGCTACCATCATGGTTCTTCATAGATTCTTCATATTTATTATTTGTTAATTGCCATGACACTTTGGAAAAGATAGTGGAGTAGTTTCCCCTTTTGGATTCAGTCATTCTTCTAGACTGGCTGTCAGCCAAGGCTAGAGAACCTAATCTAAACTTCCATTTCATCAATAGCTTGAGAGATGCACTTGGGAATTTCTGGAGGCTTTATAGTGAAACTGAAAGCAACGGAACTTGAACTCGGCTCGCCTATTCCACTTTTTGCGCCGATCATTGCTACGATACCCTCATTAGAAGCGAGACTAACCAACTGCCAAACTATAAATAAAAGCAAAGTATTAAGACTCTATACAAATATCCGTAGGACAAACATCCCATTTTCAGATGGTTATCAATACATTATTGACCAACTCAGACTTAAATCAAATAAGACACGCCACTCAGTATGGTTAATTAAAACACTACAGTATCGGAAAGAGGCACGATAAAGTAATGGATTGCTGCTCGGATTTAGGAATCGGAGAACTGCGTTCGAATTCCAGTTGAGTTCATTACTGTTATGGGGTCCACCCATTTTTCATACAAGTGGAGTCGACCAGTGTGTACTTGTACTGCTGCCGGTGAATGCCCTGAAGTTAGAAGGGAGATACTCTGATACAGTGAACAGTGAGAGAGTAAGAGTGTGAGGTAACCGCTTTGTAGGAGTCACAGTTGCGAACACGTAGACTCAGAAGGAAGTCCTACTTCGATACTGAATTTCCCAGACTGTATATATATTATTATTGCTACTAACCGCATTTCTGGATCTACTAACCGTATTACCAATTGTATTATTTCGTCAACACATTTATTTGCTATATTTCATTCCTGCGTTTGTCACTCATTTGAGACCGGATTTCATCTCGGAATCCACAACAATTACATTCACTTACGGGCTAATACCCTTTCGATACTCAAAATGTCTTATTAAATGTAATGAAAAATATGAATCCATCTCTTGTAAGGTAGGGTAAATAGCAGGACAGAACGGGTTCTAAAGTATATCCTTGACTGGCAACTGGTCTTGGGGAAGGAAAATCTCTGAATTCAAAACCAAGCTAGTTTAACAACCTGCTGCCTTTTAGGTCCTGCTTCTTTAGGTAAAAAGAAGGTAACTTCAAAACAAAATCCACCTCGCATGTCGTCTCGTAGAAAGAAACTGCTCCCCCCACGCAATACTTCAAGCAGAGACAGAACATAATGCACCCCTCGGGCTTAGTACAATGGTTCGAATTCTAAAACACAGGACGGTGCCGTCTGTATCATCCACTGCACTTTAAATGACGACAGTATCCAAACTACCAATAAATTGTAATATTATCTTGAATTGGATTAATAGATGTATTATAAATAATTTGATTATTTATTTAACCATGTGTTTCTTGTTGAGTTTTGTTGCTAAATTTTTGTTACTTTTTTTAATGCCACGTCGTAGGCGATCCTGGTTCTCCAAAGATACCTTTTAATTTATTATCTATTCATTGTCATGACTTATTGTAAAAATTGATGGGATAGTTTCAGTGATTGCAATTGTTTGTCTATCACGATATCTCACGAGGATTTTATTTTTTATTCTAGGTTCTCTTAGGCTATGAATCGGATAGTTATTCATAACTGTTTATAGTTGGTGATAAAGACAGTAGAAATAATGCTTGTCCTGGGGTATTTTTGCTGTGTTGCGAATATAACGTCAGATAAAGGATATCCCGATCCCAAGTGATTAAACTGATTATTTGTGATTCAATAAAACAACAATTTTGTAATATATGTACATCCTTATATATTTTTAATTACTCTTTTTTTTTTTCAGGTTTTCATATACACACAGAATCTTACTTCTATTGCAAGTATTGTTGGACAACAGGTAACATGATTTCTTTGTTAATATGAAAGTTCAAAAGCATTCTCCCACAAAAAAATGTATAGTTATATCTTTTCAGTTAAGCTAAAAGAATTATTTCTCAACAAACGAACCTCTGGTCGCAGAAGTTCAGGGAAAACACACGGACGTAAAGAGTTCTTTAAAATATAACTTTCATTACTTCTGTTGTTTATTCTATTAGTCTATATTTGCTTCCTTGCGGGGTAAATGTGAAAGCGTTTCGTGTTTAATGTAGCGGCCACTTACGCATAAGTGTAGGTTGAGGCAAATGTTATCCAGTTCACTGCGGATTGTGCAGATAAGACATTGGGATGACCCAAGTCCCTATTTTTAGTTCAATGAGATAGTACTATCCGTAATTGAAATCGCCATAGACTAAGCATATCTGCTTCAATATTGTACCCTATATTAACCAAAGACAAATATAAGGATGATCTCTGCCTGGAAGAAACGTAGATAGAAAAAAAAGGTATCTGTCCCTCCAGAGAGTAAGCAATGTCGAATACAGTGTGGGCTTCACACGTATACGTGTGAACAGAAGCAGAAATTGTTAGTTCCCAGTAACCTGTGCAGCATCACCATCCTTTTAGTGTTATTAGCACGGCTTTACATTTCACGCAAGACATTTTGGCAGCGACGATTCTGCTCATGACATCTCGCAACAACAATCCGTAATTAGTTTTTAGCTCTGACATCATGGTAACTAGGTTAAAAAAATCTTATATAAAAGAGAAAAATGTAAATTGTATTGTCACAATCATCTCATCCTCATAAAAAAAAACGAGCAGTTGAAGGTTCTAAAAGAAATGTTCATACAAATTAAATTGACGGATCCACTTGTAAAAAATATTTGTAGGTAATAATTTTTGTAGAATAGCATTTATTAGAAATTATTCAAGCCGCATCATTTGTCGGACTCGAAAAATATTAAATTTTATCATTTTCAAAGCGAGGTTCTTTTCATAATATAAATAAAATATCAAATTGATCCGCTATTCCTTAAAGAGTTATCTGTACTTTGTTTTTTTTTAATTTAAACATGTCAAGTTTGAAATTGTTTACCTCATTGATAACTATTATGAGTCGGTTCAAAAGACACTACCAGTAGTATGTATTGATCAATAATGTAAGCTTAATTCCAAACTTAATGCAGAATCCTGGAACAATAAATATCAGAGAGCCGTGCGTAGCTATCGAGAAAGCATGGCTCAAATACTCTTCAGAGGTTAATTGTGAAATCGATACCACGTCGAGTTGGCGCACTACGCAGTATTAGATAACAAATAACAACTTTTGGCACGACAATATATATATATATTGTCGTCCACAGACAGACAGACAGACAGACTTCAGTGTGGCTAGATTTCCGATTGCTTCAAGCCGGGATCGAAACCCGACGTTTTGGTATCAGTCAGTGATCCTAGGCTATCGTCGCACGGCAAAGAGAAAGGGGAATTTTAACGTTTTCTATAAGGAGAGCTCAATTTAGTTGAAGAGCAACGCGTTAATAGCAGTAGGATCCACTACTTTTAAAATTACCCGGTTGAGCCCTCTTGAAAATTTCTCTGTCTCTGTCTCTCCCTCTCACTTTCTATATATATATATATATA
>OZ010585.1:54431171-54472049 GCA_963932145.1 Acanthosepion lycidas | reverse complement strand
CTCTGAAATAAAATTTGATCAGTTTAAATACATCTAAACACAAAAATAATGTTCAGCTCCATTAGACATTTTAACAAAAAGTTAAAATTCGGACAGAAGTTATGGGATGACCTGATATTATATGTGCGCGGTACTTAATGGAAAACAATATCAGTGATAGAGCTAACATATTTAGTTGCGCTATCAACGCAATTATATATATATACATATACATATACACACATATATATATATATATATATATATATATATATATATATATATATATATATATATATATAACTGGGAAAATTGGTGCTACACAATCTTCCTACAACGCTTAATCTTGTGTGAGACAGGCCTAAGTGAACATAAACCAAATAATAATCTGAAGACTTTTAAGGTTGATAAGCAAGTATATCTAAATAGAAAAAATTGTGTTAGACAAACTTTATTTTGTGTCAGGCAAGACTTATCTTAGTAAATATGTATCAGACAATATAACTTTGAAGACAGAAAAATAAGTACACCTAATTTGAATAATTAGTGCTGCACAATCTTCCTACACTTCTTAATCTTGTGTCAGACAAGACTATGTTTAATAAATATATTGCAGACAATAATCTGATGGTTTTCAAGGCAGGTAATCAAGTACACCTAACTGGGATAATTAGTGCTACAGAATCTTCCTCTGGCGCTTAATCTTGTGTCAGGCAAGACTAAGCTTAGTAAATAAGTAGCAGACAATTATTTGATGATTTTGAAGAGAGGGAATCAAGTACATCTAATTGAGATAATTGATGCAACACGATCTTCCTATCCCTTTTCACTGATGAATCACATAATGTTGGGTAAATATCCTTAAAATAAAGTTGTCATATAACCATCTATATTCGTTGTCTATTTTTCAAAAGCTAAGTGACCCAAATTTCTATTGAATCCAGATGTTCTGATGATAAGTCTGCTTCCTTATTTTATTTATTCTTGAGTTGAGCGTTGTCATCAATTGGCACCAAGTGAACCTTTTTATCCTGGCAAATTGCATCCATTCCGCTTGGAGGAACCCAATTAAGTCTGAACTAGATGCTTCCATCGTTTGGCTCCAAATTAATTGGTTGAAATTATTCATCTTTATTATGACATGAGAGATTGGGTGACTCCATGGATCAGGGTTAGGCATTTCCCACTGAATGTAATTTGCAGCTTGTGCATCTTTCCAAATATTTTGGGGAATAAAAGTTTATTGCTACTTTCACAATGAATATTTACATGAAAAAAACATAAATTTGAAAATAAAATGGCCAGTTTTCTCACCGCAAATAAGGTAATAAAGCCTTTAAGATACAAGAGGTGTAAGAGAATATGCAGAAAACATTAATATATATATATATATATATATATATATATATATATATATATTAAATCATTTTAAACGTTATATATATACATACATACATATATCATCATACATCTATTATGAAATCGATTAAGTCCAACAACTATTTAATGTATTTTCTGTTTATAAGTTATTTTAATAGATACAATTTATTTAAGTAAATGGTCTGTTGTTTTTTTTTAATTAAACAGTATTAATTACATTTACCAGCCATAGTATTCGGGAAACCTCGTAGAAAATATGCCTTCTCCAACAGTAATCGAACCTGTGGCCAATACGGAACTGTTATTTGATCTAACGTGCTATACCACTTAGTTATAGAGAAGCGACTGGTTAGCGAAGTTCAAATTAATGTTTTTAAGCAACAAATCTTCGACGATCTTTCCCGAACGATCATATCTGCTCAAGAGACGTACCTTAACGTAAACAATGACAACATATAATGAAATGAAGTTAATTAAGTCCGACAATTATTAATATATTTCCTGTTTATACGTTATTAAACAGTACTAATTAGATTTACCGACCTCAATGTTCTTAGTACGGTTTTTGATTAATACTGTTTAATTAAAAAACAGAATTTACTTAAATAAATTATATCTATTAAAATAACGTATAAACAGAAAATATATTAGATAATTGTCGGATTTAATCCATTTAATAATAATAATAATAATAATAATAATAATAATAATAATAATATATATATATATATATATATATATATATATATATATATATATATGATGATGATGATGATGATGATGATGAGTTATCATTATTTACATCCCGTCTATTGTCCTCATCCTTTTTGCTGTTATCACAACGTCCCAGCCGTTGTGCCCTACTGCCTTCATTAGGTGTAACCTATAGGGAATTCCAAGCTGAACCCTTTATTTAATCTACGGAGGCCGAGTGTTCTCGTTCCGCTGCCCATGTCTAGTGATATCTCATCTAGATCTTATTTGTTTTTAAGTATACACCTGATGAAGCTCGGAGAGCACAACGGTCGAAACGTTGTAATAACAAAGATGGGGACAATAGTCCGTATGTAAATAGTGTAAATAATTCACTGCGTAGTTCAACACGCTTAATACACTGCTTCTCAAGTTTCTTTTTTAAAACATGTTTAGTCATTGAATTACTACTTTGTTGTTGCTAACATCTCCAAACAACTGTTGAAAACCTCCCCCCCTTTCAAACTTTGTTTAAATTTTGGAAACAGGAAGTATCAAATGAAGCAGGATTTGATTGAGTAGGGAGTATGTCCGTTTTCGTAATGGTATTTATATGGTATTTAGATAAAAACATCAACAGGCAACCATGATTGGAAGATATAAGGGGGAATGAGAAGATACTGTCAGATTGCGGTAGAAGGATAAAGGCATTGAAATAATGGATAATCTTAATTTTCAACACCCGTGCAATTTCCAAGAGACCAGCTTGTTTAAATTATTACCAATTCTCTATTTTAAAACTGTACTCACAAAATAAATAAATAAATGAAAGTGAGTAATTTGTAAAACGTCTTAGAAAATGTCTTCTCCCATTACTAACTTAAAGCAAAATAAACAACTCTTTACTGATAAATATAGACGAATCAATGCTTTCATATGTTTTGCTCAGTTCTTGCCAAAGATCCTTCGCCAAAATTTCCAGACATGATTAACAGTCTGAAATTTATTAAGCAAACGGTGTCAAGTTCTGATTGGCTGGAAGTTTCCTATTTCTTTTCATTTTTCTTCTATTCCACAGATTCTTAAAATGTCGACCCAAATTTTCTTTTGCTACATCAGATTTTTGGTATGGATAAGTAATTTTCTATAGTTGTTTTTAATTAAACCATATCACTTTTTAAAACAGCGTCCAAGGTCTTCTTTTAGTATCGACATTAATTGCTTGCCGTGGCGTTCTTCTCATGTTCGCCCGCGCTCTGAAATATATTCTCTTCCAATTGGTAGTCTTTGGGTATGACCATAAACTACATCCGTCAGCAAGGCCTCTGATCGGGAGATTGGAGGTTTTGAGGAGCGTGAGCCACCTCTTCATTCCTGCCGTTAGGGTCCCAGCTATGGGCAAACAGTGAAACACCAAAGAAAAACAAAAACAGTATGAAAGTAGAAAAATACATTTCTATATAAAAATACCAACAATACATATTTATATAAAAAATTATCTATATACAAATCACAAGGCCAAACGCTTTAAAATGTTGAAATTTAGCTACCGAAAGAAATATTAACGTATGGTCGGTTGTATGTTGCATTCTCAAGAATAAGGAATCCTAAGAATTTATTCTTCGCTTTTAAAAGGGATAAAAATAAATTTTCTTTAAACAAATATTGTTTACCATGAAGTCCTATAAAATTAAATTAAATAAATTATGAAACCACAAAGTAGGGTCGTTGTCAAAATATTTTTCCTAACACATCATCTTATTCAAATTTCATTGATTGGTTTGCGATATTGAACGAAACGTAGAGTTTGTAAATCTCGACAAAAAATGTTAGCGATAACTTCAACAATATTGTGAGGATTTTAACAGACATCAGCGTGTTGAAAAAAAAACAAAAAAACAAAAAACAAAAAACAAAAAACAAAAAAACTCGTATTGTTATAATTGTTCCATTTGCTTTATTACTTATTGTTATATCTTTTGTGTCTTGGGCAGTTCGACGTAGTGTAATGGTTGGCAAATATGGCTCAGCTAAATCAGTCACAACAGTGTAGTGTGTTCGATCCTCATTGGTTGCTCCGTACTTTAGGCCTTGTGCCGCATCTAAGTCACGCATAGTAAATAATGTGGAGGTATTTCAATGTGGTGTAATGGCTAGGAATCTTGTCTCTATAGATCAATTACGATTGAATAGCGAGTTCGATTCTGACTGGGTGGCCATACTTTCGACCTTGTGCTCGAATCTAAGGTACTCCTTGTAAATCATTATATCTTTTGTGTCTAATTTAGAAATTAATATAATAAGAATGCATAATAATAATAATAATGATAACAATAATGATGATGATGCTTATTGACATAGTAGTACCATGTGATAGAAACATCTCCATAAAAATTATCGAGAAATTGTCCAAATGCAAGATTAACAGGATGTAGGGCATGAAGACTGAGACTGTACCAATAATGGAGCACTGGGTCTCGTGAGAAAAGGGATGAAAAATTTTACCAACAGTGTCCCAGGTAGCATCAACATACAAGCTGCCCAGAAGTTCTCCCTACTAAGAACATCCCTTATACTAAGAAAAGTTTTATCAATTAAATGACAACTCTCCTATAGGGCCTAAGGACGATATTTTGAATCCGTCCCTCCAGGATATAAAGCAGGAAACATAACATTCACAAATAATAATGTTAGGTTGGTGCAAAAATAATGACGTAATAATGTCGTTTTTTGACGTTACGTCAAAAACCGATATTATTACGTCATTATTTTTGCACCAACCTAATAATAATAATAATAATGATGATGATGATGATCATAATGATGATAATAATAATGATGATGGTGATGTTGATGACCGACTACTCATTTCCAAGACCACCCATCTGTTGGGTTTGGGTCGGCTGGCCAATCTCTGTTGTTGGCATTTACTCAGGCACATTTGTATTTGTTCAACACCCCGACCACTGGTTTATGTTGAATCTATACTAAGCAAATAATTTCTGGGAGAGAGCGCGTGATCAAATAAACTTTTTTAAATTCACAAAATTTTTGTGTTACTTTAAATACAATATAAACTAAAAACTTATAAAATCACTAATTTGATTCAGTTATTTAAAATTTGAATTTTTAACTATTCCCTCCTCATTCGAAGACAAATTCCAATGCTGGATGTTCAATCACGAGAGGAGGGGCAGATTTTCAATCCCGGAATCATTTTGATTCCAAAAAGGTATATGTCTATGTAAAGGAAGTGTGGCCGGAGTTGGAGGGTTTCAGACACCCGGACGGACAGACAGAATTTACCGTTTATTTATTTAGAAGAAGATTGTAGCAGTAATTTTTTAGTAAAATAATTTGTAAGAAATTTACTTCCTTAAAGGAAAACTTCAACTTAAATGAATAAAAATATAAAGTTACATTTAATTTTTCATTTTCTTCTTCTTTATTATTTTTTATTTTTCAAGTTTGGTGAATATTTTGGATATTCGGTTGGTGTGACAGACGTCAATGGCGATGGGTGAGTATACATGCGGAATTATCAAAACTGTTTATGGTTTCAATTTCATTCCGTCAAATTCTTGAAAACTAAATATTCACTTGACAATAAACCAAACAGAAATTATTCTTTAAATGTCGTTAGATTACCTTTCAGCTAAATGATCTTTTTAACTAGATATATACAAAAGCTCTCAGATTTTCTTTGGCAAAATCTATTATTTACATCTGTGACTAATATCCTCATCTTTTATTATTACATCATTTCCGCTGTTATAGGGATTAAAGAGTCGGTTCATGAATTTAGTAATATAATACCTGTGAGTTCAATCCCTGCTCCTGGTAGTACAAATTTAGACACAGGAGAAAATGGGCGTGCAACAACTAAGCAGTACTAAATAAGCCGGCATATACCCTAGGCATGAACAGAAGAATTTCTATCGTATATAGGGTTTAATTTGAAATTCCCTGAAGGTTACCCTGATCGACAGAAACCTGAAGAAGTACGGAGGGAACAAAAGCCGAAACGTTGGGCTAATAACAACAAACGTGAAATATGTCTTTCTGAAGACGTTTCTCCCAGTATGAGTTCTGAATTATTCTACTATCTCTCCCAAATAAGTACTTCGGAAATCATTCCCGACACTTGCTTGCACCTAGTGATTCATTTCACATATGTTTTCAGCAATCCATTGTATAGACATAGCTGAAATTTTATCGGATTAAACAGTAAGATCAAACAAAATCAATTATACATTTTATATTCAGGCAGGATATTCGTCGAAATAAAGTAAAATTATCACTTGACAAAGACACATGGCACAGTGGATAAAGGCGTTGGTTAGATCCAGTGACAGGGACCCAAAGAGTGTGAGTTCAATAACCGATTAAGGCAGTGGAGAACTTGGAGAGGGGAATTAACAGGAGATAACTGATAACTGACATCCATCAAACATGGCACTTGGAACTAGAACAGTCTACCCCAGTGAGCGAAATAAAGGGTTCAGTTCGACATTCCAACCACCTGAAGAAGGCCGGAGCGTACAACGGCCGAAACGTTGTAATAAATATGGCGACAAAGATGAGGACAATATTCCGAATTATGTAAATAATGTATCACTTATTTCACAAATAATTATTGAACAACACACACACACACACACACACACACACACACACAGAGGCAATAAAGAAACATCTTACAAGTGTCTCTGGTGTTTACCAGAGACATTTGTAAGATTTCTTTAACGTGGTGCACAGGATAGCAAGAGGAATCTTTGCATTAACCTAATAGAAAATCTTGCCTAGTAACAAAATACTAATAAATATACTAAATTGTACTAAAATCCATTGGAAATCATATTTAGTGCAAACCTTCGTGTATTTCACAAACCATTATTTTTTTCCTGTAAATGCCTGCTACTTGTTAATGACAACTTCTTGCAACACTTTTTTTCCGTGTTGAGGAATAAATATTTGAATTTTTTTCAAACATGTTGCCTGGCAGTTCCGAAAATAGTTTCTGGTAAGCATTGACATATGTCTATTTTTTTCTTTTTCTTTTTTTTTTTTTTTTTTTTTTTGAGGCATACTTTTTCTATAACCTTACACCATAAATAATCAAAGAGACGTCAGTTGAAATTGAACAACAGGTGTTTTTTTTAGACACCGCAGCCATTTAAGATAAATGTTTGTTTGGTTTTGCCCTCATTTATTTATTTATTTATTTTATTTTCCTGAAAACAAGTCAATAACATTTTATTTTTTAATCATTTCACCCCAAGCAAGGTAATAAAGCCAATAAGACACAAGGGGTTACCGGGGTGAAAGAAAATGAGAAGACTTTAGAAGGACCCGAAAACCTGATCCTAAACTGAAAATGAGGGTTAAACCTTTACTCCTGTTCAAAAACGAGGAAGGAGTTTGAACTGGGTGATAAGCGAACCTATATACTATTACAAGATTTTATTTACACAAGGAAAATATTACCTTCTAAAAGTTAAATAAAGTATTTAAAAACAAGAAATTTTCGTTCAAATAAAAAGAAGAGTTCTGTCCTGCTGTGTAATATAAATTTTGCTCTGTGTCAGTGAATACTGGATAATTTCCTCACAGATGAAGAAGAAATTTGAGGCAACAGAGATGTGGTTCTAAAATCAAAACTTGCTGAGAATACCACGCATCATGTGAAAAAGATGAAGTTTTACGGAAAATGGAAGCAAAAGATTACAATTATATAATTTAATCAGGATGAGACTGTTGAAATTTCTAAGACACATAATGAGGAAAGAGGGCTTGGAGAATTCGACACTCAGAGGACATACTGAACTTTTACTGCTACTATAGCATTTCGGTCGATCCATTCTACAAGCGATTAATCCTTAAGGAAACATTCCTTTTTTCTGAAAAATAAAACCTCTCCTTTATCTTAGACATTTTATATGTAAATAAGGTTGTAGACCGGAACAGTTAAACGTTATAATAATTGCAAAATCATTATAAAGAATGTTTTCAGGAAAGATTATCATAGACACAATCTCACTGGACTTTGTTAGGTCATTACTCTGAAAATGCAACATTATAAATATTCCTTTTCTTCTATGTGCCGTGTCCCCTCAGGACGTGGGCGATCATGGTTCTCCACAATTTCCTAGCCTTCACAGCTCTCAGTAAGATTTCTCTTTTAGTTATCTCTCCCAATTCCTTTACTCAAGCCATCCATTTATACAAACCTGTTAGGTAGGTTACTCGTTGCTATTCACTTTTGCCTTTGTAAATCACTGCCGTTGACAACCCTTTATCGTTGACACGTCTAACAACGCACCTATTAATTCTCAACTCACACACCATTGGCTCCGAGCTCTGCCTCTTCTTATTTTTCTCTCAATCGCTAGCTTTGTTGAATAATACCGACGTTACAGGTGATCTAGCTTTCTTTTCTTTTTTGGTTGGGGCCCGGAGTGTCGTCTCGATTGTGTTGATTCGGGTTTCCTAAAAACATACGATACTTGGATTAACAGCAAAGTCTAGTGGGAACCCCTTATATATGTTGTGTATCACAGACAAGCTTGCGTAATTCCTACCGGTGGCCGTGGTAAACGTTTGTCTCTTTTCGCTCGAACGTACGTCGAAATTAAGTCTGGAATAAGAAGAGCTTGGAAAATATGATACTTATAGGACAGACTGAAGGCAAGAGGGACAGAGGAAAACAACGCATAAGCTACTAAGTGAGCTTGAATAATGGGTGGTGGAACAGGATTTAGGAGAAATAATAGAAAGGGCAGGAACTTATGGAGAGCCATGATCGTCGAAGTCCTGGAAAAAGAAGTAAACTGGCATAAAATTATAATGATGTAAATTTCGAAACCTCAACTGGTTAAATAGATATTGATATTGTTTTTTTGTTTTTTTTCAATTCCAGATTAGATGACATCATGGTTGGAGCACCAATGTATTCTGAATTCAAAGATGGCTCTTATGAAACTGGCCGGGTGTTTGTATTCTATCAATCACGAAAGGTAATGGTTCTTTTTAGTTCTTTTTTGATTTGACATTTCGAAAGGAATTTTTTGCCTCAAATTTTCAAAACTGACTATATCTTCATGTCGAGCTTTTCTGAAGTAAATGTTTTTCGAGTAATCAAGTGATAATATGTAAAACTCCCTCACACACCCGCACGCGCACCCCCCCAACAGACACATGCATACACACACACACAATTCTAACTTCGAATTAATTTCTGTATATTACAATTAAACCTATAAAGTGCCAACAGTTCATGCCAGTTTATTTAATGACTCAAAGTTTTTGACTGACTTCCCTCATCAATTCTATATATTTAAACTCACATTGGCTACCCAAAATTAAACACACATACACTGACATATATATATATATATATATATATATATATATATATATATATATATATATATATATATGTGTGTGTGTGTGTGTGTGTGTGTGTGTCTGTGTGTGTGTAGAAGTAGGTATACAGCAATAAAAAATAAAACGTACACACAAAACGTCTTGTATTGATTATACAAACAATAATAAACATATCGATATAAAAAATATCAATCCCTCAAATGTTCATACTGTTTGACCCCGACATTCACAAACTCTTCTTTACCGGCAAAATATTTATCATTATTATTTATTAAAAAATGAAATTATAATAGATGGACTATAATAAAAATTATGAAAATTAGAAATACTATATATATATATATATATATATATATATATATATATATATATATTATAATTATTTTAAAAATGATTTTTAAAAAATAATCATAATTTAAGCTCTACTTCTGTATGGAGCACTGTTTTTTAAAAATGAAAACAAAAATACTAAAGAACCTGGGATTATTTACCTAACGTGATCTTTCCTATTTTTTTTACACACACACACACACACACACACACACACACACACACACACACACACACACACACACACACACACATATATATATATATATATATATATATATATGTGGAGAGAGAGAGACAGACAGAGAGAGAGAGAGAATTATATATATGTGTATCTATAGTGATGGGATTTTTTATTTTCCAAACTTTTTTAAAAAATTTCAAACAAAGTGGTGGTCGTGCTTATAAAAAAAACCCCAACAAATTCCCATCACTGTAGATACATACACATAAGAAAGTACATATTGAGTTAAAAATTAACAAAAACAAATAAAAAAGCTGAAGCCCCTCGAGTATATAGAACATTTGTACAGTTTTCACACTATATCCAGAAAAGAAAAGACTTTTAAGAAAAAAATGAATAAAAATCTTAATTGCGGCACCTCGACAGTCGTCTTTCATTAAACTTGTCTATATATATATATATATATATATATATATATATATATATATATATATATATGATTCAGGAGAGTAGATAAGAGAAATTTTATTTTTTAATTCACTTTTTCAATTGCGCACAAGTGAAAGGCATGTGTCTAGTTCCAGTGAATAGAAGTATTGTTCAGTCGTTTGGGATCGAGCACTTTCATTCACACTACTCATCATTATCAAGGTTAGAGATAGTGCATGAATTCTACTTGCATTTTCCTTTTTTTTCCTTTTTTTTTGTTCGGTATTATAGCATTTGCTGTTTGTGCGTTTTGATGACGTTGCACACAGGCTGGCATACAAGCGAAACTAGGCTGAATGTATTTATCAGTTGTTAAATTTATTTAAAATCCCAGTTTCCAAACTGAAGATGTTTAGTGCTAGTTTTCATGACTTTTTTTAAATGTGGGTTTGAAGAATCATCTTTTTTTTCAATAGAAATAATGATATATATATATATTATTTAGAGTTAGGATTATTATTTTATATTAAATACTAGCAGCATGGTCCGGCGTTGCCCGTGCTTGATTCAAAAATGGTACGGCTCATACAGCAATCGCTATCAATTAAAATATTTTTGCCCTTCCTTGCCTTTAAAGGAGTGCCCTTTTCCGTGCTGATGTTGCTACATGCCTTACTTCTTGCCTATCTCACACTGCAAATTTTTTCTAAGCTCTATATTAAACATTAAATCTCTTACGAAAAAAGAACTAAACAAAATGAACACCAAAACGATCAGCTTTAAAAAAGGACTCGTAACTGGAAAAACCGAATGAAAAAAGAATGTTAACAACAAATACTTTTTCACACCCAACCCAGTTCTGCGGAATCAGAATCAACGTTGAGTTTAAGCAAGCGAATGAGCCAATTGGAGTAAAGTGCCATGCAGATTTAAATTTTTCCGACTTGTGACGAATGCAGCTACCGATTTTTTTTGCATGCTACCATGCTAGTTAAAATTCGTGTCAGTCAGCTGTTGGCTCTCACGCTGGCCAATAGAATCTTCCTGCCTATTCGTGGCAGCCAGCTATAGGCTCTCACTCTGGCCAGTACAAAATGGCTGCAAACTACATGAAAACTCCGGTAGAAGCATGAAAAAATCGATTATTTCCACTATCGATGGGTGTTGGGAAATGCATAGTCGGTCTTGGTCTTCCCACTAACTTGGAGCATGTGCATGTAAATTTTGGTGCAAATCCGCCGAAAATTGCGGACGTGCATTCGTTACATACACACATACACATCCTGCCTTTTATAGATAGAGATAAAGGGAGATTACTGTTTTATTTTCATTTTTTCTTAAAGAAAAATTATGTAGAATTAAAAGAACCTAGGAACGATAAAAAATCTCTACCCAGCACCTGAAGATTGCGTGGTGCATGAAACTCCGAGTCGTGTCACCGGTGAGGGATAATGTATATATTTATTAATATATACTTAATAGCTATGTTATATTACATCGAGTATTATTTTATTAACATCAGCAATCAATGTGGGATATCGTACATTCATATATATATGAACAGTGAAGTCAACACTATGTGTGTTGACTTCACTGTTCACTTTTATATTTACATACACGCTGATACTGAGCATACCTTAAAACTATATTTCTTCATATATATATATATATATATATATATATATATATATATATATATATATATATATATATATATGTATGATAGGATAAGAAACCAGTAGGAAACGTTTATAAATTTAACATGTTTCCCTTTTATTTAAGCTCCGTCATAAATGACAGAGAAAATAAAAATGGCATTTCAATTTTTGTGTTGTTTGTTTTTCGTTTGTTAAGTAGAACTCACGTGCCTTTGTTCTTGACAGGTATTGTTCGTGTGTATAATTCGTGAGTGTTCTTGTATCATAATTCTACTTGCTCTATGCGGGATTCAGTTGATAATATGTGTGCGAGTGTGTGCGCGCGTTTGTGCGTCTAGTGGACATTTTTATTTATGTATGGTAGTTCCCAGTTGTGGTTATTGATAGACTGATTTTAGATTCTTTATGTATTGATTTTATAAAAGTTGGCGATGAAATATTTATCACGATTCCTTCTAAGTATTTTCTGCGTAATAAATTATGTTCTTTCCTTACTCGGGTGGCATTTATTCAATCAAAACTTCCTATTGGTTCCTTATCCTATCATTCTGTCGCAATCTAATCCATATTTGATACTAATATATATATATATATATATATATATATATATATATATATATGTATGTGTGTGTGTGTGTGTGTGTGTGTATAGCAAAGACTGTATTTCGCCTACAAAACAAAGGAAAAGTAAGCAGTCTTTGTGTGTAAAGTGCTCAATATTAAAAAAATAGAGGATTAATTATAAACAAAGTAAAATATTTACACTTATCTTTTTGACTCAAGGTTTTATAGAAATGATATCCGCACGTCAGGATATTAGTAAATTTTCTGTTTAAAAATCACTGATCAGTCGGTGAAGCGGGTAGTAAAGCTGGAGTGACCTCTTCAGTGAAGCAGGTGTATAGAGGCCTTGCCCAGAAAACTGCGCCAAACCGACATGATCGAAAAGAATACAGGATATTAAGTTTGGGTCCAGCTTGGCTAGAGGAGTTACCGGAAGGAATTCAATGATATCAACGAGGCACCTCATATTCTGTCTATAGCTTTTACTATAGTTCGGAGTTTTTCTTCTTGTAGACTAGTTGCTACAAGAGATTTTAAAGTATCTGCTATTTAATCCATAGCTGGAGAATGACATTAGAGAAAGAAACTCATTTAGTCAGATTTTTCTCCTCCACCTTTCTCTCCATTTCTTCTCTTTTAATTAGAGTAGCATTTTAAAAAATTGTGGTCAGTCTCGTTAAGGTGGGCTACTAGTGCGTTTGATCTATTGTTTTGTAAAATATCCCTTTTGTGTTCATATAAACTTTATTTAAACTTCTTTATTTTTTACAGTAATCACAGGTGATAGAGTAAATGTATATATCGTTATCTTACACACACACACGCACACACACACACACACATATATATATATATATATATAAAGAATTAATGTATTTTATTTCTTAATCCGACATATTTTTTTTACTTTAAACATTATTTTAGTGGATACTAATTAAAACATGGTTATCCACTAAAATCTCTCTCTCTCTCTCAATATATATATATATATATATATATATATATATATATATATATATATATATAATTTTTATCTTCTCTTTTCATTCGTATATGAGAATGCGGTGACTTAAATTATTTTAAATGATCATTTTAATATAGAGAATAATGCTATATATATATATATATATATATATATATATATATATGGGAGTAACATTTTTTAGAATTAGAAGACTTTTAACTGTAGGCCATTTTGCATTTCTAGGCTGCTGTTGGTATTTGCTTTAGCAATACAGATTATAAAATCATTTCATATTTTTTTCTTCAGTGTTGGATTATTCCATAATATTTTTCTGCGTGGCTTACAAAATAATAATGTCAATAATTTAAATAATCTCTTCTATTTTATCTAACTTATATAATATAAGGCTAAAATCTGCAGCTGTCAAATAAAAAAAGTTTTGCGTGTTATGTTATTAGATTATTTACTGCTAATAAAAACTCAAGTGGGCCTCATCTTAGTGTGTTAATTCCATAATTTTTACCAGGGCATCTAGATAGTAAACGTTCTTTGAAAGCAACAGAAAATTTACAAGATTATATTTTTTAAATTGCTTGCAATAAAAAAATATCATAAAATCTCGCAGTGTAATCAAGTATATATATATATATATATATATATATATATATATATATATATATATATATACATACTACCTATATTTATGCATTTGATAATATATATATATATATATATATATATATATATATATATATATATATATATATATATATATATATATTAGGCAGCATCTTTTCATTCATGCACGTTTCATTAAATAATATAGACAAGTGTTGTCTATTTATTTTATGTAAATTTTTTTCGTAACATCTGATAAGTTTAATATCATTATCGTTGAACGAAGAAAGAAATTCACAATATTGATCCATATTTTTTTTTTTTTTTTTAATACAATCTAAGCTTTCGGCTTACATAAGCCATTATCAAAGATGTCAATTACAACATATTAAGCAATATACGGACACGACAGTGTTAATAGTCTGTCAATGTTTACATAGAAGATTTCTAAGCAACGATAAACACGTGCATATATATATATATATATATATATATATATATATATATATATATATATATATATATATATATATACACTCGTGTAGTACAGTGCAAGATTTTATGATATATAACTGTAAATTTTTTCCGATGGTGGGGTTAAAATTCATTCCCAAAATTAGGCACCTTATACACGAATATATACGATATATATATATATATATATATATATATATATATATATATATATATATATGT
The DNA here is from genome assembly GCA_963932145.1 of Acanthosepion lycidas. Lineage (NCBI taxonomy): Eukaryota > Metazoa > Mollusca > Cephalopoda > Sepiida > Sepiidae > Acanthosepion > Acanthosepion lycidas. Next base: position 54,457,168 of record OZ010585.1, on the reverse strand, counting down.
CTGTCTGTGTATGTGTGTCTGTCTGTCTGTGTGTTTGTATTTTAGCCGGGTACAATTATGAGTGTCTATGTGTGAGTGTGTGTGTGATTAATTGCAACCAGGAAGATGAAGAATATCGTTAGAGTTATTAATTGCATATGTGTAATAATGAAAATATTCCATGTTTGAATATGAAAAAAACTCAAAACTAAAAACAATGTGAGTTGTATTTTTCGTTATTTCTGTTATTCCTCTTCATTAAATACAGAGTGCGATGAATAAATTGTCGTCTAAATAATGCAAAAAAAAAAAATGAAATTAACACTGACATCTCATTTTAACAGATATATTCACTACAATTACACAAAAATATCTTGAAATACTAAAGAGTCAATTTATTCAATAAATTCGCCACAGGCAACAATCATGTCCTCAAGACGACTTCGGAATCTCCTGCATCTCTTCTGGACAATCTCCTTGTTTAAGTTAGTGAATGCTGACATAATACTTGCTTTCCGTTCATCTTTCGTGTTACAAGGAATTTTGCTGGTCTCTCACTCAGCTTTCTCTCACACATAATAATCAAGTGGAGTTGCAGTCTGGTGGCCAGATTTAAGGGGTGATGTGGTCGCAGAAATTGTCTGATAACCACAAGTAGGATCTCTTGCTTGTGTGGCATGGTGCAAAGTCCTGTTGTCAGCAACCACCTTCTTGCCCCAGGGTATCACTGCCTCCTCAAGGCACTTGATGTAGGCCTTCATGTTCATTCTGAGGCCCTGTGGCAAGATAAATGGAGGCATAACGTCGCCACCATTAGTGATCAATACACACGCCATGTTGTTGACCTGATATATCATTCAACTTTTTCCGAATCCTCTGAACTGTCGTTAGGTTGGCACCCAAACACACTGAAATTTTCACACGAGAGCCTTCGGTGCGAATGCCAAGCAGTACAGCTTGCCGTGTCCAAATTTCTGGCGAACTGAATTGCGTCATAGTGCTCTTTTTGGCATAGACAGTTCCCATTTGAGCCTACTATACTGTATAGTCGACAAAATAAAAAAAACAAACAACACGCATGCGCAAAATTAAAAATATAAAATGGCGATAATTTACCCATCGCACTCTGTAATGGCAATGAATTTTTTGGTATCATTTCTAATTCCATTTTCTTTGTCTCTGAAATCTGCTTCTTTAAACAGCACAGATTCTCGTATCAGAAGGGAGTTAACTTACTTGGAAAGGTAAACAAAGGCAGATTTGGTTGGGACATATCCGCCCTTTCTGATATCAATTATGATGGATTCAACGGTAAGAGAAACATTTTCAATTCTTCATATTGTCTAACTTTGAAGAACAACGAATTATTATGGATTTTCGATATTTTTGACATATTGAAATAGAGATAATTCATATAATCGACTTTGGTCGCCATATTCACGAAAGCTTTGTGCAAACATTATCTGTAAAAAGGTGGAACTCTGCGAACTTTTGTATTGTCTCCTAAATGCTTTCTTCATTTACCTTAATAAAAATAACAGCACAGTATCTAAATGTGTTTGAAAGATTTTAAATTTCATTATTATTTTGTTTCAAACATTCGATTTGACTACCGTTTGCTGGGCTTAAGGTCCCGGAATAAGTCAACGATTTGAATAAAGCAGTTTACTAATTGGCTAAAATAATGACGCAAGAATATCTTGACAAGTATATCTCAGACCTTTTTTACGATGTAACCCTGTACAAGACCCATGAGCCACTCGAGGTAGAGTGTTACAGAGCAAGAGGCACCACTCTAAGCAAGATGATAATACCACCAAGATGCAAGAGGGAACAGGAAGTGAAAGAGAAAGGGAACCGGAAACCCAATCCTAGACAGAATAGAAGTGATAAACCTCTACTTCTGTCAAAAGACCGGTGAGGTGTGTGAATCGAACGGGAGACAAACCTATCTATTCCTATTGAAATAATGATCATAATCAAATTATTATTTACTACTTTATTTAGCGTTAATGGTAATTTGGTTGAATATACTTGCTTTGAAATTTCTAAGGTACATAAGAAGGAAAGAACGCTAGGAAATTTTGATACTCACAGGACAGACCAAAGGCAAGAGGGTTAAAGGGAAACAACGCATAACCTACCTAGCTAGCTAGCTTGAGTAAAAGAATAGCGAAACCAGCTTTAGGGGAGATAACAAAACGACAAAATTTATTAAGAGCTACAAAGGAAGTTGTGGAGAGACACGATTGCAAACATCCTGGACGGACACGGTACACAGAAGAGGATTATTTTATATTAAAAAAAGTGAAAATGTGAAGTTTTAGATAAAATGAAAACAAAAAGGATATATACTTAACATCAGGTAGAGAGAATTGAAATTTCCATGTCACATAATGAGGAAAGAGGGTTTGGAAAATTTGATGCTCACAGGACAGATTGAATGTAAGAGGGACAGAAGAAAACATTGCTTAACCTATTTAGTGAGCTTGGGCAAATGGATGGCGGAACAAGCTTTAGGAAAGATAAAAAAACAGGCAAAAATTTTTAAAAGCTACAAAGATCAGGAAATTGTGGAGAGCCATGATCACTAACGAAGACTAAAGGCGGGTTTTGCACAATGATAGGTGAAGTTATCCTATATATATATTATTAGTTATTCTTATATTTTCTTTGATTTAATTCTTTGCTAACTTGATTACCAACATTTTACGTGTGCGTATCTATTCAATTTGTTCATTGTCGTCCCCCAGGACTGTGGGTTCGGTAGAGATAATCAATCCAACACAATCCACTGTATTTTGTACAAAGAATTTCCTGATTTGATGAAACTTGGATGTGTCAAAAATTTGTGAAATTTAGCCTGGGAAAAAAAATTAACTGACAAGTCATAAATCTTTATTTACTTTTAATCATCTTAAAACATTTTGCCTGTTTCCATTATCTTCCTTAATCAGATTTAATCCAAACAATTTTGAAACAAACGGATAGAATTTTTCTTTTATATCCAAGAGATTATAGGATGTCACTGAGTCACCCTAATCACTTTAATGAGGTATGAAAAGAGAGTTCATTTTTAACATCCAAATAACATCGACATTTGTTTCCAATCATTTCACCCTAATCTCAGTAATAATACCACCAAGACGAAATAATGAGACCTAATTGCAAATCTAGTACTGCGCTTAATTTCGTAAAGGGGGTAGCGAAGAAGAAAGCTCATCAGAACAATGATTATGAAAATATTCCTAGAAAAAGGTACAGGGCAGCTACGTTGCGATGGTTGGAAAGTGACTGAAGTCAAGATGCCAGGTCAGGACCAATAACATTGCAGATTCTTCTTTGGATTTCATCAAGAATCTCTAAATACATAGTAGAAGCACTATACCAGATCTGACAACAATATTCAATGCATGGACAAATGGTAGTCTTATAAATGTGTAAGATAGATTCTGGCGAGAAAAATTGTCTAGCATGACACAGTGAACAAACTTGTTAACAGCAGACCGAGCAATTGATTCAATATAATCTTTCAACTTCATGTCTGCGGAAAAGTTAACCCGAGAAAGCGCAATAACTTACTCTTTTGGAAGCTAGCATCAGCCATACTGATGGAAGATAAAAAGGTTTCTTTGAGACAATTAAAAAAAAAGCAGTTTCGTTTTGGGTTATGTTAGGAGGCAGTCTGTACGGATAGAAAGGGAATATAACTGTTAACCCTAGATTTGAGCAGGTTAAGATTATAGTGATCTTGGAAGCATCCTTTTGGCATTCGGTTCCATAGAGCAGTGGTTCGCGGGAAGAAACTGTTCAAATGGAACAGCGAGAGGCTTGCCAAATCCCGCGCGTGAGAGAAGGGTTAGAGGGTGGAAAAGATTTCATCGCCCACAAGGACTCGGAGACATTTTTGGACTCTATATAGGCTGGAGAGTGCGGTCTTCGCAGCTCTCGCCAAAATATGAGGGAGTCAACCATTTTACGTGTATCTTTAATGATTGTTCGTATGTATGAGTTCTACTTGAGGTCGGTATGAGTGTAAGGTGTAATAGTCTCTCAAGGCATAGTACCTCTCCGAGGGGGACATCCGTTCATCGTGACTGGCGTTAGTTCATAGTCCAATTGACGATGATGGAATGTAACTAGTTTACGATGCATTAAATGTGACCAACTACCTAGATAAAAATATAGCTGCCTATAAAATGCATGTTTTACTTTAAAAATACGTGCCTAAATATTACACTGAAGCAAATCTACTGACATTCATAGTTTATCGGTTGATCACATGAAGGCTGGAACTTGGAGGATGATTTATGTGGCTAATTTTTCCAAAATGAGTTCTTGCAAAACATGGATTGGTAAGTTCTTGGTTCGATCCACTCTCAGCATCTGACCATAGAGCTAAATTTCAAATTATTTTTATGTGCTTCTTGGCTAGACTGAGAAATTTTCAGCAAACTCTTGTGCATTTTATTTTCAATGTCATGTCTCTTCAGAACGTAAGCGATCATGGCTCTCCACAGATTCTGTTTCTTTATTATCTGGGAATTGCTATGGAATCTTAGAAAAGAGAATGGAATGGTTTCTCGTTGTTTTTGTCACAGTTTTGAATGCAAAGTTGTCATTCTTCGAGACAGGTTGTCACTCGAGAGTCCAGACTACTTTGATATTTAATCCAAATTTGGGAGGAGTAAAGATCTATTCATACATTTCCAGCGCATTTTATCGGCATTTTACTAAGCTAACCCAGTGATAAATGAATATATATATATATATATATATATATATATATATAGAGAGAGAGAGAGAGAGAGAGAGTAAGAGAACTAGAAAAGAGAGGCAAATGCACATGCAGTGTACGAGCCTTCGGGCTGGGTTGCGACCATGGCTACGTCTAGTTTAGACCATATCAGGACCTGCTAAGACAAGCCAAAACCAACTTGGACTAAAACATGACTAAGCTTTGACCAGCTTGGACATGTTATGACCAATCTTTGACCAGTGACCCTATGCGGAAACGCTCGGGTTTCCCACGAAAAACGACCTTGTGTCACATCCTGACCTCGTGGGAGTCAAGTAAATATCGCCGCGGTACGAGAAATCCCTGAGTCGACTTCTAATTCCAGTAGAGTTCATTGTATATACTCACTTACGAATATCCTTGGGGAAGTTATGAATTCATCTATTTTCCCTAGCTGTTGATTAAATAAAACAGAGTGGGTTTTCAGCCTTTGTTGGCGACCGGTACAAGAGAAGAACAACTCTGACCTGGCACCTCGACTTCAGTCACTTTCCTATCGACGTAACATGGCCTTCCGCCGAATTTTTTTTTTTTACAAATATTTTCATGGAAACTGTTTTGATGAGATCTTCCCCTTGTGTCTCGACTACATGAATTTAAGAGTGCTACTGGATTGGCATCAGAATCTCACCTTTTTACTGTTGAACTAGCTAGATGCAACCGCCATTTAACAGTTTCTTTTTCTCGCACTTATTACATGTGGAACTCTCGATTTCTTGTTTCCTTGTCACTTACAACCTTCAAAAATTTAAATGAAACGCCCGTCACAATCTTCTGTTTTCTTGAAACCCGTTCCTGTATTGTCCTTTCCTCATTCTCCTCACTAAAGTATTCCCATTCTATTTCACTCCCTGTAATTCCCGCCTCTGCGCCCAAGTGGCATTATTGCCTTGCTTGGAATGAAACAGTTAAAAGAAAACGGTTAGGCATGGGGCTAGCAACTGTTTCACGTAAAAATGTATTTGCTACGGAAACCAGGCTAGCAAAGCCTAGCGTGTTGTCGTTGTGGACTCTGGATATGTGCTCCACGTGGAAGTGTACAAGACGAGATATATGTAATTTTTTTTTTCTTGTAGATTTCGTGACATCTGCACCTTATGGAGGTAAAGATGGAAACGGTGCTGTATTCATTTATCATGGTTCTTCAGATGGTGTAATCACTGAACCTGCTCAGGTAAGTGTGTATTTTTTTTTCAAAAATAAACCCTTAGCTTGAAATAACCAAACACTTAGCTGCCTGTTGCCATTCTCCTAACAGTTTTCTTTTGAAATTTCTGGGTTATGATACTTCGAGCATGACTCGATGTGTCGACCCCTCCCTGAGCAATGTGACACCTTTCTGTCATTATATGCTGTGCAAGTGTTATAAGATTTGTTCCTCCCCTCAGAAAGAAAATCGTTGTAGTTTCTGGTTCATAGTGAAATCTGTCAATGCAACATAGAATCTACTCAAATAAATATATAAATCATTTATGGGCAAACTGCGGCCCGCGGGCCACATGCGGCTTCACTGGCTTTCCGAATGGCACGCCTAGGATTTCGCGGAATGAGCGTGTGAGCAACGATGAGGTCTTGGAGAAGATGCAGACAAGGAGGAGACACCATAAAGAGACAGCTGAAGTTTCTGGGACACATAATGAGGAAGGAGGGTCTTGAGAATCTAATACTCACAGGTCGAATAGAGGGAAAGAGAGACAAGGGAAAGCAGCGCGGGACATTCCTGGCGGGCTTGAGCAGATGGATGACAGAACGTGGTCTGGGGGAGATAGCTGTGGGAAGGAACTTGTTGAGAGCTGCAAGGGATAGAACGAGGTGGAGAGCCATGATCGCCGACGTCCTGAAAGGGCATGGCACATAAAAAGAAAGAAAATTGAATGAGGAAAATAACGTCTATTTAATATTTTCTTTCGTTCTCACTTATTCACTCGCATGATCTCTCATACATAACCATATACATAAACAATGATTAAATAAATGTTTCATGAATTTTATTAACTTTTCTTTGAAGGTAACGTTTCCAACATTTTAAATCATTAGCGATTTTCACTAAGGAAGATCATACGTGTAAATATCATTTGTTTTAGAAACAGGACGTTCATAAACACTTTTTTCCTTTGGAGAAGAAATATATTTTTTATTTGAAAAATTATTTCTTGGACTTTTGAGTGAATAATTAAGAAAAAATCACATGTAACAGTGTCTTTTAATAGCTGTTACCTGTAATAATATTATCCCCAAAATTGTAATTATTAAAAAGTCTTTTTTTCAAATAACAATCGACCCTTCCCCATTTCTAAGGCTTCCGCGTATAGGCTTCTGTAGTGAAAATGGCCGAGGCATCTTCAACAAAAAATTAATTTGTATCTTTTTAGTAGTGCGACCCGTCATTATGATGAACACTGTCTGCTGCGGCCCACTGGTCGGAAAAGTTTCTCCATGCCTGATGTAAATAATAAGACCCAAGCTGATTTCATTACATTTTTTGTCAACAAATTGGAAATAAATTCCTCAATAATATTATAAATGCATAAAAAAAGATTAGCTTATTAAAGGCGACCTTTGATGAGGAGTTTTAACTGCAAAACAAGCAAATGAGAATTTTCATGTATAGAATTATATATATCAAATGTCAGTACTTCAATAAAGAGAATTGCTTTAATTTTTTTATAATAATCAATGTTATAACTGGCCATAAAGGATAAATATGTAATAAACAGTATATTAATATGTAATACGACCACTTTCAGCCATATTCAATTGTTCAGTCCTAATAATCTTGTGAAGAAACAAAGCAAATAGAGAGTCCCACGGTTCTTAGGCGACAATACAAAACAATCGTTTCCGGAGAACTCTCTGCCCGTTAGTGTTTTCAATTGGATTCGTATTTTAGAGTTGGCTCGACCAGAACATGATTTCGAAGCCGATTTTCTCAACAAGTTTTCGACGAGAGAAAGAATGGGGAAGACTGTTGTTTTGTTGGAAGACAACATTTCTATCATGAAAGATGCTCGTTGCAGTGGGAAGCAATTCACAACGCATATATCCTGCTACTTTTCACATGTAATTAACTGTGATGAATAAGAAAAAAAAAAAAAAAAAGAAAAAAGTTCGCTCGCCAAACAGACCGGGTGATATTTTTCACCGGATATATTTCAAGAGCATTACTGACCAACACAAATAGACCTTCATTACAAAAGATCACTTACTTTGTAACGCTGACTAAAGTGGCTCTAATCATTGACATTTTGCTGTCCCAAGAGAGATTTTTAACGCATCTTTTGGATTGAAAACTTTATTTAGATACGGGCACACGATTATTTGGATAGTTTTAAAATTCCTTGAATAACTGAGATTTGATAACCGACAAAATTTAGTTTAGCAGCACAAAGAGAATAATAAAAGAATGATTTGCCTAAGTGATACGTACTTAGCCATTTTAACAATTTCAAATGCTGATGACAGCTGATCCGAGGCGAGTTTATTGTACAAACGTGATTAGACACTTTTCTACAAGATTAATTGGACTGTTGCATTCTCAATGACCAAGTGTGTAGATCCTTCACGTCTGATGCAGGAAAGTTTTGGGCAAAAACGTCGCATCACACAGGTCTGTCATCTTATTACAATCTACACTTGAATACCTGCCGCTTCTGTCTTTTCTAAAAGCCTGAATTTAGTCAGTGGTTAGGAACGTGAAGAAGACAAAGGAAGGGTTTTATAATCTTAATTATTTAAATATGCATATCGGTAAATGTTCATTTGCTTTTTATGGTTGCGTATATTTTGCCATAATGCAGCATATTGTAATTTTTGAAAAGAATTCTTTTAAATCTATATGATATAGATTTTAACGTATTTCTTTTGCTCTAAACATTGGAGAGCTTCCCGACGGGGAATTTTTACTTGCAATTCAGTTGCACTGCATTGCCCATTTATCGATATCTTAGTCTGTCAATATCTATCTATCTATCTATCTATCTATCTATCTATCTATCTATCTATCTATCTATCTATCTATCAGTCTGTTGCAATCTAGCAAGCGAGAGTAATCTGATTCTAATTAATGTTACTCTCAGAAGATTCCCATTAATCTTTGAGGACGGTTAATCTTGTGATAATCATACTTATAAGTTTTCTTAATTAATTTTGTTATAACAAGAACAAAAAGTCATACCGATGTAAGAAACTATTTGCTAAATGACTTAGTTTGGTAGATTCTCGATAGAACCAGTTAATTAACTCCACAATTACCATTTCTACTCTCTTCTCAACTGCAACTATTTCCCTCTAGTAGCAGGTGAACACTAATATCTTTATTTAGATAAGTAAAAAGACAAGCAAGTTCTCATTTACGAGTATAGCAATAAATAAATAAATAAACAAAAAACTACATACAAAAGAATTCTCCAGAACTCCTTGTTAACCACTTCTGAATTGGCCGGGATGGGCGTTCATAGAGATAATCGGACTCCTTAAAGCTTGAAATTCAGCTGATAGTAGTGACGTATCTGTACGCGCTTATCTCCCTTGGCTAGTATCATTTACTTCGGAAAAGTATTTGATATTTTATTGTTCTGTTGATAACGTTTTCTGAGTGAATTACTTTATACTTCATCGCAAAAAGTCCCTGGTGTGAATATTTCAATTTCAATCACACACACAAGTAGTTAATAAGTGGCATGCTTGGTGCCTTATATTTTATATCTAAAAAAATAATTGTCTTTGTCTTCAGTATGTCGACGGTCATGGCTCACCATAACCTCTTTTCCTTTGTAGTGTTAGCAACGATTGCCCCTTTGTTATCCCTCCTACCCTCTGTTCCGTCATTCATCTACACAAGCTAATCAGGTAGGTGGCCCGCTGTCTTCCCATGTCCCTTTTGAGTTTGATATGTCCTGTGAGTGTTAAATTCTCCATGCCCTACTTCCTTCCTCATTAAGTGTCGAAGAAATTTTGACTCTTTCTGATTTTGAGTATAAATGTTCTTTATGCTCCATTTACCTTAATACTTGTTTTAGACACAGAATTAAGACTTGTTTTAGATACAGGATTAAGACCTGTTTTAGATACAGGATTAAGACCTGTTTTAGATACAGGATTAAGATTTTTTTCAGATTCAGGATTGAGATTTGTTTTAGATACAGGGTTAAGGCTTGTTTTAGATACAGGGTTGACCTGCTTTAAATACAGGATTAAGATCTGTTTAAGATACAGGATTAAAACTTGTTTTAGATATAAGGATTAAGATCTGTTTTAGATACAGGATTAAGATTTGTTTCAAATACAGGATTAAGATTTGTTTCAGATACAGGATTAGGATTTGTTTTAGATACAGGGTTAAATCTTGTTTTAGATACAGGGTTGACCTGTTTTAAATACAGGATTAAGACCTGTTTAAGATACAGGATTAAAACTTGTTTTAGATATAAGGATTAAGACCTGTTTTAGATACAGGATTAAGATTTGTGTCAGATACAGGGTTGAACTGTTTTAAATACAGGATTAAGACCTGTTTAAGATACAGGATCAAAACTTGTTTTAGATATAAGGATTAAGACCTGTTTTAGATACAGGATTAAGGCTTGTTTTGGATACGTTTTTGCGTTTTGTAGGAGTTAAAGAATATAAAAATTGTCCCTAATTGTTCTTGTCCCAAGCACTTCTATAGCCATTTTCAAGGATGTTTTGTCTTTGATGCTACTTTTTCCTCGTAATTTGAGTGTTATGTTGTAGATTTTGTTTGTGTTGTTCTTTTGAAAAAGGAGAATTCCTTCCAAACTCTCACGTGCCGCGGGCGACTGTAATTCGCGTGAGCATCTTTCTATTTTGTATTTTTAAAATCTTTCAACACGCCATTTCCACTATTAAATAATGTAAGTTTGATCGTAGGAGAGAATTCTTTGATATATAGTGCCTGCCGAATGGCGAGATGTTTCTGATAATGGGATTTATATAGAATTTTTGTGATTTCAACCAGAATTTTCTTGAAAGGTTCTTATATATTATGGATTAATAAATGTTTTTTTTTTGATGGCACTATGGTCAGATAAGTAACACGTAATATGTCTACTCAAGGAGGTGGTAGTGTGTCCGATATAGTTATTTGATTTGTGACAAGAAACAGTCTTGTACTGGGCATTGAAATTGATACACTATATTGGTCATCGCTAGTTTAGATTTAATGGGTTTATTTTGATTAGTGATCACAAGATTTGCGATCTTCCATTTTCCATATTATAAATTTTATATGTTTTTCGGCAATTACTGCAGAAATATGGTGTTTAATAATTATTCGTATAGCGAATTCATCCTGCTTATAACTGTTGTGCATCTGTTTGCATTTATATATATATATATATATATATATATATATATATATATATATATATATATATATATATATAAACTTTCAACACATCATTCCCACTCTTAAATAAGGTTAGGTAGTGGGAGAGATGATTAATATACAGGGCCTCTCTTATAACGAGATGTTTCCCGTAATATGGTTTATATAGAATTTCAGTGTTTCCGAACATAATTTTTCCTAAGGGTTCTTGTAAATTTGGGGTTGATAGTTTTTTTTATAGTACTTTGATCTGATAAGTGACACGCGAGTCGTCTACTCAAGGAGGTGGCTGTACGTCAGATATACGTAATTGATTTTTCACAAGAAACACAGTCTTGTACTGGGCAGTGAAATTGAGAAACTATATTGGTCATCGCTATTTTAAATTTGGTTGTATTATTTTGATTAGTGATATTTTTGTAATATATTATGTTTTACAAGTTTTCAGGAATTACGGCAAAAATATGGTGTTTAATGATTCTTCGTATAGCGAATTCGTCCTATCTATAATTATTGTGCATCTGGTTAAAGCAAAATAATTGTGTTTTTTTTGTGGGATATTTTTATTACTGGTTTCTTGTATGTATGTAAAATTATATATAGATGCCATTTTGGTAAATACTTTTAATGAAATTAATTTGTTAAAGAAATCCGTATTAGAGCAAATGAACAGTACTTTTTGATATATTTTTTTGTGTTTTTTTTTTAGGTAATCGAAGCGAGCGTAATTAATCCTTCCTTAAAAACTTTTGGATATTCTTTGTCCGGTGGTTTGGATCTTGATGGCAATGTCTATCCAGGTTTGTGGGTTTTATTTCTTTTGCTGCCTTTTTTTTATGTATCACTTTGATATTTACAATTTTGAAGAAGATGAGATGTTTTACGGCCATATCACGTTGAAACACAGGTTCCCGTACTATCACCGAAGTTAAGCAACGTCTAGCCCGGTCAGTACCAAGATGGGTGACCGTTTGGGGGATACAAAGTGCTGTAAGCTTGGATCTGTGCTTGATGTAATTTTTAATCATTGATTTGAGAAATCGGTTGTATACAGCCGGCAAGTTAATTATTTCCGGACGGATTTGGCACCGAGCAGGACATCCATATAAAAATCTCCATCTGGCGAGGTAATTTAAGAACAAGACTCGAGTTTTTAGGTTAATGTTTTGGTTTTGTATCAAATTGCGATGTTAGCCGAAACTACCTCTAACAGAAAAGTCCATTGTGGTATTTCATATTTGCTAGGCAGAATTTGATTTCTACCTGGGCTATCCAGACTAGAGATAAATTAATTCGTGATTCCACCCAAGAGTTTATTCTTAATATAGTAGTTTCCCTTAATTGTAGTTGCAAATTATAAAAGCAATTGACGCCGCGAATTGTTACAAAATGTCGAATTATAAACCCATAATCACAGTTGCGAAGAATCATTCCTTGCTCAAAGGAATTGAACTCAAAATAATTCTCATATCATGTGTGGCTGTTTGAGGACAAACTATACCACGACAGGAATACTATATAGCAGAATTTTTCTTTTTTGAATTTGACTGTAAGAACGAAAGTTATAAGAAGACTATCAAGCCGCTACACTACACCCATTCACTGTTTAACATAGAGCCTTCCCTGGAATGTTAAGGTTTCAAGGTCTTTAAATATGCATGAATTTTCAAGACTGGGGCATATTAGAAGATGTTCCATAGTTCGTAATAACCCATATTGGCATTTGGGATAATGATCGGTAGTATAACCCCATTTCTGAAGGTTGGCTCCACAGCAACCAACAGCTGTTCGAAGGCGATTCAGGCAGGACCAGAAGGGTTAGGCATCACAGGAGTTAGGAATTGGGAAAGATTCTGTAGGGGGGGGAGAGTGAGAGAGAGAGAGAGAGAGAGAGAGATTGACTGTGTTCCACGTTGTTAAGGTGACTGCATAACAGGTACAGACGCTGAGTAGGAGCTTTGTTGTTTAGAGGTTCGACTAAATGTAGAAAGCAAAAGTAAACAATAGAAATAAACACATAAAAATTACTGACCAGGTGTTTTCGAATACAAATTGAAGACTGTCACTTCAAGGACGTGTATCAAAACAGCAAGGGATTTTTGATATCACCGATAAAAATAAAATCACCTGACGAATCGACATGAACCAAGCAATATATTTAAACCAATATAAAAAAAATATATATATATTTTCCCAAAGAGGCCACGAAAGGTGCTACGTGCAAAGTGTCCTTGAGAGATTTTATGCTTACAGACTTCAATATAAGTGGTTAATATTTACCGATCTCCGAACCATATAAATACTCATAGACACAAATATGAAAAAAAGACTAATTTCGACATTGAATAATCCCACAAGGGTTAACATGTTATAGAATGAACCAAACCAATACAATATAATCAAAATAAGGAAACCAAACTAACAAGCGTATCGTTTCGGTTTGAAATTACAATCACCTGAAGAATTGTGAATATGGCAACAAAGATGAGGACAACAGTAAGCACATTGTAAATAGTATAAATTAGTTATTTTACTTATTATACTCTACGAATCTTTAAAAAAAATGGTACAAAATTTAAATTTTGCATTAAAAAAATATTTTCCCTGTTTTCTAGATCTTCTTGTCGGTGCGTACGAATCAGAAAAAGTGGTTTTTCTAAGGTAAGTCATTTTATCTTATTTCTGACTGTCATTTTTAAAAAAAATTATGGGTTGATGTTTATTGATCCTAAATCATCATAAGTTATCTTTTCCTTTGTCGATATTCTTTCTTTTTCGTCTCCCTTCTTCTTTCAAACATATAAATACGAGGTACTAAAGGGAAAATAAAAAGTGAGGTGACAAAATACGTTTACCATTTTTATTTTATGAAGCAATACGAAACACGAATAAATCCGGTACTTACTTTGAGGAATCGGAGAGCCGAGTTCGAATTCCAGTCGAATCCATTGCATTCATTTACGTGCTAATACCCTTGGGAATGGTGTGAATTCTCTTCTCCTTCCATCTATGGGTAAATAGCAGGACAGACTGGGTTCTATAGCCTTGGATGGCAACTGGTCTAGGAGAAGGACAACTCTGAATTCAAAACCTGCGGAGGATCGTTTGGGGACCCTGTAGCGCGTAGTGCACCAAGTCTCTGTAACCGGCCCTTCAAAAAGTGTGGAGGGTCCTGCACGAAACCTTCACCACTATAATCAAATCTCATGTGCTATACATGCGGGTTTGGGAACCCCTTGTGAATTCCAAATTCCCATGAAACTCCAATATTGGAGCCGGCTCAACCCACCCCGGGTGAATGCCGTTACTACTACTACTACTACTACTACAACAACAACAGTACTTACAATAGCTGAAATTTGCATACTAAAAGATTACTACCTTTAAGTGAGGTCGTCAGCTACCATCCAGGAATGTCATCTGCAAACTAAAACCTGTGGCCCACCGGCGGCCTGTTTGGCTTTCTGAATCCCTCACCTAATTTCATGAAGAAAACAGCGTTTATTAAAATTATGTTTGTTGCATTTCGTTCTCACTTGTTCATTCACATTGTCTCTCACTTAAATAAGTTTGGGGAAGCTGGAGTAAAAGGGGATTAATCTCCTTTAATTATTAATGCCTGTTACGTTGTGGGTACAGTTTCATTAAACCACATACATAAACAATGATTAAGTACAAGTTTTCTTGACTTTTGCAAACTTTTGTTGCAGGTAACATTTTCAGCGTTTTAAACCATTGGCGATTTTCACTAAGGATGACCATACGTGTAAACATGTTTTGATCTAGAAACGGTAAACGGTCGTAATATTTTTTCTCTGAAGAAATATATATTTTTCTTTTAAAAATATTTTTGTTTAGATTAAATGAAGAAATTAGAAACAAATCACACAGTAGCGTGTATTAACCATAGTGATAATAGTATACTAATATAATAGTAGATGTTATTATATAAAAGTAAATTATACAAATATAATATTTTTATGAGATATTATATTAGACGAAGTCTTCAAAGTTTTTATTATATAATAATCTTTTCTCTAAAGGAAAAGTAATCAACCATTCCTCATTTCGAAGGCAGATGCATATATGGAGGTTTTTCTGTAGAGAAAATGGCTGAGACAGCTTAAACGAAAAATTACCTTGAATTCTTTTAGTTGTACGGCCCATTTTATATTGAACCATATCTCATGTGGCCCACTGATTGGAAAAGGTTGCCCATTCCTGATCTAGGAATATATTTGTCCTACATCATAGTGAGTCTGGGCGTTGGTTGTGATACATCTTGGTTCAATCTCTTTTCAGGACCGAACTAAAATCTCTCAAGGACACTAATTCCTTTTGGTGGTCCCTAACTATCTCGGTGGCGTTGGCCAAGGGCTCTAACTGACAATGTTATCTGATCACTAAAGGAGGGGCTTTAGCTAAAACCCTACGTCTTTTTTTTTCTTTTCTTTCTCTATTTTGTTCTTTTGCCTTTTTTTCTCTCACTTTCCTTTACGTTTTCCTTTTTCTGTCTTTTTCTTTTTCTTTCTTTATTATTTCTTATTCATTTTCTTTTTCTCTTTCTTTGTTCTTAAATTTCGTCCTTTTTCTTTGTTTATCTCTTTTTCTTTTTTTCTTTGTATAGTTTTTCCTCTTACTTGTGAGTGGAACTATTAGGTTGGTGCAAAAATAATGACGTAATAATGTCGTTTTTTGACGTTAAAAATACGTCAAAAAACGACATTATTACGTCATTATTTTTGCACCAACCTAATATATTGTTTTCCACTCTTTATGACGAATGATTCTCAAATGGGCAGTGCTTGACTCTCAGGGGAGGAATTTTAACTAACAATACTCATAAGTATAATGGTAAAAGATTACTACGTTAAAATTATAAATAGGGCAGAATTAAGAAAACTTTAATCACAATTGGTGACTTGGTCCTCTGAGAAAAACTGTATTACATCTTAACAATACCACAATTCCAAACTTAACCTTAATCTTACCTTAGGCAAATCTTTCATTGATGCAAAATTTATATCGTCTCTTAATTATTCTCTTATCACTACTTCTGATGATTAAAAGTTGTTTTTATTAAGCCAAATCTCCTCCTTCTCACGAACTGAACCTAGCTTTTCACATCCAACATCCATGTTCACCATCTCGCAATTCAGTTAATTGATCTTAGCTTTTTTATGCCTATTGGTTCAGTGATCTTTATATTCTTATTAACCTTAATCACTAATTATTTTTATTAAACTAATACTTATTGTTTTTTATATACTGACGAAACGTAATTCTTCTGACAGTTTGTTATTACAGTTAAAAGCAAGATTGTCCAATAAGAAATTATAGAGCATATTAGATAACGAAATGATAACTCGTCTTCTGATTGGACAATTCCTCAATAGAAGGAAGTTCCTTATAACCTATTTAAAGCTGTGTGGTCTTATTCTTTGATAATTGACACACACAGAGAAGCGGTAACAATTTCAACAGAAGCTAAAACATTTGCAATTCAACAAAAAGAATGCAATTTTGTTAAAAAAAAAAAAAAAACTCAACATAAAAGCGTAGTAATAAAATAAAACAATCTCCTCACAGATAAAGAATAGACTTGAGGCAACCTAAGTTTTGTTCCACAAAAGCGATTGACATTGCATTTAAATTTTTACAGATTAAAATTGGCTGGAATGCATGGAACCGGAAAGGAGTTCCACAAGCGGGAAGTGCGAGAAAAGAAAACATTAGCATAGAACCTATGGTTACATCTAGCCATTTAAACTGTAAAATGATGAGATCTCAAATTCAAAAAGTCTAGGTACAATAGCGAAGAGATTACCTAAGCAATTACCACGAAAGTATTTATAGAAAAATCACAGAGTGGTGACCTTACGGCGGCGAGAAAGTGACTGAAGCCAAGCCACTATATCAGGACCAATAATATTGCTGATTATTCTATGGATTTTATTAAGGATCTTTATGTAAATTACAGTGGCACCGGACCATGTGGCAGCAATATTCTAAGTATGGACGAAAGGTAGACTCATAGATATGTAAGATAGTTTTATGCGAAATAGCTTTAGGGTAAATTCAATCTCGCTATGCCTATTTGGCATCGATAACCGTTACGATATCAAGTACCTTTTTTATATTCATATATGCATTCAATAAATAATGTTCAATGGACTTATTTATTTGACCGACTCAAGTTTCTCGTCACGGTCAGATGTTTGATAAATCTATTAAAATTATAATCAGATTTTATATTTGTACCTCACGGAACAACGGTTAGACATAAATTTCAAATTCTTACTACGTTAGAGTTTTTGTTTAAAATGTAACAAGATTGAAATTTAGAACCAGTTAAAATGTAATTTATTAATTTATTCTTATTTTTATCTTTATTTTGTTAAATTTTATTAATGTTTCATAAAAAGGAAACATATCCCATTTGATATGGATGGCAGATATGTTTGGAAAGAAACTATCAGAAGTGTTCGTCAGAGGACGTTCAAATAGACAGGACATTATACAGACAGACAGATAGACGGACAGAAAGTGTATGATATTTTAATATGTTTGATAAATTTATTAAAATTATTATCAGATTTCATATTTATACCCCTAGGAACAACGGATAATCATTTCAAACTTCAAATTCTTATAACGTTAGAGGTTTTATTAAAAACGATGCAACATTGAAATTTTGAACAAGTTGGAAATGTATTTTTTTTATTTTATTTATTTCGGTAAAATTCTAGTAATTTTTACTTATTTTTATAAGCGTAATTGAATAATAATGATAATAATAATAATAATAATAATAATAATAATAATAATAATAATAATGATGTTGTTGTTGTTGTTGTTCTTCTTCTTCTTCTTCTTCTTCTTCTTATTATTATTATTATTATTATTATTATTATTATTATTTATATATATATATATGTGCGTACGTTCGTGCGTGTGTTTGGAGGAGACAAAGAGCGTGAGAGAAAGAATCATATAATTAATATTCCAAGACTATACCTGGTGTCGTTGTTAAGCCTCTCGATAGCATAGTTGCTGTATCCATTGCTAACGAGTCCTATTCTACCCTTTTCTTTTCTTTTTTTTACAGTCTTTTCAGATGTGTTCTAAATTTTCTAAATGTATTTTTCTGTCTTCAGAACTCGGCCTGTGGTCAAAGTTAAAGCCCAGTTGATTTTGTCTCCAGTTATATTGAACCTTGATACAAAGAATTGTCTGCTACTCGATGGATCTAAAAGAACCTGGTCAGTTCCAGTTGAATTACCTTTTGCTTTTCGAAATCAGCAAAGAGAATAAGAATCGTACTATTAGGTTGGTGCAAAAATAATGAGGCTTTTTGACGTTAAAATTACGTCAAAAACGTTCATTATTTTTGCACTAACCTAATACTAAAGACATAATTATGATAATAATAATAATTATACTTATTATTATTTTCTATTATTTCAACATATATAAATATTTATAAAATGGTTTCTGTATATGCGTTTATACCTAAAATATTTTTGTTCAAATAGATACATCAATTTAATATTAACAATAACAACAAAAAATAGATAACTTTGGGTAATGGCGCCTTCGTCCCCGTTAATGTATCCTTTCTGGGATTTCACACATTTATAACAGCGTATAATATTGATATCACGATAAATTTTTTAAAGCACATAATTTTTACCCGGAAAATCGGAAAAATTGCCAACTTAAAAAGAAGATTCTATTTTAAAGGAAATTCCATTGTGTTAATTCTACTTACCATTGTTTGGCAAAATTTAATGCCATATATCAGAAAATCCGACTGAACATTGATTAGACATTCGAAAATACAATGAAGTTGTAACGTATGTCGGGAGAAACGAAGAACCCGTGAAAGAATATCATATTTATACTGGGACAAAAGAAGTAAGGAACGAGTCATATTTTAGACAATGAGGTGATTTTAATATGATATATAGTTAAAGAAAAACTGTCACTCACAAATAAATTAATTTTTCATTGTGTTTTTTTTTTTCATTTCTTCTACTTTGCAGTATGGATGTAACTTCTTTAATTTCCTATAGTGGGACAAATGTACCCAAGAAAATGAGTAAGTATTTATTTAATCTTTTCTCAAACAGACTTCATTTCACACATCATACCTACGATTCCTCGCTAAAGATGCTGGAAAAATGGTTGACTCCTTATACCACCCCAGAAGGAACTGACTCTATCTGTCACGCTCTGTTTTATAAAGAGACAGTTCAAATAAAAAAAATGAGGTATTGTTGTCATATCAAGGGTACAAGTGCCTTATTCTCACTTTCCAGCCCTGCAAGAGTTCAAAACCATCTGCACGCCCTTGTGGGTGATGAATATCTTCCAATTTACAAACCGTTTTCCAGGGACGAAACATCGCCAACCTCTTGCTACTCTACGTATTCCATTCCTTAATTCTTTCCTGGTGCAAGAGTTCGCTTCTGGCCGGGAAGTTGAAAATTATAGCTCAATCCCGAGGGGATCATTCCTCCTGGCAGTAACTCACCTTTGGAAGGGCGCTGAGCTCATTATACAGCATCTGAAGCGTACACAAAAAGGGCAAGCCCTGAGGGAGTTTGAGCAATTTTTCTACGGTATTACAGATAACTCCACATTAAACTTTGACATTTTGTCACATACACCTGCCGCACGGATATATACCTACATTCTTTAGATCCACCAGTTCAGACCTATACATTTAGAATCTGTCATGCCACAAACACTGGGACAAATCATCCACATTCCCTTCGTATTCTATTGGTAAGAAGGAAGTGTCATTCGTGAAACGGCTACATTATAGAGCCGTTTTCCAAGTGAATGCTTTCTCGATTGTTATAATCTTAACCTTTTCAAGTTTATAGTTAATAGTTTTCTATCCCTCATATCCTAATAATCTTATCCCCAACCCTTTTACGTTCATAAAAAAAAGCACATTCACTAACGTTCTACCCTGAATACCTTTTTGGCTTTGTATTGTAATCAATCAAATAAATAAATGTCATGGGAAAATTTTTTTTGGTTACTCCGTCTTATTGCGGATAAGCAAGTCTAGGTTTACTGTAATATCTACGGTCCAATACTGCAGTCAGTACTGGACACTCTCTTCGGAGTTGAAGAGGAGACTTGAATCGACAGTTACGCTTATACCGATAAATACTGAGGAATCTATGGACGAACATGTGAGCAACAACAACAGTTTGAATAATATAGTAACTAAAAGGAAACTTATACATTCAGAAATAAACATTTCAAATTTGTGGGAAGCTTAGTGAGAAAAGAACGCTTGGAGAGTTTAACACTCACAGAAAATACTGACGGCAAAAGAAGCGGGAGAAACAATGAATAACCTAATTAACGAGTCGTGTGAATATAAGCCAGAACAGGAACAATCGTAAAATTAGCCGTTTCTCTATAAGGAAACATTTTGTATTCTTTGACCGAACAGTCAATAGGGTTTTCGGTTGAAATTTATAACATATTTCTCTTAAAACGCTTTTTTTTAAAGAAAAAAAAAACATAGGTTTCTCAAGTCCAGTAGATTTTATCAATCTTTCCGCTATTTATGGGAGTTTCCTTCCGAACCTTCTATATGAAGTGGTGCAGAATGTCAACATCTTGATTGTCATTATTTTCTCTCCGACTTATATATGCTATCCATTTTAGTTGATGCTGCTGTTGGTAGTCCTCAAATGATGTGATTTCTGTTATTTGTTAAAATTCTTTGTGATTCTGTAGCGTCAGTCCACAATGTTCGAAGAAGGATGACCTTTGACAAGACCCTCAGGCTTTACTCGCTCAAAGACTTTTTCCACCCTTGATAATAGGAAGCGATTGTATGCAGCTGACTGTTTAGATATTTCTGAACGGGTTTGGCGCCATGCATGGCATCCGTATATAAAGATTGATAAAGGGTCATACGTTAGAGTAATAAAAGACTGGAAGTTGTGGAGAGTCATGATCGCCTACATCCTGAAAGGGCGTGACACATAAAAGAACAAGTAGTAGTAATAAAAAACGTACAAGTTATCAGAATTTATTATCCGAAATACGTGGGGAGGAATTGTGGCCCCTTTGTAGGGGAAGAAAACAAGAAGGTTGGCCATCAGCTCTTACTGTGGATTTCAAATTATGCGAAAAAATCAAGAAGTTGTCCAGCAAGAAGCTCCATTGATCAACTCATAAATGAGACTGAAATCAGAAAGGAAGAATTTGATAGAACTATGAATGACGGATATGTTTGGAAAGAAACGGTCAGAATTGTTTGTCCGAGAACGATCATATAGACAGAACGATGAACGGACAAATGAAAAAGAGACTGACTGAAAAAAGATATCAATATTTAAATACGTACGCAGTCTTTGGAAATACCACTGAATTTATTACTTACCTTACACCTCTGTCTTTGGCTTTTACCTGTGTCTTCTCATTTTCTACCTCATGCATTCCAATCTTCGTTGACCGTTTTTATGTAAATATTATAGATACATGCGTTAGTTTCATAAGCAAAACAGAATAAGGTATGCACAGATATTTTTCCACTGCATCTCCTTTTTAAAAAAGCTTTCTTTTACTTACTTACTTGCTTTATCTCTCCTGAAATAATTTGTACACGTTTCCATCACTACCTGCCTACCATTCTTTTGCGCATTGTCTCTTGATATACAGCCAGCAGAAGCTGTGTTGATCTAAAAAACGTCGAGATATACGTTGGTTTTTCCTACATAAGGGTGGAACAAATGATCGAACCCTGCCGAAATTCACGTTTCCTTTATTGAAGACTCTCGAAAAACCAAGGCAGGTAAACGAAAATAGATAGAGTAAAAAAAGAGATGTATTCTCAAATGCGTGTACCCACTAAATAACGAGAATATATATATATATATATATATATATATATATATATATATATATATATATATATATTATAATAAGAATATATATATATATTGTAATAAGAATATATGCATATATATTGTAATAAGAACATATATAAATATATATATATATATATATTGTAATAATAATATATATATATATTGTAATAAGAATATATATATATATATTGTAATAAGAATATATATATATATATATATATATATATATTGTAATAAGAATATATATATATATATATATATATATATATTTAATTTTAGTAGACTATACTTTTTTTTATATAAAACAAGTAAATGTAATAGAATTTCTTACAGTATATAAAATTATTTTTTCGCATCAAATATAAGTATATATATTACCAGGTCGCACTTTTTAATTTAATTTTTTAAATATTATTTAAGGAAAGTCTTTGACAATGACGGCACAAAATAGCTATTTCATTTCTCTGATTCAGTAAATTTTTATTTTTTATGAACTTAGTAATATATAGTTTCTGATATATATATATATATATATATATATATATATATATATATATATATATATATATATATTCATGAATCATTCATACAAAAAACAAATATAAAGGTTAATGATTTAAATGGCGAGAATACTTCATTAAATAAATCATTAACATCTATATTTATTTTTTGTATGAATGATTCATGAATTTATAAATTATATTTGCACCTTTTAATTGAATATATATATATATATATATATATATATATATATATATATATGTGTGTGTGTGTGTGTATATATATATATATATATATATATATATTGTAATGATATATATATATATATATATTGTAATGATATCTATATATATATATTGTAATAAGAATATATATATATATATATATATATATATATATATATATTGTAATAAGAATATATATATATATATATATATATATATATGGTTGGTGCAAAAATAATGACGTTTTCTTACATAGTAACATATGTGAGAAAACGTCATTATATTTGCACCAACCTAATATATATATATATATATATATATATATATATATATATATATATATATATATATATAATAAGCAAGATTATATTATGTAATTGTGAGGTCTTTAGGCTCATTTTCTTTTCTCTGTCTCCAGTATTACTCATTTCCAATGTTTTCTCTTTTCAGAATTCGAAGTCACATGGACTCTAGATTCACTCACAAACAGAACGCAGAGAGCGTTCTACTTAACGAACGAAAAGAGTTACAAGATAAAGGACACAATTCATCTCGTTGAAGGAAAAGATGAAAAAATTGTTCATCGGGTTTATCTTAAGGTAGAGTAGCAATTTTTTGATTTCTAATTTTTTTTCAGTGATGCTATTTTTTTTTTTTTTTAATTGATGCAATTTAATGTTTCATTTATTTTCTCTGGCTTAGTCTTTATACCTTGCAATTTCTAAAGAAATAATGGATTTTTTTAATTTAAGATCATATTTTTCGACATCAAGTCCGCCGTTAACTGGAGCAAAAAAGATGGCTTGTTAATTTGAACGCTTCCCAAACTAAAGTTATCTCCATTAATCATCCGAGACATCTCTCTGCCATCCATCAGCATGTCTGATGTTAACCTCCAAGATTAACTCGTTTCGCCTTCTCGGACTAACATTCTCAGCTGACATGAAGTGAAATGATTATATTGAATCCATTGCTAGGTCAGCTGATAAGAAAGTTGGTTCACTGTGTCGTGGCAAATAATTTTTAGATATACAAATATAAAGAAGGCACGAGATATCGTAACGATTACCGATACGGAATAGGCAATGCGAGATCGAATTTACCCTGATGCTGTTTCACTTAGAACTATCTTATATATCTATAAGTCTACCATCCGTCCATACTTAGAATATTGCTGCTACATAGTGTCCGGCTATTAACATTGAGCTCCTTGATAAAATTCATAGAATAATCAGCAATATTATTGGTTCTGATCTGGCGGTTCGGTTTCAGTCACTTTCCCACTGCCGTGTCTTTTCTATAAATAATTTCATGGTAATTTTTCGGATGAGCTCTTCGCTATGGATCTAGACTTTTTGAATTTAAGCGCAGTACTAGACTGGTATTGAGATCTCATCAATTTGCAGTTGATCTGGTTAGATGTAGTCATAAATTCTATACTAACAGTTTCTTTTCTCAAACTTCTTGCTTGTGGAACTTGCTACATGCTTTCCAGCCAACTTTAATCTGCAAAATTTTAAATGCAATGTCAATCGCTATCTACTCTTCTTTTACTATTTCCTTATTTCGCTTATTATTAATTTTTCTCTTCCTAATTCTTACACATCCTGTAACAGCTTTTGTTTTAGTGGTCCAAGTACGGCCAATTCCATTACTTATTGTTGATTTCCTTGTTGTGAGTAACCTATATATTAAGTCACAGATTTAACAAGCAATTTTACTATTTGCTGAGAAGTTATTAGTCTAACCAAGAAAGAATTGCTCCCCAAAATGCTGATGTTTGGTCATTTAGTCAGATTTTTCAAAAAGTTAGTCGGCCTGTGAACTTTACAACACCCACTCATATATATCTAGGTATTCATTTATCTTGCGAGATAAAGGTAACGCCCTGTTCGTTCAAAATTCAGTCCTTTGATGGTGAAACTGGAGTGAGCTTCCCAGGGCGCCCGCAGGACTAGCCGATGGTATATGGAAGCGGTGCCGTGCCGAGACTACATGCCCACTCTCACAATCGTGCTGCCAAGATCCTAAGGAATACATTTGGAGCGGAACTTGGCTATAAGAGTTGCCTGTGTGGATAGCCAAACGTCCTCGGGGAGCCACTCCGAGTTTTCTGTTTGGATTTACTTCCACAGGCTTTTCCGTATTATAAGCGCAAGGTAGCGAAGGTTTAAAATCAGGGTTTTCCTTCCTCTAATGGGACTGCCTTCCCGGGCTATCAAGCTACCTGAAACATTTGGTTATGCGACGCCAGTTATCGACTTTCGCCCATTCACCAGTTTGGAGCTGGACATTTCTCAGAGGCTATTTGAAACGCATGCCACGGACGCATTTGATAGACAGTGATAGCTTCTAAAACACTCAATGTATATAATGTTTATATACGTACATTATATATGTCCCAAAGGCCGTCATATATATATATATATATATATATATATATATATATAAAGGGTGTTTCATTAAGACGTATCAAAGTCAGCAGTAAATAAATCAGTGTTATTGGCGAAAATTTATTTATTTCTCTATTGGATTATATTATTTAAGTCATGGCAATTATGTGTGACAAATAATATCGCCCAAAAGTCCGCCAAGGCTTCGGCGCACACCTCCACTCGATGCTCAAAATTTTTGATAACGTCTCTGCATAGTTGCTCCTCGATCTCACCAATATGCCTTATTATCTCATTCTCCAGCTGTTGAATTGTTGTTGGCTTGTAGGCATAGACCTTACTTTTGAGATCACCCCAAAATAAGAAATCTAAAGGTGTCAAGTCGAAAGATTATGGTGACCAATTGACTTCGCTGTTTCAAGAGATGTTGCGTCCTGGGAATTACTCATTCAAATTCTGTTGGAACGTTCATTTTCGTAATAGGCTTCGATAACTTTAACACGTTGTTTGATTGTTAGTCTTTCCATGGTTGAAATTGCCAAAGACTTAAGTTGTTAAATCTGAAAGGAAAAGAAAAAAAAAAACATCATTAGACGCTTAAAATTAATTCACATTTAAAATCGGTCCAAGTTATTGGGACACCCTTTATATATAACACAAAATATATGTGAGAAGGCCAGAAAAATTTCCGTGCTGAAACATACAGACATATAAAAAAGTGCTTAATACAGTGCTCAGAAAAAACGAATATGCAGAGCAAGCCAATAGAAAAAAGGCGAAACACTATATCCTACCGCACTGACTTGCTTTCGACCGTGATAAGATAAAGAATAAATAGGAAACGTTTATCAA
>OZ010585.1:54406171-54426171 GCA_963932145.1 Acanthosepion lycidas | reverse complement strand
GGTTTTACTTGTACGACCACTTTCTTTTTTTGTCGCTAAATGTCCCTGAATTTTTTTAAGTTTACGATAACTGTGTGCATAGCTGTTTTGCTGCAAGCTACTTTTTCATGAATTTGGGCACCTAGGCGTGGTGTAATGGTTAGCAAGCTTGTCTCGCTAGAACATATTACGACTAAGTAGTGAGTTCCATCCTCACTGGGTGCTCCGTACCTCCGACCTTGTGCCACATTTAAGCAGCGCTTAGAAAATCACTACTTTTCCATTAATTTCACATTCAAAATAGGCTACATCGAGTACAACAACAATTTCGGCTCTTCGTCGTGGTAAAAGTGAGAATTTTTTTTTCACATTCTAAACCTAACTCACTACACAAATATTAACACAATGCCTGCTAATTTGTGGTCAATAAAATTTGACCATTGGCAAATTAGCAGACATTGTGATAGTATTTATTATTCACTCAAAAATTTATGGTCAAAACATCATGTGTAAATGATGGCTGATACAATAACAAATTCCTATCATGCAATCTTATATGATACAAGTTTATGCGGAAAAAAACAAAAAAATAAAATAACCTTGTTACAGCTGTGATTTTAAATTTTGATAATAAATGTACACACACACACACACACCTACCTATCTTCCTCTCTCTCTCCATATATATATATATATATATATATATATATATATATGTTTTCTCTTTATATGTAACTTTTTTTATAGATATATATTATTTAAGTAAATGCTGTGTTTATTAATTAAACAGTATTAATTAATTTACAGACCAGAATGTTCGAGAAATTTCGAAATGGCAGGAATCGAACATGTAACCGTCATATAGCCCTGTTACCTAAAATAAATTATAGCTATAAAATTAACGGACAATAAGAAAATATATTAAATAATTGTCGGACTTAATCCATTTCAGAATATATACATACATATCTATATATATATATATATATATATATATATATATATATATATATATATATATATATATATATATATATATATATATATATATGTGTGTATAATCTTATAAATATAAGTAAGTATACTCGTCCGGAAAAACCTTAGGTGTTTTGGCTTGTAAATGAACAAACCAATACCCAAGGAAAAATAAGGAATAAAAAAAGAAAGAACTAAGAACATGTAATTCAGGCGAAAACAATCGTCCAGAGTCCAAAGAAAAAAAACCTCCAACACGAGTAAAGTAAAAATAACTAAGCAAATCTAACTACGAACCTAAAGAGTTAAGCAAAACTACCTAGGTATATATATATAGGATTAATGCAAGTATAAATTTTTTCATTGATTGTTATGATTAGCACCCTTTATCTTTGCATGTCTTTGTGTATGTACATATTCGGCTTTGAGTGTCAAAGATAATGTAACAATATTTCTTTTTCTGGTGTCACAAACATGACTTTTTGGACTTATATCGTAATCCGTTTTCTCGAATATTCTTGGGGATATATTTAAGTTACGCTGTATTCCGTTTTTTATTTATTTCTTTTTAAAATAATAATTATTATTTAAATAAATGCTTAAATGGCAAAGTAAATATGCGCTTGGGTGTATTATTCATTATTACATACGGAATATAATAAATTCGCTTTAATTTCAATAAAAATATGTAAACATTAATGTCTTTGTTAAATGTAATTAAATTTTCTATGATCCTAATCTCAAAACTAATATTTACTATTTTTAGTTGTTCTTCGTCAATAAAATTGTAGTAACATGCAGACTATGTTATTGCCAATGATATAAACTGTCATTTTTAATTTAAACGCTTTAATAATTAACGAAATTAATTTCCAGGCTGTCATGGGTCCTTACCTATAACTACAGAATGAACTCTTCCTAACACTATGTATACTACGCCTCACAAGAGAGAGGGTCGAATCGAGCCGAGCTTCTCGGCTTGACGGTCGAACTCTCTGCCTCTGAGCAGAGAGGAACCCGGACGAGGTTCCGCCGAAGGGCAGAGTCTCGTTCGGGGAGGTTGACCAACCCGATCCTGTTTATACGGGTTCTACGGGCATTTTTTGGCCGAGCCTACGGGCTCGGGAAACCCACGTTAAACTCGGCCTTGTGCCACATGCAACCCTCGTGGGGGGGTGGCTAGATACCGAATCGAGTCGAGCCGATAGTAGTTCACTCCAAACCAGACTGACAGTCATACTAACACCTTCCACATCTTGTATTATTATTTCGTGTAATATACCTTCGTTATTTCTACTCTTGTGTTCGTGTAGTTCTTCCTTGGTCGTAACCTGTAACACAGAGCATGACTTTTCTACACAATGTTTTTAATTTTATTTTTTGAGCGTATTCTTGGTTTTTTTTTTTGTTATTTTTTTATTAAAATTCAGATTGTTCCAATTGTTCTTCGTCATTTAATTAATTTCCCACGTTTAATGTTTCAGGCATTCTTCACAGCATATTGTTGGCGAACGAAGAAACCTGCAAATGCTGATCAAAATAGAGAATAAAAAAGAAGACGCCTATGAAGCGCAGTTGGTGGTCAAGTTGCCGAAAGGTGTGAGCTACGTGAAAGTGCAAGACGTAAAAGCGGTAAATCTTCTTCTTTTCCCTCTGCAAAACATCTTTTCATATTTATTTTGGTGCCAACTTAGTTACTCTGTTTAGATAACCACAAGTGGGGAATGAGCTAATCAAAAAGCTGACCGATTAAAAAAAAAAACACAATTTACGTAGAGAGATTCCTGGGGAATTCCCGCAGTCTGACAGACAGTTGCGCTCAACATGGAGACGTGATTCTGACATCTACAAAGACATAGTTGCACGGTTATTGACTTTTCGCAAGATTAGATTTGCACATTGCAAAATAAGAGGAAATGGGAATAAGTAGATGGGCCAGTATTTCAAGGAGAAGCGACATGCTTGCCTTATTTATTAATGTCAGTTAAGTCCAGGGCGAAAATAGGACATAGAAGTAGAAAGATTTTGGGGAGGAGAAATTACATTTTTTTTTTAATTTACCAATCTCAACACATTACAACAGAAAATAAAACTGAAGGAAACTGTGTTAGAAAGATTGTGTTGTGTCAGTCTCCCAAGTGGATGGTGGTGGGAAGCGCTACATCCTTTAATTACTAGTCTCAACCTAGTAGAGCGCAAGATGAAACTGGAAGACATTTTGTTAGAAAGATTCTGTTGCATCAGATTTTCAAGTGGGGAGGATCTATATTTCTTATCTACTCGTTTTCGAGTATTGGGCTGCTCACCGACATTTCCTCCTGTGTGAAATGAGTCCAATGTTGGATCTGAACAGACGTCTGCAGCCACCGCATAGTATGATGGGGCGGGTGGTTTAGGGGATAGAGAGCTCTCGCTTTTTTTTTTTTTTTTCGAACTATCTTCATCTCTTTGATTTGTCTCTGGTGTTTTCGAACGATGTTGTACTTTTTGTGGACTGCTCTTCTCTAATTAGTTCTTTCTGCAGCTTTCGTCTCCCAATTGACAGCATCGATTCCTGTCCCCAGCAAGGAGTTTTTGAGCTGACAACGACGTGGGAATTCACGTAGTCTCTTGCCAGATGCGAAAATTTGTTTGGGCAAGCGAATGTCTGGCATTCGGGCAAGGTGTCTCCTACAAATATACAACTATAAATTAATATATCGTAGGATCGTCATTTTTATTCGATAATGTTAATGTATTTTGACATAATTCGATTTCTGTTTGACTTTTGTATTTTTTGTATTGAGTTTTGTTTTCCTTTCTATTCTACCTTTAGAAAACCCTAATTGGTTGCAATGCCGTGCGCACAGAAAACGACAGTTTGGTGATTTGTGAACTTGGAAATCCTCTACAGAAGCGACAAAAGGTAAGCTTTTTGATTTGCATAATGAAAGTTTTCAATTCCCTAAATATTAAACACAATAGGAAAAAAAATAGAAAACAACAAATGAATTTCTCTCATTCTAGCTAAATTAAAATTGAATCAGGGGAGATGAACTGATTTCTTTTAGTCGGCTGAACCAAAACTTACCGAAAGCGAAGAATATTAAACTTTACAAGGCGGAAATAAATGTTAAGCAATTGCTATAAAAATACGTGTATAATACGCGCCTCCTAAAAGGCTACAAAATACTGTAAAAATTTCAGTAATAAAAAAAAAATCTCTTGTATAGTACGCATTTATAATTTAGGATTTGTAGCAGCCAAATTTAATATCTCTTCCGCGTAAACTAAAGATATATATTGCATTATGTTTTGAAGCACAAAATTGACAGGGACAGCTATACGAAAAACCGTAAGAAGCTATTTTAACGAACTTAGTTATTTTGTGTGTAATCAATGAGTTGTTGCCCCTGATATACAATAAATCTATTAATACATTTTATTTATTTTTTCGTAACGATCTGGTTAATACACTCTTCTTTATTAATTTTATTTAATTAATATTTTTTCATATTGATGAATATGGATATATACTTGAAACATAGTATATCCTTCTAAATTTCGTTTTGATTTTACGGGCATTAATTAACTCAATCTTAAATATTAAAATTTTAAGTTTCGTCACTAATTCACATAGACAGTGTGCGTTGATGAAAAAGATATGATTAACAGTCGCCATTTTGTTGTCGTCATTTTATAGTTGTTGTTCCATGAACGAGCATTGCAACCTTTTATATTTTAACAGCGGTTGAACCTCGGACACATTGCATATAATTTGCAAAATATGTATGCATTACGTATAAATAAATTTCTTATTTTAGAATGATGTGTCTTTTTACATTGCATGTCTTTCTCATTATTCTAACTCATTTAATACTATTGAATAATGATCTCTTTTAATTGTCTATTTCGTGTCAGATTAGTAATACCAGGGAGATTCGATCAGCGAAAATTGTATCATAATTTTAAAATCGTGTATATAATGGCAAAGCACAGTTATGCTTTATAGTAAAGCATGGTAAAATGTCTGTATGGATAGAAATTACTAAATAATGCGAAAGTTGTACATGTTTTCATTTAAATTCTCAAATAATTTAATTTCTCGCTTCTCGTTTGGGAAACTCACTTCCGGATTCTTGCATCCGAGTCAACATTGATTTTAAAAAATTTAAATTCAATGTCAATCGTTATCTTCTGTCTTCTTAATTATTATTCTGTTACCGCCCTCCCTCTTTAATAGTAGTTATTCTCAATTCTCTAACTCCGTCTTAGTGGATTTATTGACTTACCTGGGGTGAAATGATTAAAAAAATTGTTGCACGTTGAAAATATGCCTTTGCATCTATCTATCTATCTATCTATCTATCTATCTATCTATCTATCTATCTATCTATCTATCTATCTATCTATCTATCTATCTATATCAGCCTGTTCGTATGCGTGTGAGAGATTCACATTAACTGAGTCAAAATCGACTTGTCTATCCTTTTTAACAGGTATCTTTGTTAATGAAGTTCTCGCCAAAATACGTCGACGGATCAGAAGAAGTGTTAAAATTCCACATACATCTTAATACGTAAGTCTTTTGTTTTTGATCAATACAGAAAATTTACATTTTTGGATAAATTCTTCTCCTGTTGAAATTTAAAAAAAATAACAAGTGTCACTCGTTAGAAATGACACTTTAATATTTACTCCATTAATAATTTCGCGTTATTTATTATACTTTAGTAGGAAAACTTCTAATAACGATCTGTTTTTTAAATTTTCATTTATTGCGATATTCAAAAGGGGAATAACTTCTAATAAAAATGAAGGAGTTATTGCCCCTGATAAACAATAGATCTATTAATGCATTTTATTTATTTTCTTGCAACGATCGATCTGGTTGATACACTCTTCCTTATTAATTTGATTTCATTAATATTTTTACTACAGTCAGATTGATAAATATGGATATATTTATTACTTGAAATATAGTACATTCTTCTAATTTTTGTGCTGATTTTATGGGCATTAATTGACTCAATCTATTCTTAAATATTAAAATTTTAACTTTCGTCAATAATTCACATAGGTTGAATATCCTTTATTAGAAATTCCAAAATCCGAAAATTTTTTAGATACTAACATGACTTACCAGAAATGGAAAATATTAGGTTGGTGCAAAAATAATGACGTAATAATGTCGTTTTTTGACGTATCTTTTAACGTCAAAAAACGACATTATTACGTCATTATTTTTTGACCAACCTAATATCAGAAAGCACTGAGAAAGTTCCTAGGTAATGTGCGGCTGTTTTACTTTTAAGTGACCTCATCTACCTTCGAACTACGTAGCCTGTGGCACCAGTTTTTTGTTTGCGATTTTCACAGCCACACCTTTGTTCGTGTATTACTTAACAGGGATTTCGGTTTCGTATTATTCAGTAAAGATATTATTCAAAATTTCAGAAAGTCCTGCATTTACATATTTTTTGTAAGTAGTGATCCTGATTTTTTTTTTTTTTTTTTTTTTGTACATGTACAGAAAGTACAAAACATTTTTACGGGAAATTTTTTTTTCAAATCTGTGTGAGCGTCAATACCTGTATATTGTACAGTGTAACCGGATATAAGAGAGTTGTCGGGACCGGAGAAGAAGTCTCTTATATCCGGGTTTCTCTTATATCGGGGTCTCTTATATCCGGGTTACACTGTACACAAAATTTATTAAATTGTATATAAAACTACTTTCAAGGTATAAGTTATTTATATAAAACTGCCTTCAGGGCATATGTACAAGCTGTGTTAATGAAATGTAAAGGGATGTGGTGTTTATGTTTGGGGGCCATTCCCAAGCTGTCCCATTTTATAGATGCTATATGCAAATTAAATAACGTGTATGCCAAACTCCGAAAAAATCTAAAAACCGAAGCACTTCCGGTGCTAAGAATTTCGAATAAAGGATTCTTAACCTGTAATAGAAAACAAAAAGCATACAAAATCAACAGAACAAAACAAAAACAAAACAAAAAAACCAAAAAAAAAACCTGTATAAATCTCAAAAAGTAGGCATTTTATATTACCTACTGTAATATTGCGACAACTCTAAGTAGAAGCTTATTTGACTTATTCAACTTTAGTGCTGAAAAAGTTTATTTTATTGTGATGGATGGTTACAAGCAAGAGGGAAGATGGGATGTGCTCATTTTTATTAATACGCCTACAAATTCGCAAATTCATAAACTTGAGAGAAACTTAGTTAATCACAATATAAAAATTATCGTAAACATTTCTTGAGTAAAGGAAAATTTAATCATTAAAAAAACAAACAATTAATATTGCATTAGCAACAGGAGTCTACAGAATTGGAAGTAAGAAATAATCGCAGAAATACATCGATAAAACATCCAGAAAAATGAAGAAAAATATGCATAGAAGGCATTTTGAATTAAACAACACATTTAATGTATTGGCATGCTATCGAAGCTTTCATAATCACAAATTTAACCTGGAAAATGACTTTATATTAAAACATGAACGTAATTTTCCTGTCGAAGACGCATTGAAAGTACAGTGTAACCCGGATATAAGAGACCCTGGTATAAGAGAAACACGGATATAAGAGAGATTTTCTCTGGTCCCAAATTAGAGCCTGTGTTAATGTATATATAATAGACCAAACCCGGATATAAGAGACTTCGTCTCCGGTCCCGACAACTCTCTTATATCCGGGTTACACTGTACCAAGATCTACAAATCTCTTTTCGTTAATGAAGGGCCAGGTTTATCACCTGCCCTTATTAGACTGGTGTTGAAAAATGTGGAATACGAAAAATCTTAAAAGAAATAAATATATAAATAAAAAAACTGAGTTTGTATTAGTAAAATCCAATCTAAAACAGGGTACAGTGTAACCCGGATATAAGAGACCCGGATATAAGAGAAACCCGGATATAAGAGAGATTTTATCTGGTCCCAAATTAGAGCCTGTGTTAATGTATATATAATAGACCAAACCCGGATATAAGGGGAACCCGGATATAAGAGACTTCGTCTCCGGTCCCGACAACTCTCTTATATCCGGGTTACACTGTACAATTAAAGCAAAAACAAAAGGCTACATAGTTTCAGTATTTCATAAAACTTCATTTCTTTCGTATTCCACAAGTGAGAAGTAATTTCCACTGTTGTAGTTCAAGTCTCATGCTGCTCTATGGCTATTTATATTTATTTATGGCTATTTATAAAGTTCAAACGAACTACATTCCTTAGTTCCACCAGTTCTTAGCTTCACAGTTAAGGCCCGCCCTACCACGCATATTGTATCGAACTACACTCATTACCTTTGTATTCCATCGGTGATATGTACCTTCCATACGAGTAGCTTCTTCCCACGAACCGATGCTAGACGGAACCGACCCTCCAGAGGATTTTTCCCGATCACAATAATCTAAACCTGTTCAAATCTAGAGTTAACCGTTCATCTTCCCCGAATATACTCTTATTCTTCAATTCCTCTATGTGTGACTCCCGGGCCTTGTACAAGGTGAAAATCACTGTAAAAAAAAAATTCTATTCTTCTTTTTAACATTCATTTTAAAAATTTTAAGCTGTTTTTGGATAACTGAAAGTGCTATAACTCATTCAACACGTTCTCTTATTATTTGACAAAAGAGTTTTCATTTCTCTTTTTAGTTCCAATTCTGAGGCGTTCAATGATACAGGTAACAATAGTGGTGACATAAGTATTCCCGTCAAAGCAGCTGCCGATGTCATTATTCTGGGGTGAGTATAATTTAATATTCATAAGTCTGTTGTGAGGTGAGCACTGATGATACGTTGGTCTTGTCTGAATGTACTACTTTATATATATATATATATATTGGACTGTCTCCCGTCGTTTTCAACGTATGAGTATCTTTCAGTTCAGTTTTTAATCCTGTACCTGTTCCCGTCGTCTTAACTCTCTCGCCAGTGGACTTGTTGCTCAAGTGGAATAGCAAATAAGGAACACAGAACGGAACTGCAGACAATCCATACAAAAGATTAGTTTAGAGTGGCGAAGGCTTCTGTAGAACCAGTCACACTTATTGGAAGTGCTGATAACAAGGAATTGGTGCAAATATTTGCCACGAACACAATGAAGAACACCCCTCAGGTTTTATTATCACGGAGTAATAACTATCCAATACTAGCAGTGCTCAGAAGAGGGCAGCGCCTTTTCATGGTAATTTCACGTGATTTGGCCCGGCGCCTGCTGAAGCGGTTTACAGGTTTTGGCGCGTGGTGATTTAGGGGATGGGCGAAGACTAGTGTTGCCCGTCCATCTTAATAACAAGGGCAGCAGCCGAGTAATAAAGGTATTACTTCTACCCACACGCATAGAACATACACTGGGTGTCGGAGTAAACAGTTCGTCATCAATGTGCAATATATTGCTAGAAAGTATAAATTAGTATAAAGTATAAGAGAAAATATTATTAATATTGTTGTTGTTGTTGTTTGATATATATATATATATATGATATATATATATATATATGATATATATATATATATATATATATGATATATATATATTATATATATATTATATATATATATGATATATATATATGATATATATATATATACATGATATATATATATATATATATATGATATATATATATATGATATATATATGATATATATATATATATGATATATATATATATATGATATATATATATGATATATATATATATATATGATATATATATATATGATATATATATATATATATATATATATATATATATATATATATGATATACATATACATATATATATGATATATATATATATATATATATATATGTATACAGCTCTCCTCCACTATCAACCTTAGCATGTTTAACTACGGTAGCGAAGTGCTGAAAAATAGAAAGTCACCCACTCGAATTCCAGTCATGTCCAACACACGATGGCTCGGAAATAAACTCCTACTATAACTGACAAATAATACACGAATAATACATCTCACACAGTCAAAAACATGAATAAAAACTAACAACACAAATTATAACACCACCTTGAAAATGGCTAAAGAAGTGGCCGAAAGCGCTTCGGACAACTGACGAAATGGACAGTTTTTGTACTCCTTCACTCCCACCAAACAGAAAAATGTAAGAAAGGGAAAAACTAAATAAAAAATTAACAATTTTTCTTGTCCGTCATATATATATAACAAAAGATGTTTAAAAGAAATGTTGCTGAACAAATACACACACACACACACACATATGTATATATAGATACTATACAATAACTTTAAACAAAATAATTTCGTATACATTTCAGAGAAAATATTGTATATTTTAAAGAACATATACGTATACAAAGATTACAAAGTTTGTGCTTATTTGTTTCGGTAGCGACATGTGTTATTGAACATCTGCTTCGTTTGGCCGTCGACAAAGAATAGGAAGAAAATTTGATTTCTGTTTCAATTGGCGGCAAAACTTCTGTTTCGGTGCATGATGGGAGTTTTCATACTTATTTAACTATTTTTTTTATAATCTCATTTTTTCTTATTTATTGTTAATTATCATTCTTATCTATATTTTAAGGTAGTTTTATTACTTAAATTTTAATTTTTCTTTTACAATTAATTATTCATTATTTTGATTTCATACTCCTACATAGTCTAGTACTACGTATTAGAGGTTATTTAGTGATTTATTTGTTGTTATCACTAAATTCCTATCACTATCTTCCTGTCTTCCTTCTTTCATAGATTTTTTTGTTAGTATCATGATCCCCAAATTTAAAATGCCCGAAATAATATGAATGTGAAACGATGTTTCCATTTGTAATCGAGGCTTTTTAAAGTGTAAAATGTTTTAAACTTAGATTTGTGTCCGTGGTATAGTTATTCAACAACACAACAAGAATTACCTCCCTTGAATTTTGTAAGATGAACATGCATTATACATGGTTATTATTACTACCGGTTAAATAGCAGAGACGTGAATCTCACTTTGATTGGCTTTGATTGGCAACGAGTCTCGAAGAAGAAAAACGATGAATTCAAAACAGTGGAAATGGCAACGAGAAACCACTCCACTATCTTTCCAAAAAAGAGCATGGCAATTCACATAAATAAAATGATAAAAAAGAATAGAAACCTGACAAAAAAACAATTCCGCCAAAATCTGTCAATGCCTTTTCGATCCTGTCACGTGATTACGTTGATTATAAATACCATACACGATCTCGTTCTCTTCCTTGATTTCTCTCGCTACAAAATGCAGTTGTAAAAAAGATTCGCGTCTTGACAACGTGCGGTCAGACGCTATGAAAACTTATTCACACACGCACACATAAACGTACGTACGAAATTTTCCAAACTACATTACAAGCATGCGAAACATTCCATACTTAATTACAAGCATTACGGAACATTCACTCTTTCAACCCCCCTGAAGCTAAAAGTTTACTCAACATATTCTAAGCTTTATAATTCTTTAAACTATCTCTTGAGCGGCAAGTTCATTCAACTTTTGTGTGCTCGGATAAACATATTTCAATTTCCTTAGTAAGAACTTTAATTCAGTCAAAGGGACATAACACCAACAAAAATAGTAATCCCCTATGCTTGTATATATCATTATACAAATATAAATATTGTTGTTGTTATAAAACCATCGTTTTCTGTTTATTCTTGTTGTTTAAAATATAAATTGAGAGGTCATGTCAACTAACAGTCATCAACAAATGGTAACCCCGACGTTTCAACAGGAATAAAAATAAAAAAAATGTCCCCCACAAGTACTTTATTTATAATTTAAAGCTGTTTGCTGCAACGGTCGAAGAGAGTATTGACCATTAATGGTATCTCAAATTTCCAGGAACCTGTTTTATAAAGGAAATCATTCTCCTTATTTTCTTTTCAATCTGAGAATGGAAGTAAATCACTTTATTATATCAAAAACAATTAAACCATTTTAATAATTTCATGGAAACCATTTATTTCTTAAGATATTTCCAGAGTGAAATTCTGTTCTCATCATATTTCTGTTCCAAAGTATGATGCATTTTGACTCAAGTGTCATCAGCTGTGTTAGGGTCACTTAGCCACATTCAAACTGAATCGATGCAGTCCAAAAGATCCGATGGAAGATCAATCAAATTTATGGCTAGATGTGCTTTCTTACTGACATGGCAGTCATTGCAGATTGTAATGTATCCTTGAAGATCTTCAAAAAACTAAGATTTTGATGTGGAAATCTCAAAAATTTGTCACATGGTTGCATCAATAATTCCTGTTGTGATTGAAGCCCTTGGCTCGATTGGTAAAAGTTCCAATAGACTCATTGAAGGGATCCCTCGTAGCCCATACCTTAAAAAATATAAAAAAAACTGTACTCTTACAAGTACAGCTCACACGTTACGAAGAGTTTTGTCTGTGTAAAATGTGAGTGATTTTAGATTGTTTTTTTTTGTTTTATTTTAATGATCAATGGAAAATATAATAGAAAAATGTCATGAATCGATATCTGACCTTAAGTCACTGGTGGGACCCAGAAAGAAATGTATATACAACAGGAATCAGAGGAATTAATAATAATGATGATGAAGAAAAAGAAGAAGAAAGGAAAATGGCAGTCATAAGATATTATGGGATTTCTAAGTTCAGACAGATCATATCATTTAAGCACGAAGACCCGACGTTATTGTTAGAGATAAGGAAAATAGCAAGTGTCAGATAATTGACTTTATTGTTCCACACGATACAAGGGCGGATTCCAAAGAAAATTAAAAGACAGAAAAATACAAGAATCTGGTTAGTAGGTAACTAAAAACTGGGAAAACACCTATAACGTAAGCGTGCCCTGGAATCACATTTTTAATTACAGAAAATTCGAAGGTCATATTTTTTGCTGTGTTTGGGCTGTGTGTCGACAGAAAGGCACGCAAGAGAGAAAAATTTATTAAATTAATTTAAAATTGAATAACTATTGCACAGATAAAACGAGAATAACATTGATACTGAATCATTGCCAAACTTTTAGTTTTGTTTCTTATATGCTTAACAATACATCTTGAACTTTGCTTTTTATACAATTAAAACATACTTTGATATTTGTTTCTATAGGATTAAAAGATACTCTGAGCTTATTATATAAGTAACATCATACTTTGAACTGTTTCTTATACAGTGTAACCCGGATATAAGAGAAACCCGGATATAAGAGAGATTATATCTGGTCCCAAATTCGAGCCATACTTACCTAAACAAAATAGACCAAACCCGGATATAAGAGACACCCGGATATAACAAACTTCTTCTCCGGTCCCGACAACTCTCTGATATCCGGGTTACACTGTATAACTAAAATATACTTCGAGGTTTGTTTCTTACAGAGTTAAAATATACTCTCAGCTGTTTTATCATATAAGTAACAAGATACTTTGAACCGTTTCTTATATAATTAAAATATGATTTGATCTTTGTTTCTTATATGAAACACCATTTGAGTTATGGTATACAAGATAAGAAAGTGAATAACTTATTCACGTGATTTTGCGTTTAAAATTCTAGTTTAGGCCGAAACCTGTCATGCAAAACAAATCCACTTATTTCAACAGTAAAATATAATATCAAACAGTTGATTTAATATTTACAGTAATCAAATTCATAACTGGTAAACAACTTTAACTCGGACTTTGTACCTAAATAAACACATTTGCGACACTGAGATCCGTAGACGTATTGGGATGGCCAAGGACACATTCCAAAAGCTGCGCAGAGTATTGCGAGACAGGAGGATTTTTTTGGTAACAAAGAAAAGAATACTGAGCTGTTAGGTGACATCTGTCACACATTACGGCGGCGAATGCTGGACGATTTCCTCAAAGATGAAAACGAGACTCGAGGCGACGGAGATGTGAATCTACAGAAGGATGCTAAGGATATCATGGACCGAGCATGTGAGCAACGATGAGGTCTTAGAGAGGTTGCAAACGAGGAGAAGGCTTATACTTAACATCAGAAAGAGGCAGCTGAAGTTTCTGGGACACATAATGAGGAAGGAAGGTCTAGAGAACCTGATACTCAGGGGTCGAATAGACGGAAAGAGAGACAAGGGAAAACAGCGCCTGACATACCTGGCGAGCTTGTGCAGGTGGATGACAGAACGTGGTCTGGGGGAGGAAGCAGAGGGAAGGAACTTGCTAAGAATTGCAAAGAATGGAGAGAGGTGGAGAGCCATGATCGCCTACGTCATAAAAGGACGCGGCACATAAAAAGAAAGAATACTATACTCTACTCCATTCACGCGACACGTCATTTATCATTGTAATTTAACACCAACAAACCAAAATCGATAGGTTGTTGCAAATACAGCCTGGTAAGGATTTACACAGCCCTTTATTATAATACTAATACGGTAGAAGATTCTGTTACATGAAATCTCCAATCTGCCATATGTGCATCAGCTGTTGTATAATAAACAAAAGGATCAGGAATCTACCTGTTGAGTTAGTAAAATAAACCAAATCCGATATGATTAAATGGATACTAAGCTGTACATGATTTATTTCACCTGAAAGATTGACAGGTAGATCAATTATGTCGTTAATGATACTGAAATTTATTGGTAAAAATATAGAATAAGCAACTGCGCGGATATTTTGAATATTTATTTATTTAAAATTGAATTAATTTACGAAAATAGAATTTTGTAAGAAACATTTATGATAAGTTAAAGCAGTTTTATCCAGTTTTTAATTTTCTTTTGAAATGTTAAAACATTTAATATTTATATTTTGGAAGTTAAGTCCATAGATCGTCCTGGGTATGACGATAAACTACATCCGGCAGTAAGGTCTCTGATCGGAAGGTTTTGAGGAGTGTGGAACCACCTTTAAGATGTTGTTGTTCCCAGGTCCACCCTGACTCGAGGTGGTAGCACCTGGTGGGGTACCAGATTTGGGCAAATGGTTAACCCCCAAACTGGGGTCAAAACACTATGAAAGTATCAAAATATATTTTTATCGTAAACATATCAGAAACAGATTAAAAAAATTACCAGCAATGCATTTGACTCGACAATAACCCTCTTTACAAAAATACCTCAATGGCACCTGATCTACAAACTGATTTCTTACAAAGAATATATATTCTATTCATATGAACCTATTCTAAAAATCTTGTTGGCATTAAATAACTCATTCAGTTTGATATAACGATGACAGTTATGAAAAAATACACATAGATAGCGGCTGGGATTGAGGAATCGGAGTGTTGAGTTCGAATTCCAGTGGAATCCATTACATTCACTAACCTGCTAATACCCTTGGGAAAGGTATGAAACCTCTTCTCTTCCCCCCAGCTATGGGTAAATAGCAGGACAGACTGAGTTCTTTAGCCTTGGATGACAACTAGTTTACCGTAGAAAGAAATGGTAACCTATTGCGAGAAAAAATCTGCCTCGTCAGTCATGTATCACGCATGGCATATAACAGACTGTATAGATTGACTTCTGATTCTTGGTATTTTATTTTTCAATTTTTAAAATGTTGATTTCTATGTTGTAATTTACAGTAGGCATTTAACAAGACATTTGCCAGCCATAAGTACATATCGTCCTGCGGCAGAATGTGCAACTCACGCGACTGAAGCATTTCAGTTACTGTGCGTTTTCTACGAAATGGACGTTTTCTTATCGCTAGAACGGTTGCCAAACAAAGCTATAGAATCCAATCTAAAATTATTAAAGAAATTCATGACTAATATTCTTTTTTTTTTCCACTAAATGAACCTTTTTATGACTTTCTTTTGTTTTCATTTCTTTTAGAAAATCAACGCCTGATCAGATCATATATAATTCCAGTCAAGGGGACCAGATTCGAGAGAAGTACATGTATAATAACACCATTCTCAGTATAGGACCCGCTGTAGAACATCTTTATGAGGTAATGTTCTTGTAAAATATCTTTTTAACAGACTAGAAAAATAATTGTATTTTTAATTTTTTTTCGTTGTCCCTTAGAATTTACAAGATATTCTTTAAAATCATGAATTGATTTGACACTGTATCGATAGTATAAACAGGACCCACCCACTTCTAAATCAATAAAAAATTGAATATTCTTCGATTCTGACAAGTGTCGTAGTCTAAAACATGTATGAAGTATGGTAACGTATAAAATTATTTAAAAAAAAATCTCTATTTTTTTACGAGTGGACCACTTTATTTAAGTAGTGCCGCCTGTTTTAATAGCCATAACATTCTGCATTGACATCTTTTTCCAGATTTTCTGTTAACAGTTAACATAGACTTATAACTGGTTTTGTCAATAAGCACACATCTATTAACTACCGCTAGATTCCACAAATGATAAGTTTTGTCAATAAGCACACATATATTAACTACCGCTAGATTCCACAAATGATAGGTTTTTCCTACCTTGTTTTAAAAAACATTTCTTTTGATGCATATGTTATCTAATATGTTAGACTAGAGCCTCTGAAAACCTTTGGTTCTTTTGCCACTGTTCAAATCTTTGGTCAATTCTAAAGTTTTTAAAGTTGGGAAGAAATTATGGATTTTCTCTGTTTACTTAAGCTCTTGGATGGCTTGATATGTCTTAGCAGCAATGTCTTTAAATCACTTTTTAAAAATTATGCCAGGATAGAATTTAGTTCTTTTGGGGATGCGTCATTTGTCGAAAGACAAAATATTATCCTGGCACTACTTAAATTAACTGGACTGTTCGTGAAAAAAAGGGAGGTAAAACTTTGGTGGGAATCGTTTTTGTAAATTAGCTGTGGTTATATCAATATTTATCGATTCTGATAAAAGTCGAGGGTAGAAAGTGCCCTCGACATTTAACAGAATCGAAAAATACTGATTTTTATCATTTTAGAATAAGGGTCCTCTTCATAATATGAACGCACTATCAAATAACTGACTTCTCAAAGTGTTATCGTTATTCCTACAAATGTCACGTTTGAAAATATGCTTACATCATTGATAGCTGTGTATTAATGATGGCGTACTTTTACCAATTTCGGCATAGTAGGCATTTACCAATGACGTTTGTAAAGTAGAAATAACTCTTTATGAAGCTTGAGACTGTATTTATATTATGAAAAGGATGTTAGACATTTTCATGACGGTCGTTTTCGGGTATAGAATCCAGAGGTTGGCAGTGAATATTTCGGAGACAGTAGGAAAGCGTAGTTCAGGTTCGCAGTGGATATCTTAGCAGAGCGTAGTTCTTCCTTCTATCCTCTTCGCCTGTCAAGTTAGCACTAGTCCTTCCGGTAGGTTAAACAAAGATGGCCGCCTTTATACACGACGAATACAATGTTCTGCGGCTTCTGATTGGTTAAGCTTCTATTGGTAGACTATAAAGGAAGTTGAGTCATCTGGATTGTCTCACTAGTCATAGTACATATATATCCAAAAAACCGTAAAAAAGGAGACCCTTCTAAAGAGATAAAAACCATTTTTTTTTGTTTCTGAAAAATGTTAGGGGAAGAGGAACGTCTAATCTAGTGATTCTCAACCGCCTTTCTGCGGCATATTAGTGTGCCACGCGATCCTCTTCAGTGGAGATTTACTTGACCCCCCACCCACTGGGTCAGGTTGTGACACAAGGTCAGTTTTTAACGTGGGGACCCGAGTGTTTCCACCCGGGCTGCTGGTC
Organism: Acanthosepion lycidas; assembly: GCA_963932145.1. Classification (NCBI taxonomy): domain Eukaryota; kingdom Metazoa; phylum Mollusca; class Cephalopoda; order Sepiida; family Sepiidae; genus Acanthosepion; species Acanthosepion lycidas. The sequence continues at coordinate 54,408,549 of OZ010585.1, read as the reverse complement.
TAAGCTGGTCATAGCTTGTCTGAGCTAGTCATAGCTGGTCTTAGCCTGTCTAATCCGGTCAGAGCTCGCCTAAACTAGTCATAGCCGTGATACCACCTGTGTATCCCTGTGCTAGGTAAGTAGATTTACTTGACACCCCCGCTCCACTGGGTCAGTTTTTAACGTGGGGACCCAAGTGTTTTCACTCGGGTCGCTGGTCCAAGCTGGTCTTAACTAGTCATAGCTTGTCCAAGCTGGTCAGAGCTGGTCTAACGCTAGTCATAGGTGGTCTAACGCTAGTCATAGCTGGTCTTGGCTTGTCATAGCTGGTCCAAGTTAGTCGTAGCCGTGGTACCACCATCACAGGGACGGATCCTTGTGCAAGGTAAGTATCAAATGCGATCTTCTTAAGTGTGATATTCACTAACCGCTCTACGCGGTCGGATGTGGCACAAGGCCGAGTTTAATGTGGGGTATCCGAGCTCGTAAACTCGGCCAAAAATTCCTGTAAACCTTGCAAAAAAGGGGTCGGGTAGCTGTCTGCTGAAACGAGACTCTGCCCTTCGACACAGCCTCGTCTGGGGATCCTCTCTATCTCAAGGCAGAGAGTTTGACCAACACACTTCCGAAGTAATCCGAAGAGTGATCCTCTTTGGTGGGTCACGAAATATTGTCATGGCATAAAGTATTAAACTTTTTAAAAAAAGATAAGCGGCGCAAATAGTTGAATAGAAACATTGGAATAAAGTAAGTTCATATTAGTGTATATTTTTTAATCTATGATTTTATTTCATAACATTTAAATGTATACACTTTAAAAATGTTGCTAAGTGTATCGTGATATTTTTTATTTTCTCCTAGGTGTGCTATTGCTTAAAAAGGTTGATAAACACTGGTCTAATCAATGTTCATCTACAAAAATTGTATTCAATTTTTCCCTATTTTTTTAAATTTATTAGCAGTCCAGTTAATGTAAGCTGAGATGTTATTCTAAATTTGATTTTGATATTTTTGATATCAGGAACTATTTTTCCAAACAAAAAAAACAAACAAAAAAATAAATAAATAAATTAATCAGTTAATTAAATGTTGGTGTCAAAGGTGAAGACACGCTTGTTAAATGTCTATTAACAAGTTCATCATCAAATTGACCTCGATTCGTTAGTTTTGCTTTCTAATATGATAAGTGTTACTACACCACGAATTTATATTTAATGAATAAGTAACATAGATAACTATTTGAAATAAGCAAAAAGAAAGTATATTTATTCTTTTAAACTTCTTCAATGAACGCTCTAAAGTAATGATGTTTTATGGAAAATTTGTTTTGCAGATTAGAAACAGAGGTGACAGTGACATCTCGACAAGTCGTCTCACTATTCGATGGCCAAGTTATGATGACAATGGAAATTCCCTCCTGAAATTGTTGGAATTGCCAAAGGTTATCTCTGGAGAAGGATCCTGCACAACTCAAGAAATAACACCTACTGATACGGTAAGAAAGTTACATTAACCTTGTAGAGCTGACTCTCCTGTGGAGTACTAGGGCCGTGGTCATATCATTCACGTTTGCGTTGAGGTTTTCATAGTGAGTAATTTGTTTTTTTAACGGGCGAAGATAAGAAGGTGATTGGCAAATTGGACAAGAATTCTACGCTTATCAAGAGTTTAATTCAGAATTGTCTTTTTTTGACTAGTTGCCAACCCAAGAGAAAGGGTTGGAGCAGAAGCGATCGATGGATTCGGACGATTCCGATGATATCTTTGCAAAAATCGAACAATGGAATCTGTACTGGACACACTAACCCCGCGTCCTCATCGATAAATGCTACTCTACGCAGACAACCATATTCCAGCAACTTTTTTTTCCAGATTTCATTCATTGCTCGCAATTTGTTTTTCTTTTTAATTATTTCACCTCAGCAAGGCAATAAAGCCGCTAGGACGTACTGAGTGTTAGAGAATATGAGAATAAATCACCATTAAAGAGAAAGAACATTAAAAGAGCAAGAATTAAGAAAACAGAAAATAACTACTGACATTGCATTTTTGAAGATCAAACTTTACTGGGAAGCAAGAAGACGGAATAGAGTGTCACGCGCGAGAAGTGCGATAGAAGAAGCTGTTAGCATAGAACTTACATCTGCCCAAACTTTTGAAAAGCCCCTTACACACACGCAGACACACACACACACACACACACACACACACACACACACACACACACACACACACACACACACACATATATATATATAGTAATTCATCGAGCCCAGAATAATCTTCAACAGAAAGCACTGGACAGCCGTTTATATGATTAGTCTAAATCCCCCCAAATTTCTTCTCCACATATTATTTATTATTTTTTGCCTATACTCGAGCGGTGTTAAAAAACCTAG
>OZ010585.1:54383671-54403671 GCA_963932145.1 Acanthosepion lycidas | reverse complement strand
ATATTGAGATTCCTCGATGTTTCGCCGATATACAACACTGGCCATTATGTACAATCTATTTTTTATATTCCTGCTTCTGTCCTGTTGTTTTTGCTATCGCATTTGGTACTAACTATATCTCTTATTGTTTCATCAACACCACCTTTAAAACAACACGATATATAGTTAGCACCAAACGAGATACCAACGAAAACATGACAGAGTCAAGAATATACAAAATAAGATTGTACAAAATGCCAAATGGTGTACATCGACGAAACATCCAGACACCACAAAAAGACTATGAGAGTATTGCAGAGATATGTTGCATAACAACAATATATATATATATATATGGCAGCCATTTCTTAAATTTCCAAGTGATTTTGCATTAAAATGTTTTTCCTATATTTTTCAGAGTTGCACAGATATGTGGTGTAATATTATCACTTGTAATCTGGGAGCTTTACCCAGAGAAGAGAGTATTCTAGTCTTAGTTAAATCAAAACTTCTCACTAGTACATTATTAAAGGTAAGTAATATTGAACATATTTTCTTTCTAGTAGGAAGTATTTACTATTAGATCCCTGTTCGCAATCATTTTCACAAAAAAAAAAAAAAAATATTGATTTTTGATTCGTTTAATATTAGTATTTACTTTGGTAATCTTTCCTACACTTACTTCTTTTCGGCTGGGTGATGAAGGACATATTCGAGCTCTTATCCGCGGCTTAGAGACACTACTGCACGCAACCAATGATGTCAGGTGTTTTCGAGGAATCTAGCGAGGCAGAAAGATTCCTGGTCACGAGTGCATCAACCACAGAAGGGACAACTTGTGCTGCTTTTTTGTATATTTCTCTGATTTGGTTTGCTACGTCTTGGTAGCTCTGTATTTTCATCTGCTCCACTTTGACGATGTTCTTGTCCTAAAATACTGTAACGTCTTTTAGGATACATTCATGGTTGCTCATGTGCACAGGTGCCAAATCACGGCGATTGCTCTCTAAGCGCTTGTCAGTCAAGTTGATGGTATTCCTTATGAGTTTCACTTGTTCATTCTAGACTAACAATTATAGTGAAGGCTCGTACCAGATCTCTGCGCACTCGATGCCATACTTCTCGCATATTTCCCAATATATATCGGAAAAAAAAAAAAGGAAGTTGACGCCTGTGATCGCGAACGTTTACGGAATGATTATGCTAGAAACAATAGAATTACTGCTAGCCATCTCCTTGTCTTTCTCACCTTGCGTTACTCTTGTGAGACCCTGTATCGAAAAGACCCGTAAATTTTTGAACGTTTCCAACAATCCAATGTCCGGTAAATCTTCATCAACGCACCAACAACAAAGTTCTCAATCGCTAAGAAATGCCAAGCACTGAAGTCGTCATTCTCAAGTATCGCCTCAGGTGGTCACGACATGTCACTTGATTGGTCGCTTCAGGTCTCCTGCGGACCATCCTTTACAGCGAGGTTGTCAAAGGCAAACGACATCGTGGCGCCCCGAAACGCAGTTTCAAATACCAACTTAAGTCTTCACTCCTTCAAGCCAGAATCAGCCATATCTGTGATTTAATCTTGTCGTCGAGAGTCTTGTCCATCTGTAAAACTCCCAGGTGTTTATAATTACTGCTAGCTACCTTCTTTTCTTCCGCACCTTGCGTTACGCTTGGGAGACATGGACCCTGTATCGAAAAGACCTGTAAAAGCTTGAACTTTTCCAACAAACCAATGTCCGGCAGATCTTCATCAACGCACCAACAGCGAAGTTCTCAATCGCTCAGAAATGCCGAGCATTAAAGCCGTTATCCTCAAGTATCTCCTCCTGGTCAGGACATATTCACTCGAATGGTTGTTTACAGACTCCTGCGGACCATCCTTTACAGGTGAGCACGTCAACGGCAAATGACATCGCGGTGCCCCCAAACTTAAGCCAGAATCAGCCCAAATGCCTGGGAAAACAGAAACTGCCGACCGTCTATCCTGGCGAAGAGCAATTCATTTCAGTTGTTCGCGGAGGAGAGAAAGACTGGAGAGGAAGTAAAAAGTAGGCAACACGTAAGACACGGTAGCTCTAGACAAGATCATTGCCCGCCGTACCTTACGATCAATTCAAAAGACTGTTCCATTCCCAAATTGATCTCTTGAACCATATCGGGTTCGAGCATCGTGGAGGCACCGGATGGACTAAACTCGGAAACGAGTGCCGACGACAACCTCCTTCACAGATTCCCTATTGAAGAGCTTTATCCCTGTGTTGTCTACTTTTCTTTCTCTCTTCATTACCAAACCAACACGGCACACTTATCAAGTCCAAATAACATCCTGATATCCTGGAAGCATATCCTAACGGTGTTTATTTATTATAAGTGATAACATAAAACTTAAGACAACCAATGAATATCAGATGGAACTTTCAAACAATGACGAGATTAGAGAGTACATGACGACATAGGGAAAAACGTTTGGATAAATGAGTAATATCTTGAAGAAGAATAATTTGAAAGGACGAAGACAACGTTCCTTTATTTTTTACGTTAATATTAAATAGCAGGATGCTTTCTGGGCAGACCTCGTCATTTTGTTACATTTTCTCATTGAAATTTCATTGTCTCTTTTGTTAATGATTCTAACTAGCATATTAAGCGTCCATGATCTAATGGCTTCTTCTTCTTGCAGAGGGGTTATCTTGAAACACTTTTGCTTGTATCAGAAGCAAAACTAATCGTCACATCGATTCCATATGAACTCGTCTTGGATCCTAACAACTTTCCGTCAGCCACAAAAGAGGTAAGATGCAAGAAAAACTGCTTCATAGATTTGGCAGCTTAAATATGTTCTTATATATTATATGCTTTAAATCGTTTGCTGTGAAAGCAGTGTGATATGATATTTAATAAATTATTTTTTAAAAAATATGAATAAAGGAAAACGCACACATTGAAAGACTCCTCAAAACAAAGAGGCTGACCAGTGAGATAGCAAATCCCGTTAAAATGTAGCTAACATTTTTTCTCTTTTCGAATAGATGTACTGTCTCTATTGAATTTTAATTTATGCACACACACACATATATATATAATTATTATTATTATTATTATTTGATTACTAGAATTCTTGTTTATAATATTATTCCTTCACCACATGCTACATTTAGCCGAATTTGCTATCTAATTGGTCAGCCAGTTTGTGCTGATTAGTGAGTCTTTAAAGGTAAAGCTTGAGGGTCTTTTGAAAAAAAAGTGGGCGAGGCCGAATTCGAGTAACAACAAAGTTTTAAAGAATAAAGAAACTAAAAGCGAACTTATACTTAATATCAAGAAGAGACAGTTGAAATTTCTAGGACACATAATGAGGAAAGAGGACTTGGAAAATCTGACACTCACAGGACAGATTGAAGGCAAGAGGGACAGAGGAAAACAATGCATGACTTAACTAGTAAGCTTCAGTAAATGGACGGCAGAACAATATTTAGGGGATATAAGAAAAAGACAAAATTTATTAAGAGCTATGAAGGACTGGAAATTGTGGAGAGCTGTGATCGCATACATTCTGAAGGGATGCGGCACATAAAGAAAAAGAAGAATAAAGGAAAAAAATAATTTTATGCATATAAATTCTTGTAGGTTTTAGGGTTAGTTGTAAAAATTTAGTTGCAATGGACAATCATTTCATTTTTTAATTTTTTCGTTTGGAATGGTTTACTAAAATCTATATAAGCAAACTATAGTAAATCTTCGTTGGAAACATGAGAATGCCAAACTGTGATATAATATCTAATCTCTTTTGTGGTAGTGAATGTTGGAAAATCTCTTTTTAAATGAAGAAGAGATCTGAAGCTGTTCTACTGATGAATGCTAAGCACATCATGGACAGAACATATAAGGAAATGGGAAGTTATAATGAAAATAAGAGCAAAAAGGAAAATTTTACAAACAATCAGAAAGTGACATTTTTGGGAATCATAGTAAGGAAAGAAGGCTTAGAGAATTTAGCACTCATAAGACATACTGAAGGCAAAGGGAAGCAAGGAGAAATTGTGAGTAAGCTACTTGATGAGTTTGTGCAAAGATATGGTAGAACAGAAAATACTTAGAGCAGCAAAAAGACAAGAAATTGTGGAGAGCCATGACTGCCCATGACCTGAAGTGAGATTGCACCTAAAAAGGAAGATATAATATTAGGTTGGTGCAAAAATAATGACGTAATAACGTCGTTTTTTTACGTATTTTTTAACGTCAAAAAACGACATTATTACGTCATTATTTTGCACCAACCTAATAATAAATTAAATTAAATTAAAACAAAGAATGCAAATAAATAAAATAAAAAATAAATAAATAAAAAATAATAATTAGATAAATAAAAAAAATGCAAAAATAAAGAAAATAAAAATCCAAAGGATTAACAAGTTATTAATAATAATAAGGACATTTATCCTTACATCCACTTGAATGGAATGTTACACAAAGTCATGTTTAAAGTGGGTATCCATGTTTAAATCATTTTACCCCAAGCAAAGCAATAAAGCCGCTAATACACAAAAGGTTACTGACTGTTAGAGAATATGAGAAAAAGTACTATTAAGGAGAGAGGATAATAAAAGAATAAGAATTAAGAAAACAGAAGCTAACATTTTAAGATTTACATTTTAAATGATAAATGTTGACTAGAAAACAAAAAGCCAGAAGAGAATTCTACATGTGAGAAGTGTGAGAGAAGAGAAGGTAGCATAGAACTTACGGTTACATCTAGACATTTCAACTGTTAGTTGATAAGACATTGCTGCCAATCTAGTACTGCCGTTAATTCCATAGAGTCTAGGTACCCTAGAGGGAAGTTCCTTAGAACAATTACTATGAAAGGATTTATGGAAAAGGTAAGGGAAACTACATTATGGGTGTAGGAAAGTGACTGAAGCAGATATTCTAGGTCAGGACCAATGATATTGCAGATTCTTCTCTGGATTTTATCAAAGTTCTGTAAATATACAGCAGTGGCACCAGACCATATGAGGCAGCAATTTTCAAAGCAAGGACAAATGGCAGCCTTATAAATATGTAAGACAGATTCTGGCAAGAAAAATTGTCTAGGATCACACAGGGAACCATGTTTTTTAACTGCAGACTTAGGAATTGATTCAATGTAATATTTCCACTTTATGTCAGTTGAAAATGTTGAAGGTGTAATCAGTCACTCTCCTGGAGGTTAGCATCAGCCATGTGGAAGATAAAAAGGATTCTCTCAGATGATTAAAAGAGAGAAATTTCATTTTTGAAAGGTCAAAATTAAAAAGCCACTCCTTTCTCCTTTTAGCAACAGATTGTAAGTCATTTTTGAGATCAGCTGCCAATTTGACTATCGAAACGATCAGACTTACTATTAAGACAGGAGTAAATAGTATAACAATACTATACAGAAGAACCTCGGTTGTCGAACATCTCACATGTCAAACAAATCGTTTTTTGAACAGAAAATTTGAGATAAAAATGTCTTGGTTATTGAACAAAATTTTGGTTCTCGAACAACATGGCCGAACTGAGTTAACGTGAATGGAATAATTTCTTAGTTGACCACCATGTTGTATACATTCATGTGTGTTTCATTTCCAGTGTTATTGTACTGTGATTTTTTGGGGAAAAATAGTTTTGGTTCACAAACTTTTTGGGTTACAAGTGGCCTTCATGAATTAAATAAATTTGTGAACGAAGGTTCCACTGTACTAGATACAAAAAATTGCTCAAGACTCTCAACACTGACACGTTTTTGTGGGGATGCTAGGTAATGACTCTGTAATGAATTGGAATTTCTTTCATATCTTCTCTGCCCTGCAGTAGTCTTTAATCTCACATATTGTATTCTGTCCCTCACCTTACTGCTTGGGCACTCCATGTGTTAGCTATGCTAATTAGGTACTACAGACTATAATCTATCTCCTGAGTGGAGTATTGCTGCCATATATGGTCTGGAGTCCCCTCTGTTTGCCTCGGGGTTCTTGATAAGCTCCAGAGGCAGATATGCAATATAATTGGCCCTTTTCTGGCATCTCTTCTACAATCACTTTCTCACAGATGCGCCGTCGCCTCTCTCTGTCTTTTTTACAAATACTTTCATGGTAATTGCTCCGAGGAGCTGCATTTGCTGGTTCCTAGACTTCATGAATTCAAGCGTCCTACGAGGCTGGCATCCCGCTCTCACCCTTTCACTGTCGAAACTCCTAAATGTAGCCATCTCTTCTACTCCAATGGCTTCATATCTCGCATCTCTCGCCTGTGGAACTCCCTTCCCTATTCCAGTTTCCCTGAGCGCTATAATCTCCAACTATTCAAATGTAATGTTAATCGACATCTCCAGTTGCCTTGATCTATCCACTATCCTTCTCCTCATCCTTTCCTCTATTACTCCTATCTGATCTTGCTCCAAATCTTCTGTAACCCCTTGCGTCCTAGTGGCTTCTCGTCTTACTTGGGGTGATAAGCTTAAAAAAAAAAAATTGCATTGAGGTACATTTACCAGTTGCCTGAGCACATTATATTAAATTTTAACAATTCAGCTGGGTCAGGTAAGTAATTATAACAAGTGTGTAGTCTGCATTTGTACTTATCCCAATCTATATTATCATGACCAATTTTCCAAGGTAAGGGACACAAATATAAATTGCTAATTATAAAGAAGTCTCCCTTATTTATTTGCAAATGTGTAACAAAATTAATTCTAGTTATGTCAGAATTGTGTTAATTTTCTTTTAAAGTGAGTACGTGTAGGTTACAAATTTATCTCGTATTCTCTTCAAAAATATAAAAACCTGAAGAAAAAGAATGATGTGCTGAATTGTATATTTCAGGTGAGCACATTGGTGAATCCTCAGAAGTTAGTGCCAAAAGATGGACCAATTCAAATTTGGGTCATCATTGTTTCTGTAGCAGCAGGGATCTTGCTTTTGTTTCTCATAATTGTATTACTGTGGTGGGTAAGTAAACTGCATTTTTTAATCTTTTTGTTTTATATCTTAGTACAATTGAGAGAATTAAAACAAACACAGCCTTTTCTTTTCTTATAATGAGAGAAAAAGCTTAAATATAACAAGTGCATTTAATTTTTGTTTAACAATTAAAATAATTTTGTATAGAATGATAATCTGGCAAACAATGTCAAACATGTCCTCAATAAGACAAAGTGTCAAAAGGATGGTTTTTCCCATGACATTGTTTATTTTTTATCTACCTTCACTCACTGGTAATTTTTATTATTTTTAAAAGCAATGATTAGAATTATAATAAAACATAAATGTATGAAAGCAAATTTATACAATTCCTTTCTTCTTGAGAATTGGCAACAAAAATAATAAGCACTGTTCATTTATTAAATTGTTTATTTACACTATTTATTTATCATATTATTGGAATGGATAACAAAACATGAGCCAATTAATTAAAACATTATAAAATGGTAAATAATAATTTATAGTTGGTTCACATATTTTAATAATTTAGTAAATGTTTATAAATTTAAAAATAGAAATTTTATTTTTACATTTATTTCTTTATAAATCAGTAAATGATAAATATTACATTGCATTAGTTCTAATTATATTAGTTTTTAGAATGTTGTAAATATAAAATAATTCTTGTAAATAAACAATCTAAAAAATAAATAGTGTTTAATATTTCTGTTGTAGATTCTCGAGAACAAAAAATATGCATAAATTAACTTTCATCATTTGCTTAGGTTTTGTTCCAATTTTAATCCTCATTTTTTAAAACAAACACTGCCAAAGAGTGATGGTAGTTAAAAAAGGAGTGTCATGGGAAAAATTGTCCTTTTGAAACTATGTTTTATTGCAGTTTATTCATGTTTGCTGATAATTTCTTTTAAACTTAAAATTTTATGCCTCATTATCATCTATCTAGCTATCTAAGTCAGAGGGCATATAATTTTATGCCTCCTTTCCATCTATCTATCTATCTATCTATCTATCTATCTATCTATCTATCTATCTATCTATCTATCTACCTATATCAAAGGGCATATAATTGTATGCCTCCTTTCCATCTATCTATTTATCTATCTATCTATCTATTTATCTATCTATATCAAAGGGCATATAATTTTATGCCGCCTTTCTATCTATCTATTTATCTATCTATCTATATCAAACGGCATATATTTTTATGCCTCCTTTCCATCCATCCATCTATCTATCTATATCAAAGGGCATATAATTTTATGCCTCCTTTCCATCCATCCATCTATCTATCTATCTATCTCAAAGGGCATATAATTTTATGCCTCCTTTCTATCTATCTATCTATCTATCTATCTATCTATCTATCTATCTCGGAGGGCATATAATTGTATGCCTCCTTTCTATTTATCTATTTATCTATCTATCTATATCAAAGGGCATATATTTTTATGCCTCCTTTCCATCCATCCATCTATCTATCTATCTCAAAGGGCATATAATTTTATGCCTCCTTTCTATCTATCTATCTATCTATCTATCTATCTATCTATCTATCTATCTATCTCAGAGGGCATATAATTGTATGCCTCCTTTCTATTTATCTATTTATCTATCTATCTATATCAAAGGGCATATAATTTTATGCCTCCTTTCCATCTATCTATCTATCTATCTATCTATCTATGTCAGAGAGCATATAATTGTATGCCTCCTTTCCATCTATCTATTTATCTATCTATCTATATCAAAGGGCATATAATTTTATGCCCTCTTTCCATCTATCTATCTATCTATCTCAGAGGGCATATAATTCAGGCATTATCAGCTGGTATCTTAGTAAAACTGTATTAAAAACAAAAAAATTATTAGCAAGACTGAATTAATAAACAGGTTTAGCAAAAAACTGTATGAAAATAGTTTTAGCAAAACTGCATTAAAAACAGGTTTAGCAAAATTATATTAGAAAAAAGTTTTACAAAACTATTAAAAAACAGGTTTAGCAAAACTATTAAAAATAGGATAAGTAAAACTGGATTAAAATCAGGATTAGCAAAACTGGATTAAAAACAGGTTTAGCAAAACTGGATTAAAAACAAGATTAGTAAAAACTTGATTAAAAAAAGGTTTAGCAAAATTACATTATAAACAAGTTTAGGAAAACTGTTTATCAAAAGATTTATTGTACTGTCTACAGTTTTATTGTAAAACGCTATATCAATGTGAAATTTATTGCTTATCTCAGACTGAGATGTTAGATTAATGCTACATGTCTGATTATATTACCATCTCTTTAAGGATTGTCATGATTCACTCAAGTAGCAAGAAAACAATAATAAAAACATTTTTTATTACTTGTACAGTATGCTGAATTAATGAAGAGTATAGTAGTGAAGACATTCCCAATAGTTTAGATTAATTTTCACTAAAGGAATGAGTAAGGAAAATTCTAACCTAATTTCATTTTAATTTTTTTTTTTCCAGTGTGGTTTCTTCAAACGTTGGAAGCCTGAAGACATGAAAGAGTCAAATGGAGATGCTTTCCAATAGATCCAGCTCTGGAATTCCTGAAAACAAAGAAAAGCCAAAATGTAAAAGTGACCAAAAAAAGACAAGAAAAATGGCAGAAAGCAAAAAAGGAACAGAAAATGCAACCTGCATTTGTTACAGAAAGAAAAGAAAATTGGTTTTATGAGATTATAACAACTGCTGTTATTAAAAGGAACACACAACAATCACTGCCAAATATGTAAATGATACAATCAATAGAAACAAAAAAAAACTAGAAAAGGCTATATTTTTTACCATGCCTCATATTGTGAATATGCTTAATTTAATTTTTTTTTTAAACAAAATCAGTAAACTTTTTGATATCACAGGATATTAAAAAATAATTGATTAAATACACTGATGAACATAATTACAGAAACAGGTGATAAAAGAAATCTTATTAACATTTGTGTCTCTGAATGTTTCTCCAGAAAAAATTTTTTGTCTATATATCTTTTATAAGATCTTAATTGATACATGATGGAGATGACAAAGGGCTTTTAAGAAATTGAGACTTAGTCATTCGGTTGAAAAGATGCAGGATGTTGAAATGCAGATTATTTTAAATATAATTTTAATATTTTATTTTTATTATCAATTTTTGAATCTCATCAGTGTTAATTTCTTTTTTGTATTTATGATCTTGAAATGAAAAATATATTAAAATGGGAATTTCAGAATATGAAGCCAGGTAAAAAAAAACAACTAATAAAACAAAACAAAACAGCAACAAAAAAAAAAAAAAATATAGAATAACAAAAAAGCAAACCCTGCTTTGAGAATTTCCCTTCTTTCATTCATCCCTGGTGGAATGATGTGGTGGAAATATGAAAGAAAAAAAGAAAAGAAAGAAAAGTAAAAAAAAAATGAGATAATGAACAATATGAAAATATGATTCTATAGACAATGAAGGAGATTATTGAAGAAAAAAAGTACTGTTTGTGTTCAGTTGTAATAGACTTTATTTTATTTATTTCCTTGTTTTTATCAGGTGTTGTCGGACATTTTTATTGAACCGTAGTTTTGTGGGAAATTGTTTAGAATATTCTTAACATTTTCATCCACTATTTTAAAATTTGTTTTTTTTTTGTGACAAAACTGAAGGCAAACCTGATGCACTACACTGGGATTTTTGCATAATTTGATTAGGAATGACATTATGAAAGTGTTGGTATGTCTGCGGAAAAAATGTAAAAAACGAGAGTAAGAAAAAGAAAAAGTAATATGGTTGAATGAATGAAGAATGAAAGAAAATTATAAACTGTCAAAAAGCTTCTTTTAAAACATTTTTTTAAATAATAAAAAGAGTATCAATGTTCAAATGACAGCTCTATTGAAAAACAATTTCATTTTTACTGACAGTAATATAAGAATAATTTAATAGTATTACATGAAAAATGAGTTTACACTTTGCAGATACCATATCATTATAAAACCCCTTTTTTTTGTTTTTTTTTACAGAATCACACCTCTCCAGGAAATAATAATTTAAAAAAAATATTTTTCTCATATTAATATTGAATATTTCAGTATAAATAAAGTACAAAGAAGAATCTGCAATATTATTTATCCTGACCTAACATCTCAGCTTCAGTCACTTTCCCACCACAATAACATAGTTTGCCTGTGTCTTTTCTTTATAAATATTTTCATGATAATTTTTCTGATGAGCTTACCACTTTGGTAACTAGACTTTATGAATTTAAGCATAGTACAAAATTGGTGGCAAGGTTTCATCATTTTACAGTTGAAAAAGGCTAGATATAGCCACAAGTTCTATGCTAACAGTTTCTTCTCTCACACTTCTCATATATGGAACTTTTTCCAACTTATTGCTTTCTGGTTAACTTTGATCTTCAAAAAATTTAAATGCAATGCCAATTGTTATCATCTGCCTTAGTTCCTGTTCTTTTATTGTTCTCTCTCTTTAATAATGTTTTCTTTTTCTCATATTCTTTCACACTCAGTAATCCCTTGCATTTTAGTGGCTTTATTGCCTTGATTGGGATGAAATGAATAAAAAAAGCACCCCATATTATAAATATATATATAAAAATATGTTTTTTGAATTTTCTAAATATTAAGTGGGGTTTGCTATATAAGATCATTATAAATTGATCTCCTGTGTAATCCACCCCCTCCCAACCAAAAAATGCTTGTCATGTGATAATGAAGCATATTTTTAGAAAAACTTTTAATAATTTCAAGTTAATATTCATTATTTAAAACAGATTCTTACTTAGAATTTCCCTTCATTATTATTACTGTGTTGGTGTTGCACATTGATGTAGCCAATAGAAATTCTGTTCTTTAGGCATGGAGCCGACAAGAATCCTCACAACTCAAGAACTTTTCAGAGAATCCTTGCAGACTATCAATCAGATATCCAATTCCAATTTTCCCTAAGTACGTTTTCTTGATGGGATTATTATTATTATTATTATTATTATTATTATTATTATTATTATTATTATTTTCTTTGATTTCTGGCGTTTACACATTTCTTTCCGGGTCCCACCCAGGGACCTAAGGTTAGAAATGGCATCATGACACTTTCCACTGACAAATATATATATATATATATATATATATATATATATATATATATATATATATATATATATATATATATATATATTACATAGATAAAGCCCTTCATAAAGTGTGGGCTGTACTTATCAGAAAAAATTTTTGTATCTCCTTGAGGCATGGACTTCCAGGAATCCCTTCAATTAGTCTACTGCAATCTTTTCCAACCAGTCCTAGGGCTCCAACTACAACAGTGATTGTTGATGTTCCCATATGCCACATTTTCGAGATTTGTATTTCAAGGTCCTTGTATTTTGACTGCTTTTTGAATATCTTCAAAGATACATTGCAGTCAGCAGGGACTGCCATATCAACAAGGAGATTATTATTATTATTATTATTATTATTATTATTATTATTATTATTTCTGTTGTCTTCATTTTTGGCTTGTGTAGGGAGGATCAATTTACAATAAATTTATGTAGCCAACTAAAGCCCCTCTTAAAATTGAGAACATTTAAATTTATATATTCATGATTTGGGGAGCTTAATTGATAGGAATATGAATGTTTTGAAAAAAAAAAATGATTATATCTTGAAGAGATGTGTTTCTGCATAAACACCATTTTTTGATATATTCTGAAATGTTCATTAGTTTTAAACATTAAGGAATAGCAAGCTACTATTTGATATATTTTGAGACTATTATCTTCATCATTGTTATTTTTAATATAATGTTTTTAGTTGATATATATCTTCAGTTTTTTTTAGGTGTATCTATTGTCTCTGATAGAAGTACTTCTCTGTTTTTGATCTCCACATTAAAAACTCAACACTCTAACTGAATCACTGGACTGAGTGCTAAGGTCTTAATAATAATATGCTAAGAATGGAATAACTCACTTTATACTTGCTTTAAAGATTCCAGTAAACTTTACATTAGATATAAAGAGTGTAGATACAGAAAGTGTTGATTTCTCTGTCCAGATATGTTATATCTACAAAAACTCTATACTCAAAACCGAGCATTATTCCCCCATCAACATAGAAAATTTTAAAATGTATATTTATAAAATTTATGTTATAATTATTTGAAAAACAAATAAAAATCAATTCTAAAAATAACATTTGATATACATGCAGTTATCTCCATTGAGAAATCAGATCATCAAATGTGAGCATAAATGCAGACCCCTCACTATAAATTTTCAAATTGGACTGAACTAGCAGAAACAAAGCTGGAATTTGTTGTTTTTGCTCTTTTAGGATAACAGACATATGCATATAGAAAATGGTGCATTCTTTGACTGAAAATGATTTGCAAATAAATAAATGAATTCCATAAGTGAAACTATAATATAATTATTATTTAATATATCTGGAATGATCTCCCTTGAGAAATCTGATCTTTTAATATAAGTTACTGTGGTGAGTGTGGGCTCAGTTCTCATACTATTATCATTTAGTTACACACTGATGTGTAAATTGCTTTTCAGGTTGAAGAATTTTAGTAGTATTGTGCTAAGAAAAATCTTACTATGATGTGCTGCTTTTGCTGGATTATGGCAACAAAGGCACAAATAGAAATCAGATCATTACAATCTCAAGAAATTAGCCTTTTTCATCGATTTTTCTTAAGAGTTCTTAAGGCTGTAACCAAATGTTTTATACAGGAGGCCTTAATTGCTAAAATTTTGTTGATATGGATTTCTGTTTGTCATTATAATATATGGTTAGAACTCAACATATATCTGAGGAAAGTAAAAAAAATATTGGATTTTTTCAGATGGAGATCATAATCCCTAAAATGCAAAGAATATTAGTAATATTTTTTTGAAAAATGATTTGCAAGAAACAAAAACAAAACTTGTTTTGACCAAAATTGAAAATGACAGGGAGATTTTATACTGAACAATTTTTTTGAATACTTTTAAGATGAAGGGAATAAATTTATTTTTTATAACAGTGCACAGTGAAACTCATGTTATCTCATGGAATGTATTTTGGAGGATAATTTTTCCCACCAAAAATACAATATATATATATATATATATATATATATATATATATATATATATATATATATATATATATTCACACCAGAAAAAAAACCCAACATAAAATAGAATAAAATTTCTTTTAAATTTTCCAGTATTCAATGATATAAAATGTTTTTTTAATGTTAGTGTAATATATTCAGAAACATATCTTGATCTAAAAGGGTCATGGTTGATGTGATCAAAGGACATATCACTCATATTCAGTAAAATGACACAATTATATGACATGATTAAAAGAAGATATGGCTTATGACTAACTAATAACATGTCACTAATAATGACATGGTTCGTATATCAGAATCATGTGACCAACTAATTATACATCAAGCTGATGTAGGTTTGACTATGGAACTTTGAGAGAAATTGACCAGTCTGCATTGATGAAATCAAGAGTATTTTGCACAGAGCATTTATGCTCAAGTCCTCTTTTCCTTGTATTTTCTTTTATCAGGTCAGTGGTTACCAGATGATTTAAAATGAGAAAAAGTATCTCTTATTTGATGTGAAAATCTAGAAGGAAAAGCATTGTTAAACTAAAATAAATTGAAGTGACTGTGTCTTTTGTTTTTTTTTATCCCAAGTTAATTGAAATAAGGAAAACTTGTGCCTTGTTAAAACTTCTCTTTTGACATCATTAACCAAAAGCCTGATAAAAAGAAGATCACTAATAGACCTGTTGATATAATTATACAAATAAATATCATTTTAAAATGTCTTTAAAAACAATATGGAAAATTTGAACATTGACTGATTAACTATTTTTTCAGGGTTTTCCTTTTTCCTTTATTAAAAACTGATTATTCATTACTTTCTGTAAAGATCAACATAACAAGTCAAAGAAAGTGAAGCAATTATTAAAAATCCTTTGTGTCAGCATTAGAAAGCCTAAGACTGGATCATCTGTTGATTTGTCTGTTTTCTCAAAACGGACCCTTATAAAATGTGGACAAGGTTTCCTTGAAAGTCCAACTTTAATATTTATTCCACCTTCAAAATATTATAACACATTTGCACAAGATACAGAATATGAATAATGCATAATATACAGGGTGAGGCAAAAGTTGCACACCATAGGGATAATTCATTAAAAGTATAATTACACAAAATATCAAAACAAATTAGACATGTAAACATGATTAATTAATCCCTATGGTGCATAACATTTGCATTGCCCTCTCTCTCTCTCTCTCTATATATATATATATATATATATATATATACAAAAGAAAAAAGACTAAAATTTGAGCATTCAAGACATTAATTTAAAACAGGGCTCAATACAAAATATTTCTTTATTATGCACTGTTACATTAGAACATGTACATACCCACTACATAACTGTACATCTTGTTTCAATGTTAAAAAATTAACGTTTCTTCAGGTGGGAAATCACAATGCTACTCATAATGCTACTAGGGTATAAATGTGATTTCCCACCTGAAGAAATGTTAATTTTTTAATGTTGAAACAAGATGTACAGTTTTGTAGTGGGTATGTACATGTTCTAATGTAATAGTGCATAATATATATATATATATATATATATATATATACAGTCTATATCTATGTATATAGAACAATATATATTCATGCATATATATATATATATATATATGCATGAATATATATTGTTCTATATATATATATATATATATATATATATATGTTTCATTGAATAATATAGACATATTTTGTCTACTTATTTTTATACTTATCCTTTCCAGTTATCTAATCAGTTTCTTGATGCTAAGATGAAGTTAATCAAAGGAAGGCAGCATAATTTTCTTAAAGCCAAATACTTTTGATCATCTTCAGGGATAAATTACAAAACAAACTTGGTAACCTCAATAAAGACTGCATTCCATTGTGAAAGTGTTTTTAAAAACTTTGGTTAAGTATTTGGGTTAAAAAATTACGACACCTTCCTTGATAAATTTCATCTTAACTTCAAGAAACTGATTGCTTAGACAACTGGAAAGGATTAGTATAATAATAAGTAGATACAATATGTCTATATTATTCACTGAAACATGTTTGAATGAAATATACACTGCCAAAATATATACATACCAAGTGTAACAGCAAATTTGCCCAAATGTTAGATTAAGTTTTGAAACATTGTATCCCAGAAATGATTAAAGATGTCTTACTGGGATTCTCTGAGGATTTTATAATACTATTGGACTCTACTTTGAACAATAAGAATATATAATTACTCTCCAAGATTAACAGAAGACTTGTGATGAAATCGATTTTAACTGAAAATGATATGTTTATCATTAATTAAAAATAGCTAAGTTTCAGAAGCTCGTGATGTATTGAAATAAAGTTCATATATATATATATATATATTATTCCAAGATCATTTTACAACTTAGTCAAGATGATCTTCGCCCTCTCTAACCTTCTAACTTTCTGTCCTAGAGTAACAAGCTGCTTCACAGGTTTCATGTATGATTTCATTTTGATGTCTTTTTTCACTTCTCTTTGGACTGTCATAGGTGAAACCCCTCTCTCACGTGCCAAATGTCTTATGAATTGAGTTGAATCTTTTCTAATTGATCTCTTTAACTCTAAAATGGATTGATGATCTCTTGTTATTGTGACCTCCTGATCCAGTTTTCCTCTCTATTGTTCCAACTTTTTTTAAACTTATTCACCGATCTTTTGATAATTCTTGAATGGATTTTGAAGATGTAATGTAAGCCAGATTATGAAAGTTGGTACAATTACTGATGGCCTGAATGATCTTTTTCCTCTCACCATTGCTCATATTAGAAGACAGTGGGGCTGACACAAAGTGATTTTAACCTGTTCTCTTTCTAACTGAATAACTCAAATGGGTTTTCAGTGATTCTTATAAGAAAGAAACTCTTTTAGATATTAAACAATTTGTGGGATGGAGAATTATGCTGTTTCCTGATTTGTCCAATTTTTCTGTTACACCCGGTATATATATATATATATATATATATATATATATATATATATATATATATAGCACTGAACATATATATATATATATATATATATATATATATATATAAAGTTATAAATTATTATGTATTTTGATATTGCATAACAGCAAAGAGAATCATACTCAAACACACACATGCATACACACACACGCATATATAAATATATATATATATATATATATATATATATATATATATATATATATTAACGTTTAGGATAAGACAACAAATTGGAAATACCTGACCTTGCTACCTATATATTTACAACAATTACACAAAAATATCTTGAAATACTAAAGAGTAAATTTGTTTAATAAAATCCCTATGGCCTTCAACCACAGCCTCCATATAACGTTGGAATCACCTGCAAATCTTTTGGATGGTCTCCTTGTTCAAGTTGTGAATGCTGCCATAATAATTGCCTTCAGTTAATCTTTGGTATAACAAGGAGTTTTATTGATCTCTTGCACAACTGTGCTACACACACAATAATCAAGGGGTTTGCAGTCTAGGGAGTTACATGGCCAGAGGTAAGGGGTGATGTGGTTGCAGGAATTGTCTGCCAGCCATGACTGGGTTCTTCTGCTTGTATGGCATGGTGCAGAGTCATGTTGCCAGATATAGGGTCTTTCAGCAGCCACCTTCTTGACCCAGGGTAACACTACCATCTTCGTGGCACTTGATGTAGGCGTGTGTTGAGTCTTGAGGCACTGTGTGATGATGAATGGAGGCATAATGTCGCTATCAGTAGCAATCACTCCAAACAACTTTGTCATCACCATTAGACTTATCTAACTCTTTCTGTATCCTCTGAACTGTCTTCAGATTGACACCCATACACTCTGAAATGTTCATATTGAAGTTTCCAGTATGACAACCAAGCAGTACAGCATACCATTTCCAAATTTCTGACAGAGTGAATTGCGTCGTGTTTGTCCTTTTCTCACAGATGGTGCCTAAATGATTCTATTATACTGTGCAGTTGACAATATCAAAAACAAACAAAATGCATGTGTGAAATTAAAAATATAAAATGGCAAGAATTTACCCATTGCACCCTGTGTGTGTGTGTGTGTGTATATATATATATATATGTATATATATATATATATATATATATATATATATATATATATATATATATATATATATATGTATACATATATATATATATAATAGAAATATATGTGTGTATATATATATATATGTATATGTATATATATATATAAATATATGTATATAGATATATATAAATATATGTATATATATATATATAATATATATATATATAAATATATATATATATATATAAATATATATATATATAAATATATGTATATATATATAAATATATGTATATATATATATAAATATATGTATATATATATATAAATATATGTATATATATATAAATATATGTATATATATATATAAATATATGTATATATATATATATATATAAATATATGTATATATATATAAATATACAAATATATGTGTATATATATATATAAATATATGTGTATATGTATATAAATATATGTATATGTATATATAAATATATGTATATATATATAAATATATGTATATATATATATATATATATAAATATATGTATATATATATATAAATATATGTATATATATATATAAATATATATATATATAAATATATATATATATATATATATATAATATATATATATATATATATATATATATATATATATATATATATATATATATATATATATATATATATATATATATATATATGTGAAAAGTGTGTGTATATAAATATAAATAAATATATATATATATGTATAATTATTTATATATTATATGCGCGGTACTTATTAGAAAGCGCTCGATATCAGAGATAGAGCTAACATATTTGGCTGGATAGATGTGTTTGTAACCCAGGGTTCCACGCTTCAGCGACCGTCAGACAAACTGATTAATTTTTTAAAAAATTTGGGTTTATGTAGATTGCGTGTATTGGTGTTATTGTGGAAGTGGTGGGGGAAATTTCGTCGTTTTCTCATCGTACCAACGCAAACATTGATGTATGCAGACACATATACATACTTGGTCGTCCGTCGGGACTCATACATATATAAACATATGTGGGCAGTTTCGGATATGACATACGGGTGGTGTTGTGTCTATACATACGCATTTGTATGTTGAAATTTAAAGATTGGAAATGTGGCGGAAATGTCTCGTGAATGTCATATATTTTATTTTTCTGCTGAATAATATTTCCTCGCATGTATGTATATACGTGCCACACTTCCAATCTTTAAATTTAAATTTTTTTTTTCTGTTTTGTTCTTGTTTAAACATTTTGTTGGCCATAAACCATATTGTTGAATAAAGACCCCAAGGATATAGGGACTAAATGTGAATAACGTGTGAAATGTTTTATATCAGGATATCGGTTTGTACAAACTGAAAAAGGCACAGGAAATTAGTAATTGATAAACCAATAAGATTAAAGAGGTGAAAGAAAATTGTTATCAGATGACAGTTTTAGAAAATAATTTCTCTTTGCTGCCATAAACGATATTACAAGAGTAGAAGAAAGTGAATAATATTTAAGTACATTTACAGGCACTTAAATTTTAATCAAAAGAAAAAAGGTCTTGTAGTTCTCTGATTATCTTTTAAGCGCGTACACACGCATAAAAATATAAAGAATGTTTCCAAGAGTATTTCATGTAGTCGTAATATCTGGTTTGAATAATTTAAAAAAATAATTGCCTAAGTGCTTATTCTTTGCAAGAAGTTATGTTATACTATAAAGAACATGGATGAATTATTTTTCACAGTTGGAGTTTTAAGTAAAAATAATTATGAATTCTGATTGTGAATTATCGGAATTTTTCTTTTGACAAATTTTTTAGAAAAAAAATATATTACAGATAAAGATTGATA